>JAHGAU010000019.1:0-600000 GCA_019925105.1 Niebla homalea
TTTATTTACCCTTTATTTACCCTTTATTTACCCTTTATATTTACTTTATATTTACTTTATATTTACTTTATATTTATATTTATTTACTTTTTATATTTACCTTTTTTATTTACCTTTATTTACCCTTTATTTACCTTTAATTAACCTCTTATTAACCTTTTATTTATTATTTATTATTTATTAAAACCTTTTATTATTTAATTTTATATTTACCATTCATTATTTAATTATTTATTTATCTTTTATTATTTTATTTATTTTTTTACTTTTTATTATTTATTTAATTTTTAACCTTTTATTATATAAATAATTATTTATTTTTTTATTACCTCTTTAAACTCTTTATTACTTAATTAATTACTTTTATTTTATGATTTTATTAATTATTTATTATTTATTATTTATTTAATCTTTTTATTATTTAATTAATTACGTTTACCTTATTATTTTATTAATTATTTACTTTTTACTATTTAATTAAATATTTACCTTTTATTATTCAATTAATTTCTTACCTTATATTATTTAATTAGTTCTTTACCCTTTTTAATTTACCTTTTTATTACTTAACCTTTATTATATATTTAAATATTTTTCTTTATTTAATTATTAACTTTTTAATATTTAATTTTTATTATCTATTTAAACGTTTTATTATTTATATAAATATTTACTTCCTATTATTTAATTATTTATTTACCTTTTATTATTTTATTAATTATTTACCTTTTTTTATTTATTTATTTACCCTTTATTAATTAATTAATGATTTACCCTTTACTATTTATTTATTTATCCTTTATTAATTAATTAATGATTTACCCTATATTATTTATTTATTTATCCTTTATTATTTAATTAATTATTTTCCCTTTATTGTTTAATTTTTTATTTATCCTTTATTATTTGATTAACTATTTACCCTTTATTATTTTAATAAATAATTTATACTTTATTATTTAATTAATAATTTACCCTTTATTATTTAATTAATTATTTACCCTTTATTATTATATTAACTTTTTATACTTTCTTTTTTACTTAAATATTTAAATTTCTTATTTAAGTAATTAATTACCCTTTATTATTCAATTTTATACCTTATTATTTAATTAATTATTTACGTAATAATATTTAATTATTTAGGTAATAATATTTAATTCTTTAATTATTATTTATTATTTATTTAACCTTTTACCTTTTATTATTTAATTATTATTTTTTTTTATTTAATTAATTCTTTACCCCTTATTATTTAATTAATCTTTTATCCTTTATTATTTAACTAATTACTTTTAGTTATTTAATTAAGACTTTATCCTTTATTATTTAACTTTTAATATTTAACCTTTATTATTTATTTTAACTCTTTATTCTTTAATTAATTATTTAACTTTTATTATTTAATTAAGTATTTTCCCTTCATTACTTAATTAATTATTTACCCTTTATTATTTATTTAATTATTTACTTTATACTATTTAATTAATTATTTATATTTTATTATTTAAGTAATTATTTACGTTTTATTATTTAATAAACTATTTATCCTTTAGTTTTTAACCTTATTTATAATTATTCTTTATTTATTTTTTATAATCTAATTAACTTTTTCCCTTTTATACCTTTTTTTATTTTATCTTTTTTTTATTCGCCTTTTTTAATTAAACTTATTAAAGCCTTTTTAACTTTTTTCTATATTTATCCTTTTTTTACTTATTTTATTTACTTTTACCTTTTATAATTTACTTTTTACCGTTTATTATATATTTTATATTATATATCTTTTATTGCTTAACCTTTATTATTTATTTAAATCTTTATTATTTATTTATATATTTACTTTTTAATATTTAATTAATTATTTATTCTTTATTATTTAATTAACACTTTACCCTTTATTATTTACTTAGTGATTTACCCGTTATTATTTAAATAATAATTTATTTTTTATTATTTATTTAATACTTTATTTCTTAATTAATTACTTATACCTTTTTTTTAATTAATTAATTATTTTTTATTATTTAATTAATTTATTACCCTATATTATTTACCCTTTATAATTTAACCTTTATTACTTATTTAAACCTTTTATTATTTATTTAATTATTTACTTACCGTTATTTAATTACTTTTTATCCTTTCTTTTTTAATTAATTATTTATACTTTATTATATATTTTTTTACCGATTATTATTTAATCAATTATTTACCGTTTATTATTTAATTAATTGTTTACCCTTTAATCCTTATTAAAGTAAGGTTTTAATAAATAAATATTTAATAATCTTATTAATATAAAGGGGTTTTTACCGGTTAAAGGTTATAAATAATAAGAATTAAATTAAGTATAGACTTTATTAAAAGTCTTAGTATAAAGAAGTAACGTTAACGGCCATTTTATATTAAGATATTTAAAGAAATAATTAAATGAAAAAATTAATAAGGGAAAAGAAATAATTATTATTATTAAGTAAATAATATATTTATTAATCTATTCCGGATTATAGTAACTCCGGTATTATTATAGCCCTTTTTTTTAACTTTCTTAATTAAATTAAAAAGTAAATAAAAAAGATTAATAATACTCCGGATATACCTGAAAAAACCGTAAAATAAAATTATAGGATATATAACTTAATATTATAATAGATAAGAATGAACGGATTTTTATTTTTCCGATATTATTAAAAACCGCTTATTTAAAGCTAAAAAATTAAATTATTAAATTTTAAAAAGGAATAACGGATTAAAAAATAAGATTTAACGCCGGGAAGTAAAGTTAATTAAGAATATTAAAAATCTTAAAAAGTTTTAAAATCTATAATTAAATAAGGAGTTATCGGATTTAAGTAAATAAGGGCTCGTTTTATAGGGCTTAGTTAGCTCTATAACTTTTATATATAAAGTTAATAAATTCGATAAGGTTTTACCCTACGTTTTTTAAGTTAAAGCCCGGAAGGGATTAAAAGTACCCTATTGATCTCAGCCTTATCCTTCCTTATAGTCCCGGAAAAAATATAGCCTTAATCCCTTTGAAATTAAGTATTAAGCATTTTTATACTTATTATTATTATTAATTATATAATTTTATATTTTTTTTTTTAATTTTATTATTTACTTTTTATTATTTAATTTTCCGCTATATTCTTTCTTTAATTTACCTTTTTTTATTTAATTAACTTATTAAATTTTATATTTAATTTTATCCTTTAAACCTTTTTTATTTACTTTTTAATATTTAACTTTATTTATTAATATTCTTATTTTACTTTTTATTTTTTAATTAACTTTTTCTTCTTATTATTTTTTTCTTATTATTTCTTTTAATCTTTATTAAATAAACTTATTTAAACCTTTTTATTATTTATTTATATTTATCTTTTTTTATTATATTTACTTTTATTTTTTACTTTTTACTCTTTACTTTTTACTTTTTATTATATATTTTATATTATTTATTTTTTAATACTTAACCGTTATTATTTATTTAAATTTTTTTATTATTTTTTTTATATATTTATTTAAAAAGTTAATTATTTATTTATGCTTTATTATTTAATTAATTTTTTATTACTATTATTTATTATTTATTAAATTATTTACCCTTTATTAATTAAATAATTATTTATTTTTTAATATTTATTTAAACGTTTTTTATTTAATTAATAATTTATATCTATTTATTTAATTAATTATTTAATTTTTATTGTTTTATTAAATCTTTATTTAATAATATTAACATTTTATTTTTTAATCTTTTATTATTTATTTAAACCCTTTAATATTTACTTTTTATTATTTAATTAATTGTTTAATTTTTATTATTTAATTTATCCTTTATCCTTTATTTTTTATTTAATTATTTATCCTTTATTATTTATTTAACTATTTACGTTTTATTATTTAATTAATTATTTACCCTTTATTATTAAAGTAATTACTTACCCTTTATTATTAAATTATATTTCTTATTATTTAATTAATTATTTACTACCTATTATTTAACTATTTATTTACTCTTTATTATTTATTTAATTCTTTATTTAATTATTTATTCTTTAATTATTATTATTTTTTTCTATAATTTATTTTTCTTTTATAATTTATTTTTTTATCCTTTATATTTAATTAACTTTTTACTTTTTATTATTTATTTAATTACTTTTTATTATTTTCTTAACTATTTACTTTCTGCTTTATTATTTAATTATTTATTTAACTTTTATTATTTAATTAATTACTTACCTTTTATTATTTAATTAAGTTTTTACTTTTTATAATTTAACTGATTATTTACCCTTTATAATTTAATTAACTATTTATATTTTATTATTTAATTAATTATTTACTTATTATTATTTAAGTAATTACTTACTTTTATTATTTAAGTTTATCCCTTATTATTTATTTAATTAATTATTATTTTTTATTTAATTAATTATTAACCCTTTTTTACTTTATTTAATTCTTTACCTTTTATTATTTAATTATTATTTTCTGTTTTTTTTTTATTTTAATTTTTTCCTTTTCTTTATTTAATTAATTATTTATAGTTTATTATTTAAATAATTACCCTTTATTATTTTAAGTTATTCTTTACTTTATATTAATTATATTTGATTATTTAACGTTTATTATTTATTTAATTATTTACCTTTATTAATTAATTATTTATTTACCTTTTATTAATTATTTTATTTACCCTTTATTATTCAATTAATTATTTACCGTTTATTATTTAGTTTATTATTTACCCTTTATAATTTAATTAATTATTTACCCTTTATTATTTAATCACTTATTTACCCTTTTTAATTTTATTAAGTATTTACCCTTTATTATTTACCCTTTATCATCCTTATTAAAGTAGGGCCTTAATAGTTAAATAATTAATAATCTTCTTAATATAAAAAGGTTTTTACCGGTTAAAGGTTATAAATAATAAGGGTTAAATTAAGTAAAGATTTTATTAAAAGTCTTAATATAAAAGGCGATATTAATAACTATCCTATATTAAGATATTTAAGTAATTAATTAAATAAAAAATTAATAAGGGAAAAGAAATAATTATTATTATTAAGTTAATAATAACTTTATTAATATATCCCGGATTATAATAATTCCGGTATTATTATAATTATTATTTTTTATATTATTTTTTAAATTAAAATATAAATAAAAAGGATTAATAATACTCCGGATATACTTAAAAAAACCGTAAAATTAAAACTATTAAATATATAGCTTAATATTATAATAAATAATAATAAACGGATTTTTATTTTTTTAATATCGTTAAAAAGCTTTTAACTTAAGCTATAAAGTTAAATTATTAAATTTTATAAAGGAATAACGGATTAAAAAGTAAGCTTTAATATTAAGAAGCGAACTTAAACTTAAATTTTTAAAATTCTAAAACGTAATAAAATTAATAAGTAAATTATCCGTTAACCGTTTAAAGCTAAATAAGGCTTATTTTAAAGTCTATATTAAAATTTATACCTTTTATATAGAAAATTAAGGATTCTATAAAAAAAACCCCCTTTAATAAATCACTTAAAAAAATAATTTATTAAAAAATTTAACGGTATATCGCGGAATTCCCCCCGGGTAAGGAAATAATTTATTAAAGGGTTAAGTAAATAATAATTAAATAGTAGTTTAATTAATTATTTATATCTTATTATTTACTTAATTCTTTATTTTTAATTATTTAATTAATATCCCCTTTTTTAATTTTAATTACTTTTTAACCCTTTATTATTTAATTAACCGTTTATTCTTTATTATTTATTAAATATTTTTTATTATTTTATTAATTTTTTACTTTTTATTATTCAACTTTTATTATTTAACTTTTATTATTTATTTAAATTTTTTATTATATATTTAAATATTTACTTTTTATTATTTAATTAAATATTTATTTTTTATTATTTATATATTTATATTTTATTTTTTAATTAACTCTTAATCCTTTTTTATTAAATTAATTAATTATTTTTTCTTATTTTATTATTTATTTACTTAATATTATTTATTTAATTTTTAATTATTTTTTAATTATTTTATTATTAATTATTTACCCTTTATTATTTAATTAATTAATTAATTAACTTTTATTATTTAATTAAATATTTTATATTTATTATTTATCTTATTATTTACTTTTTATTATTTAAATAATTATTTATCCTTTATTTTTATTTAACTTTTTATTATTTATTTAAATATATATTCTTTTTTATTTAATTACTTATTAACCCTTTATTATTTAATTTAATAATTACTTTTTATTATTTATTTATTAACCTTTTATTACTTAATTAATTTTTTACCTTATATTATTTAAATAACCATTTACTTTTTATTGCTTAATTAATTTATTTCCTATTTATAATTTAATTAATTATTAACTTTTTATTAATTTATTAATTATTTACCTTTTATTATTTAATTTATTTATTATTTATTTTTTATTATTTAATTTATTGTTTTCCTTTATTATTATAGTTATTATTTTCCCTTTATTATTATAGCTATTATTTACCCTTTATTATTTAAGTTATTATTTATTTTTATTATTTAATTTTATTTTTTATTATTTAATTAATTATTTATTATATATTATTTAATTAATTATTAACCCTTTAATATTTAATTAATTATTTTCCCTTAATTTTTTATTTAATTATTTACTTTTTATTATTTAATTATTATTTCCTTTTTTTAATTAATTCTTTTTTTCTTTTTATTTAATTAATTATTTACTTTTTAATTAATCTTTAATTTTTAATTAAATAATTTAATAAAAAGCTTAATAAAGGGCTTAATTTAGGGCTTAAAAAAGGGCTTAATAAAAGGCTTAATAAAGGTCTTATTAAGGGTAAAGTAAGGGTGCAGGTAAAGGGCTTTACTCAGCTCTCGGAATCTCCATGTAAATCACGGTGTTTTTGGGCCTGTTACGGTGGGGGCACCCGGTGAAGTGCTTGCTGAGAGGCCTGGTAAAGGGCCTGGTAAAGGGCTTAGTAAAGGGTTTGCTGGGGGTGCAGGTGCGGGTGTAAGTAAGGGTGGTGGTGAGGGTAGTGGTGCACTTGCAGGTAAGGGTAGTGGTGCACTTGCAGGTGAGGGTGTATGTGAGGGTGGTGGTAAGGGTGGTGGTAAGGGTGGTAGTGAGGGTGGTGGTGCACTTGCAGGTAAGGGTGCAAGTGAGGGTGGTGGTGAGGGTAGTGGTGTACTTGCAGGTGAGGGTGCAGGTAAGGGTGCAGGTAAGGGTGTAGGTGAGGGTGTAGGTGAGGGTTCAAATGAGGGTGGTGGTGAGGGTGGTGGTGAGGGTGGTGGTGAGGGTGCAGGTGAGGGTGGTGGTGAGGGTGTAAGTGAGGGTGGTGGTGAGGGTAGTAGTGCACTTGCAGGTGCACTTATAGGTGAGGGTGCAAGTAAGGGTGCAGGTGAGGGTGGTGGTAAGGGTAGTGGTACACTTGCAGGTGAGGGTGCAGGTAAGGGTGCAGGTAAGGGTGCAGGTGAGGGTGCAGGTGAGGGTGCAGGTGAGGGTGCAGGTAAGGGTGCAGGTGAAGGTGGTGGTAAGGGTGGTGGTAAGGCTGCAGGTGAGGGTGGATCACCTTTAATGGTAAAATCTTAATCCTTTTATTTCTCAACAACCACCCTATAAAATTTTATCAACAGAGGCTTGTTTAAATGCGCTTACTTCACTCTACAACTCTTATATATAAAGTTAATGGATTACGTAAATAACTCTAAAGATACACTAAGATGAAGTATCCGTACTTCACATGAAGTTCAGATCCAAGACTTGGCAGATGACTCACTCTATACAGCCTCTCCTATTGGTCAGCTATCCGTACTTCACATGAAGTCCAGACATTAATAGTGTTAGCTTATAATACCTTTATAACCTTATTATAATAACCTTTATAACGTATTTATAACTTTATTATAATACCTTTTATAACGCGCTTATAATTACTTTATAACTTTATTATAATACCCTTTATAATTCCCTTATAAACCCCTTTTTAACCCTTTTATTTATCCTTTATAACTCCTTTATAATCCTTTTATTAATATCTTTATTTATTTCTTATAACCTCCTTTAAATACCTTTTTAACCCCCTTATAATCCCCTTATAATCCCCTTATAACTCTCCTTATAAACCCTTTATAAAACCCCTTATAAACCCCTTATAATACCTTTTATAAACCCTTAATAATTCCTTTTAATAACCCCTTATAACTCCGCTTATAAACCCCTTATAAAACCCTTAATAAACCCTTTATAATACCCTTAATAAACCCCCTATAAACCGCTTATAACCCCCCTTATAAACCCCTTATAACCTCCCCTATAAACGCTTTATACCCCCCATAAACCCCTTATAACCCCTATAAATACCTTATAACCCCCTATAAACCCCTTATAACTCCCCTTATAAACGCCCTATAATACCCCTTATTAACCCCTTAAAACCCCCCTATAAACCCCCTATAATACCCCTTATAAACCCTTAATAATTCCCCTTAATAACCCCTTATAACTCCCCTTATAAATCCTTTATAATAACCCTTATAAACCCCTTATAATAACCTTTATAAACCCCTTAAACCCCCTATAATTCATTATAACCCCCTATAATTCATTATAACCCCTTATAATACCCCTTATAATTACCTTATAATTCTTTATATAACCCTTATATCCTGCTTAAATATTAGGGTTTAACCCTAATAACCCGCTTTTAAATTACTACTTTAATTTACGACTAAGGTAAAAATATATAATACGTATTATTACGAATAAAAAACCTAGAAAAATAATATAAAAAACATAAGTTATCTTAAATTTTTTATTTAAATTAATTTATTAAATTATTCACTTTATTTAAATTAATTTATTTATTTAATTCACTTCTTATTTTATTTATTTATTTATTTATTTTTTTTATTCATTTATTTATTTCATTTATTTATTTATTTTATTTATTTATTTAATTTATTTATTTTTTTTATTTATTTAATTTATTTATTTAATTTATTTATTTAATTTATTTATTTAATTTATCTACCTATTTACTTATTTATTTATCTGCTTATTAAGCCGTCTACCACCCTTGAAACCTACCGCTCGTTCATAGTTTATCTTTTACCAGCCAAAACCCCTTGCGGCAGCGGTTTTCTCTATGATTAGTAGTGCTTTACCCCTTTTTTTATTTTAATATAAAAACCCTTTATAATTAACTTTTACCCTGGATTATTTACCCTGTAAAAATAAATCAAGCTTAATACCCTTAATTCATTTGGGGTATTAACTACACGGTGAATTCAGTAATACTTTATTACTTTATTATTTTATTATTTTATTATTTTATTATTTTATTATTTTATTATTTTAGTATTTTATTATTTTATTATTTTATTATTTTATTATTTTATTATTTTATTATTTTATTACTTTATTACTTTATTACTTTATTTATTTAATAATCAATTTATTTTTTACTTTATTTTTTACTTTATTTATTACTTTTTTATTAATTTGTTTCTTAGTTTATTTCTTAATTCATTAATCTATTTATTTTTTCATTATTTTATTTATTAATCCATTTTTTAATTATTTTATTTATTAATCTATTTTTTAATTATTTTATTTATTAATCTATTTCTTAATTAATTTATTTCTTAATTGATTTATTTATTTATGTATTTCTTAATCAATCTTCTCATTTATTTATTTAATCATTTATTTATTTTCTTATTTATTCATAAAGGGTATTTTCGTGATAAATTATTTATCCTTAGCCTTTTATAATAAGAGATTTTATTTGATTATATATTTATTTACCTGTTTATTAATTAATTAATTATTTATTTATCTATTTATTTATCCGTTTTATAACCTACTTATTTTTTCCTTTACTTATTCCTTTCTTTATTCATTTATTTATTTATTTGATGTATTTAACCCATTATTTATTTATCGTTATTTCCTTTTTTCCTTTTTTTTTATCTAGCTTTAAATTCCTTATTTATTTATTTATTAATATTAACCCTTTTAATATAACCATTAATAAATAATAAAAGAACTTGTTTTTTCTTTTAATCTGAACTCGAATATTCTATTATAAAGGTTTTTTTTATTTTAAAAGGTATAAGGTAAATATTTAAAAGCTTTTCTTAAAAAGATATCCATAAATTATCTATCTATTTATCTTTAAATTGAACTAAGGTAAAATTATACAATAACATCTCAATAAACCCGTTAATCTCCGTATTTCCATAACTCCTTTTTGACCGTCCATAAGTCAAAATATCCTTTAACTCCACTTTATCCTTGGTAAATGGGTATTGGATATTTTCCCAATATTATTTTATCGATAATTAAAAAATCAGCTGGTCCTTTATATAATAAAAATAGGTAAAAAGGGTTTCGAAGACCAGGCTTTATCGATATAAATAGGATTTTTTTCTAGTAGGTCTATAATCCTTATCCATAGGTAAAGGCTTAAACCGGGTATAAAAATCCTGAGGTAAAAGACATTTAAAATATCCCGAGTATTTATCTATATTTTAATAATAGAGTCTGTTAATCTAAGTCCTTATAAAAAGACGTATATCGTGGATATTATGATTTTAATATTTATCGAAAGAGTATTATAATAATACCGGTATATCCGAATTCATATATATTTTATAGTTAATATAGTTTTTGGACTAGTACTGTAAAGTCGATTTTAGGTTATCCAGATTTATTTCGTTTTTCCGGTTTTCCAGTAAATATCGATCTTTTAATCCTAAATCATAAGATTCCTGTAATTCGAAATCTATAAAATCGATATTTATAGGTCCGGTAAGGTCCGTAAATAAATCCTCTTCGATTTCGGTATTAAGTTTTTCCTTTTGGATAAACCCAGAGCAAAAATCATATTTTTCCTCGTTTTTTTCACATTTTTTCCGGTTTATAAAGCCGTTTATAACCGAGTCCAGTATAATCCGTCGATATTTATCGTTTTCGACGTAATCCTTTATATCCGGATCTTCGGGCCGAGATAACCGAGGGCTATAAAGGATTATAGTTTCACTTTTTTCCCCTTATCGGCCGGCTCGTTTACTTTCTTGACTATAAGCCTTTAAATCCCTTAATAAACCGACATAAATAGTAACCCGTATATCCGGTAAATCCAGTCCCATAGATAAAGCCGAAGTAATCATTAAAATAAAGGCTTTTTTATTACGGAAATTATCGAGTATTTAGCGTTTTTGATTTATAGTCCCGATTTTTACGTGATATTTAAGTATATCTAAGACTTTACTGACTTGATCCGTAAGGTGAATTGTCCCATAAAAGATAAGGATTTAACCACTTGGATAAAGCCTTTTTTTCAAATTTATTAAAAGTGGTAAACTATCCCTTAAATCATTTATTATAGCGTATTCTTAAATTAAATATTGAATATTTGGCCTTATAGTCGGTTCCCGTAATAAAAGTATATTGGATATATTAATACCGGCTAGTTAAAACTAGGTATTTTCGTTTTTTGGTGGTAAAGAAGCCATTAAATAAACGAATTATATTTTATATTTAATTAAGGACTTTAATTCCTTAATTTTCGGCTGAAAATCCTTGGTAATATTTAATAAAATGTAAGTTTTATTAATAATAATACGGTTTAAACGGCCTTATCATTTTGATCGATTTAAAAATTAATTAAAAGGTTCGGTAACGGCTGTTTCCGGGGTGACTAGTATAATATTAGCCCAATCTTTAGGGCTTTTTAAGGTTTACTTTAGATATTTAAGGCCTTAATTTTGAGCCTTAAGTAATATTTCCTCCCTTAAAGATATAAAGGGTAATATTATTATGATAAGTTTATTTAGGCCGGTAATAAGGGTAAAAACTATAAAAAAAGCACTTTTTCCGCGTTTAATATTAAATATAATAATAATTAAACTTTTTCCGGATAGAATTACCGTTAATCCGGTTTTTTATAAACCCTAAAACTCCAGATTTTAACCGTATAATTGTTAAAAGGCCGGTAAAATTTAAGTAAATTAAAATCTTTAATATTTTTCTTTATAAATTTCTTTGGTAAAATTTATAAATAACTTAGATTTCTAGTTTAATTTTTCCGGTATAAGTAAAATACTTAAGAATTAAAGGAATTAAAAAAGCTAAATAAATAAAATTATGAATTTTTCCTATTAAGTATATATTTAACCCGGTATTTCGTCCAATAATTAAGAGTATATATTATTAATAATATTATTAGTATAAGCGGCTTATAAATTAATAATTTTATTTTTTTCATTATTATCATTTGGATTAATAACGTTTTTTTAGTTTTTATTAATGAATTTACCGTAATAACGTTGAAAAATAGTAATAATAATATGCTGTTAAGTTAAGGTTTTAATATTTATTCCTACCCGGGACCGGAATTCCTTAAATAAAGCCGTATTGAAAGAATTAGACGTCCAGGTATTATAACGGTAAAAAATATCTTGAAATTCCTATTAATTTAAATCCTTTTTTGAATTTCGTCCGAGTTACTATTAATTACCGTTTAACGTCTTAATCGTTTTTATTATTTTTTTGATTTTTCGGTTTTTTTAAGGTTTTTAATAGAGTAAATCCGTTTAAATTAAAGGTAAAAGGTAATATTTAATTTTTTTAAATATAAATTCAATAAATTCGTTTTTAAAGGAATATAAAGTTAAAGGTAATAAATAAATAAAACCGATAATTTATAAGGTATAAACCGGTTTATAATTTTAATTAATTTAATAATAATAAAGCCTTTATAATATAAAGTAATAAATATAAATAAGCCGTTTTAAATAAAGATATTTCATTTAAAATTTAGTTAATTTTAATATTAAATTAATTGGATTTTAAGGCTTTAAGCTAAATTATTTTAAATAAGTTATAATAAAATTATTAGTTTTTCTTTAAATTTCCGGTTTTCTTTAAATAAATAATAAACTTTATCCAATTTCCACTAAGTATCGTTATTTTTAAATTTAAAAAAACGGATTTATAAGGCTGGTATTTAATAGATTTTTTTATAAAGCCAAAAATCACCTTTAAAAGGTAATTTATTCCGTTCGTTTATAAAGAAATTCCAGTCCGATATACTATTAATAATATCGTTAAAAAAGTAATAAAATCCACGGAAGGTAAATCGTTTTAACCGGTAAATAATAAATTATTAAATAACCGGGATTTAACGGTTTTTAGTAATCTAAATACCACGGAACGGTATTAATTTATAGTTAATAAGAGATTTTTATAAAAAACCTTATTATTTTCCTAAAATATAATACCTTCCTTAATAATATTATAATTAAGGGTAAATCCATAAGTCTATAATTTAAAAACGAAGTTAATAAGCCGTAATAGGGTATCGGTATTAATAAGGAATAAATGATTTTTCATTAATTTAATAATTTTATTAAATAAAATATTAATAAGTAAATCGGAATCTGAAGTTAAAAATAAATTTATCGATATATTTAAGTTAATAATTTAATCCTCAGGTTCCGGTAGACTAGGTTAAAGGGTATAAGTCCTTAAAAGGATAAGGGCTCGAAAAAAGGTAATAATATTACTTAATTTAATAGTATAATTCATAGGTGGGGACCAGGTAAAATCGGTGCTAATACCGTATATTATTAAGCTATTAAGTAAAGGGCTTTAATAATCGTTTTTAAATAAATCTTAATGTAAAAGGCTTAAAAAAAAGCGTAATAATAAATCTTTAAATTTATTTAAAGAATATAATAAATCCTTAAAATTATTATCGGATAAATTATTAGTGAATTCTTCATTAAATTTATTAAAAAAAAGGTTATTAATATATATATTTAAATAAAAGATAAAACTAATAAAAATAAAAATAAAAAAAAAAAAGGGTAAAATAAAATATTAAAAAGGTAAAAAAAAAAAAAAAAAAAAGGGTAAAAATTATAAGTTAAAAAATAAATATAAATAATAAATAATAAATAATAAAGAAAAATAAAGATAATTTATTTTTTTAATTAATTTTTTATAAATCTTAATACTTTAATAAATAAAATAAAAGATAATTTAATATATTTATATCCTAAACGGTTCCTTAAAGTAAATAACCTAATATTCTATAAATAAATGAATATATTAAGTTAAACCTCGGTATAAAAGTGGATTGTATTTAGACCGATATATATTATAAACGGTTTTTCGTTTATAACGTTACCGGTTTCTTTACGGTTTATATATTTTAATAAATTCCGGCCTATAATACTTAACTTATTAATTAAAACCGTTTTCTTAAATAAAGCCTTAATCGATTTTATTATTAAATATAATAATAAAATCGATAATTACTTTGGATCGTTCAATTTTAAAATCAATTTTACCGGTAATTTTAGTTAAGATCGGGCTATAACTGGATTAAAATTCAATAAATAGGTAGCTTACCCGATATGGGCAACCTAAGCATTAGCCTCGAATTTTTCCGGTTCCGTAATTATTATATTCAAATTTTCAGTAACTATTTTAATCCGTTCCGTTAATTTCCTTATTTTAATAATATGGATAAAAGCCGGAATATCCGTAAATAAATTATTATTATCGTTATTATTATCCGTATTAAATATTTTAAATAAATAACGATTGGATCCAGCGTTAAATAATTATTAATATTTAACGGATATTTATTAGGTATTTAACTTAAGTTAAGTTTTTCATTGAAAACCACCTTTTTTTCCGGGTTTATAAATATCCGGGTAATCGGTACGATAATGGGCCTTAATACTATTTAATATTAAATAAATATAAAGGCAATTTATATATTTAAAACCGGATTAAACCAGTAATAAATATATAGTAATAATTGGTTCCTTAAGGATTTGGATATCTCCGGAATAATTATTATTAATATAATTAATTATTTTACCCCTTATTAAAGGGGCAAGTTAAAAATATTAATATCGGAGGTAATTACGTATTTCGTCGATCCTTATACCGTATTTATAATTACGGTAAATTAATACCTTATAATCAAATAAATAAAGAAAGGCCTTTTCGGTAAGGGCTTAAGGTGAGTCCATTATATAAATGGATATAAATAAAAGGTAAAAAAAGGAGTAAAGGTAAAGGGTAAGAGTAAAGGTATAAGGTAGTAATAAAGGTAATAGGTATAGTAAAGGTAAAAGGTAAAAGGTTCAAGGTAAAGGGTAAAGGGTAAAGGGTAAAGGGTAAAGGGTAAAGGGTAAGATAAAGGGTAAAGGGTAAAGGGTAAGATAAAGGTAAAGGTAAAGGTAAGGTAAAGGTAGAAGTGATAAGTAATAAGTCGAGTAATAGGTAATAGGTAAAGGGTATTTGGTTTACTTAGGTATTAAGTAGATTGAGTGACTTGAGTATAATAAGAAAAACAGAAATTTAAGGGGGGGGAAGGGGTATTATATAGATAAATTATTGGCCAAGCTTTTACCAAGTTTATAACGATTATTTTAAAGTAAATACGAATTCTAGGGTTTAAAAATAATTAAGCTTATTAATAATCTAAAAATAACCGGATTATATAAAAACTAATATTTAATAGCAATAATAACGGTAATAGCAATATAATAATTTAAAAATAAACCGGTCTGGGCCGGGCTTATTAACGTATTTATAATAATTTTATAATCGGTAAATAAGAATACCTTAAAAAGTATAAGTTAATAGGGTATATATCTATAAATAGCCCTTTATTATATAATTAAAAAAGGGGGGATTATATTAATAAAAATTATTATTTATTTTTTGGTTTTTTCCAACTTATTTATTTAATATATAATTTTTTAAAGCTTTTACTTTAATATTATATATATTAATAAACCTTTTATTACGGGATTAAACTATTAAAAGATAATATAAATAATAAGGAAGTTATTAATAATATAAAGTAAAGGTTTTATAAGTTAAAAACCTTTTTTAAATATATATTTAAATATAATAAATAAATTTTTTTAATTTTAACTTTATTTAAAAGCTTTTTTTTTTCTATATAATTCGATTTTTTCTGGTAAGTAAAAAAGTAAATAAATTTTAAAATACACCCCTTTAAAGGTTTTTAGGATTTTAACGCCAAGAAATAACTTTATACTTAACCGGTTTTAATAAAGGAATTTAATAACGGTAATAATTTAATAATTAACCACTTAAATTATATAAAATAAACTAAGTTTAAAAGCTTATATTTAAATTTACGTTTTCCTTATAAAAGTTTTTATTATAAAGTATAAAATAAAAAATAAAATAATAAAATAAATAAAGTTTTAATAATTTTATTTTAAAACTTAATAACTTTATTATAAATATATTTCTTAAAATACCCTTAAATTATAAAGGGCTTAATATAAAATAACGGTTAAGACTTTAATATCGTTATCTTATATTAAGAATACTTTAATATAATAATTATATAATTTAATTATTAAAAATTCTGAATATTCAATAAAATATTTAATAATATAAATATTAATAATACCCAGATTATAGTATATTCGGGTTAAATTAATATTATTTTAATAAAAATCTTTTTAAGTTTAATAAATATAATTAATAATTAAAAATAATTTAAATATATTTTATTAAACCTTAAAAATTAAACGGAAAAATATTTATTTTAATATTATTATAAATATTAATAAACGGAATTTTATTTTTTTAATACCGTTAAAAAGCCTTAATTTTAAGTTAAAAAGTTTAATTATTATATTTTAACGGGGAATAATAAAGGAAAAAATAAGTTTTAACGTTAAGAAATAAATTTAAACTTAAACTTTTAAAATTCCTATATTTAATAAAATCAATAATTAAATTGTTTTTTACCCGATCCGGGTTAAATGGGGCTTATTTTATAGCCTATATTAAGCTCTATATTTTTATTATATAAAGTTAAGGGATTTAGTCTGGAAAATATTTTAAATTATTTATTTTTAAAAATAAATAGTTTAAGGATACAGCAGGAATAAAGCGGAATTCCCCCCGGCGGAGGGAATGAATGGGTGGAGGCTGCAACCATTCAAAACTAGATGGTAGTCGTTAAAATAGGGGCTTTTTTATTGCGGAAATTATCGAGTATTTGGCGTTTTTGATTCACAGTCCCGATTTTTGCGTGATATTTAGGTATATCCAAGACTTCACTGACTTGATCCGTAAGGTGAATTATCTTACAAAAGATAAGGATTTAGCCACTTAAATAAAGCCTTTTTTTCGAATTTATTAAAGGTGGTAAATTATCCCTTAAATCATCCACTATAACGTGTTCTTAAATTAAATATTGAATATTTAGCCTTATAGTCGGTTCCCGTAATAAAAGTATATTGGATATATCGATACCGGTTAGCTGGAACCAGGTATTTTCGTTTTTTAATGGTAAGGAAGCCGTTAAATAAACGAATTACGTTTTATATTTAATTAAGGACTTTAATTCCTTAATTTTCGGCCGAAAATCCTTGGTAGTATCCAGTAAAATGTAAGCTTTATTAATAATAATATAATCCAAACGGCCTTATCGTTTTAATCGATTTAAAAATTAATTAAAAGGTTCGGTAACGGCTATTTCCAGGGTAATTAATATAATATTAGCCCAATCTTTAGGGCTTTTTAAAGTCTACTTTAAATATTTAAAACCTTAATTTTAAACCTTAAATAATATTTCCTCCCTTAAAGATATAAGGGATAATATTATTATAATAAGTCTATTTAAGCCGGCAATAAGGATAAGGATTATAAAAAAGCACTTTTTCCACATTTAATATTAAATATAATAATGATTAGACTTTTTCCGGATAGAATTACCGTTAATCTAGTTTTTTATAAACCTTAAAACTCCAGATTTTAACCGTATAATTATTAAAAGGCCAGTAAAATTCAAGTAAATTAAAATCTTTAATATTTTTCTTTATAAATTTCCCTGGTAAAATTTATAAATAACTTAGATTTCCAGTTTAATTTTTCCGGTATAAATAAAATACTTAAGAATTGAAGGAATTAAAAAAGCCAGATAAATAAAGTTATGAATTTTTCCTATTAAGTATATATTTAACCCGGTATTTCGTTTAATAACCGGGAATATATATTATTAATAATATTATTAGTATAAACGGCTTATAAATTGATAATTTCATTTTTTTTATTATTATCGTTTAGATTAATAGCGTTTTTCCAGTCTTTATTAATGAATTTACCGTAATAACGTTGAAAAATAATAATAATAATATACCGTTAAGTTAAAATTTTAATATTTACTCTTATCCGGGACCGGAACTCCTTGGATAAAGCCGTATTAAAAGAATTAACTATCTAGGTATTATAACGGTAAAAAATATCTTAAAATTCCTATTAATTTAAATCCTTTTTTTAAATTTCATTGGAATTATTATTAATTACCGTTTAACGTCTTAATCGTTTTTATTATTTTTTTGATTTTTCGGTTTTTTTAAGGTTTTTAATAGAGTGAATCCGTTTAAACTAAAGGTAAAAGGTAATATTTAGTTTTTCTAAATATAAATTCGATAAATTTATTTTTAAAGGAATATAAAGTTAAAGGTAATAAATAAATAAAACCGATAATTTATAAGGTATAAACCGGTTTATAACCTTAATTAATCCAATAATAATAAAGTTTTTATAATATAAAGTAATAAATATAAATAAGCCATTTTAAATAAAGATATTTCATTTAAAATTTAATTGGTTTTAATATCGAATTAATTGGATTTTAAGGCTTTAAGTTAGATTACCTTAAGTAAATTATAATAAAACCATTAATTCTTTTTTAAATTTCCGGTTCTCTTTAAATAAATAATAAATTTTATTCAGTTTCTACTAAGTATCATTATTTTTAAATTTAAGAAAACGGGTTTATAAGGCCGGTATTTAATGGATTTTTTTATAAAGTTAAAAATCACCTTTAAAAGGTAATTTATTCCGTTTGTCCATAAAGAAATTCCAGTCTGGTATACTATTAATAATATCGTTAGAAAAAGTAATAAAATCCACGGAAGGTAAATTATTTTAACCGGTAAATAATAAATTATTAAATAACCGGGATTTAACGGTTTTTAATAATCTAAATATTACGGAATGGTATTAATTTATAGTTAATAAGAGATTTTTATAAAAAATTTTATTATTTTCTTAAAATATAATACCTTCTTCGGTAATATTATAATTAAGGGTAAATTTATAAGTCCGTAATTTAAAAACGAAGTTAATAGGCCGTAATAGGGTATCGGTACCAGTAAGGAATAAGTGATTTTTCGTTAATTTAATAGTTTTATTAAATAAGGTATTAATAAATAAATCGGAATCCGAAATTAAAAATAAATTTATCGATATATCTAAGTTAATAATTTAATCCTTAAGTTCCGGTAGACTGGGTTAAAGGGTATAAGCCCTTAAAAGGATAAGGGCTTAAAAAAAGGTAATAATATTACTTAATTTAATAATATAATTCATAGGTGGAAACCAGGTAAAATCAGTGTTAATACCGTATATTATTAAGTTATTAAGTAAAAAGCTTTGGTAATCGTCCTTAAATAAATCTTAATATAAAAAACTTAAAAAAAAACGTAATAATAAATCCTTAAATTTATTTAAAAATATAATAAATCCTTAAAATTACTATCGGATAAATTATTAATAAGTTCTTTATTAGATTTATTAAAAAAAAAAAAAGTTATTAATATATATATTTAAATAAAAGATAAAATTAATAAAAGTAAAAAATAAAAAAAGTAAAGTAAAATATAAAAAAGGTAAAAAAAAAAAAAAAAAAAGTAAAAATTATAAGTTAAAAAATAAATATAAATAATAAATAATAAATAATAATAAAAAAAAAAATAAAAATAACTTATTTTTTTAACTAATTTTTTATAAATCTTAATACTTTAATAAATAAAGTAAGAGATAATTTAATATATTTATACCTTAAACGGTTCCTTAAAGTAAATAACTTAATATTTTATAAATAAATAAATATATTAAGTTAAACCTCGGTATAAAAGTAGATTATATTTAGACCGATATATATTATAAACGGTTTTTTATTCGTAACGTTACCGGTTTCTTTACGGTTTATATATTCTAATAAATTCCGGTTTATAATACTTAACTTATTAATTAAAATTATTTTCTTAAATAAAGTTTTAATCGATTTTATTATTAAATATAATAATAAAATCAATAATTACTCTAAATTATTCAATTTTAAAGTCGGTTTTACCGGTAATTTTAATTAAGACCGGGCTATAATTAAATTAAAATTCAATAAATAAGTGGCTTACCCGGTACGGGCAACCTAAATATTAACCTTGAATTTTTCCGGTTCCGTAATCGTTATATTTGAATTTTTAATAACCGTTTTAATTTATTCCGTTAATTTCCTTATTTTAATAATATAGATAAAGGCCAGAATATCCGTAGGTAAATCGTTATTATCGTTATTATTATCCATATTAAATACTTTAAATAAATAACGATTGGATCCAGCGTTAAATAACTATTAATATTTAATAAACGTTTATTGGGTATTTAATTTAGGTTAAGTTTTTCGTTAAAAACCATTTTTTTTTCCGGGTTTATAAATATCCGGGTAATTGGTACGATAATAAGCTTTAATACCGTTTAATATTAAATAAATATAAAAGTAATTTATATATTTAAAACCGGATTAAACCGGTAATAAATATATAGTGGTAATCGGTTTTTTAGGGATTTAGATATCTCCGGAATAATTATTATTAATATAATTAATTATTTTACCCCTTATTAAAGGGGCAAGTTAAGGGTACTGATATCGGAGGTGATTATATATTTCATTGATCCTTATACCGTATTTATAATTACGGTAAATTAATACCTTATAATCAAATAAATAAAGGAAGGCCTTTTTAGTAAGGGCTTGAGGTAAGTCCATTATATAAATGGATATAAATAAAAGGTAAAAAAAGGAATAAAGGTAAAGGGTAAGAGTAAAGGTATAAAGTAGTAATAAAGGTAATAGGTATAGTAAAGGTAAAAGGTAAAAGGTTCAAGGTAAAGGGTAAAGGGTAAAGGGTAAAGGGTAAAGGGTAAGATAAAGGGTAAAGGGTAAAGGGTAAGATAAAGGTAAAGGTAAAGGTAAGGTAAAGGTAGAAGTAATAGGTAATAAGTCGAGTAATAGGTAATAGGTAAAGGGTATTTAATTTGCTTAGGTATTAAGTAGATTAAGTGACTTAAGTATAATGAGAAAAACAGAAATTTAAGGGGGGGGAAAGGGTATTATATAGATAAATTATTAACCAAGCCTTTACTAAACCTATAATAATTATTTTAAAGTAAATACGAGTTTTAGGGCTTAAAAATAATTAAGCTTATTAATAATCCAAAAATAACCAGGCTATATAAAAACTAATATTTAATAGCGGTAATAACGGTAATAATAATATAATAATTTAAAAATAAACCGGTCTAGGCCGGGCTTACCGACGTATTTATAATAATTTTATAATCGGTAAATAAGAATATTTTAAAAAGTATAAGTTAATAAGGTATATATCTATAAATAGCCCTTTATTATATAATTAAAAAGAAAGGATTATATTAATAAAAATTATTATTTATTTTTCGGTTTTTTTTAACTTATTTATTTAATATATAATTTTTTAAAGCTTTTATTTTAATACTATATATATTAATAAACCTTTTATTACGGAATTAAACTATTAAAAAATAATACGAATAATAAGGAAATTATTAATAATATAAAATAAAAGTTTTATAAGTTAAAAACCTTTTTAAATATATATTTAAATATAATAAATAAATTTTTTTAATTTTAACTTTATTTAAAAGCTTTTTTTTTTCTATATAATTCGATTTTTTCTGGTAAATAAAAGGGTAAATAAGCTTTAAAATATACCCCTTTAAAGGTTTTTAGGATTTTAACGTTAAGAAATAACTTTATATTTAACCGGTTTTAATAAAGGAATTTAATAACGGTAATAGTTTAATAATTAATTACTTAAATTATATAAAATAAACTAAATTTAAAAGCTTATACTTAAATTTACATTTTCCCTATAAAAATTTTCATTATAAAGTATAAAATAAAGGATAAGGTAATAAGATAAATAAAGTTTTAATAATTTTATCTTAAAACTTAATAACTTTATTATAAATATATTTCTTAAAATACCCTTAAATTATAAAGGGCTTAATATAAAATAATAGTTAAAACTTTAATATCGTTATCCTATATTAAGAATACTTTAATATAATAATTATATAATTTAATTATTAAAAATTCTGAATATTTAATAAAATATTTAATAATATAAGTATTAATAATATTCGGATTATAATATATCCGGGTTAAATTAATATTATTTTAATAAAAATCTTTTTAAGTTTAATAAATATAATTAATAATTAAAAATAACTTAAATATATTTTATTAAATTTTAAAAATTAAACGGAAAAATATTTATTTTAATATTATTATAAGTATTAATAAACGGAATTTTATTTTTCTGATACCATTAAAAAGCCTTAATTTTAAATTAAAAAATTTAATTATTATATTTTAACGGGGAATAACGGGGGAAAAAGTAAGTTTTAACGCCGGGAAATAAACTTAAACTTAAACCTTTAAAATTCCTATACTTAATAAAATCGATAATTAAATCGTTTTTTACCCGATCCGGGTTAAATAAAGCTCGTTTTATAGCCCGTATTAAGCTCTATATCTTTATTATATAAAGTTAAGGGATCCGGTCTGGAAAATACCTTAAACTATTTATTTTTAAAAATAAATGGTTTAAGGGTACAGCAGGGATAAAGCGGAATTCCCCCCAACGGAGGGAATAAATGGGTGGAGGCTGTAACCATTCAAAACTAGATGGTAGGTCTTTTTACGTTTAATCTCTTTAACTCTTATTATATATTTAAAATCCTATATTAAGTATCCTTTTTTATTATATATAATATATTTAAATATACCCTTTATAAACCCTTTAATTATTAACTTTATATATTTATAGGTATTATAATCCTTAACGTAAACTATATATTTTATAATATTAAAATATTTTATAATAATATATTTATAACTTTAATATTTAAAATATTAATAAATATTAATTATTTTATCTTATAGTTAAATTATTTTAAGAAATCTTTTTTTAATAATCTTTTTATTTAAAACGTTATTATATATTTTTATTAACGTTATACTTAATATAATAATAAAATATTTCTTTATATATCTTAAAAAGTTAGGTTTTTTTATTACCGGCGGAAATTTATAATTAATAATCTTAAGCCTTAAGTAAAAAACTATATTCTTCTTTTTTATATTTTTTAATATAACCTTTTTCTTAACTTCTTTAAAACGTAATAAATATATTTTATTTATTATAATAATAAATAATTACTTTAAAACTTTAATTAACTTATATTCTTTTTTATTAATTTAAGTTTTAAACCTTTTTAAGCTTTCTTTTATTTTTTAAGATATTATATTAAAGAAAATATTTTTATTTTATAATTTATATATTATAATAATTTATTCTATTAATAATTTTATCGTTACCTTAAAAACCCTTATTAATTATAATAGGTTTATTTTTACCGTTATATTTTTTTCCTTATTATTAAATAAATAGACTATTATTATCCTCGTTTTCCTTAATATAATTATTTTCTTTTCCGTTATCCCCTTATTCTCTATTACGGGTACCCTTTTTATTATCCTTATTGCCCAGTTTTCTTTTATTTAAAAGGCCGTCGTTTTTATATCTTTATTTTATATATTTAATTTTAAACCGTTATTTTTACCCTTTATTAATACCCTTATTACCGCCCCTTAAGAACCTTATATTTACTCTGCCTCCCTTAATTTTATTTTTATTTTTACGTAAAAGTTTTTTATATTTTTTAATTTAATCCGTAATATTAATTAAGTTTTTAACGTAATATCCTTTTACTTTATTATAAGGAGTCCCTTTAAGGCCTTTACCGCCTTTTTTATTGCCCTTTTATTCTTATTTACCGGGCGATATATCGTTTTTATTTTTTATTTTTAATTCTTTAAAATCTTATCCTCCTTATTAACTTTATTTCCCTTTTATATACCCTTAATGGTATTTTCATTATAATCTTTTTACCTTTTCCCCCCGCTTATATCCCTTACCGTTAATATTATACCGGTTTTCCTACCCTTTTATTTATTTATTACCTTTATATTATTATTATACGTTTTATACGTTTTAATACGTATATTTTATTAATTTTAATTTCCTTATTTACTTTAAGTATTATCCGGCTTATTATTACTATATTGCCCATACGCGTTATTATTATTTCTATTAATATAAGTTATTTACCCGTTTATTACCTTATTCTTAATTATTACGTTACTTTTACTTATTATACTTAATATACTTCTCTTATTATCGTTAAAACTATACGTATACGCATCGTTTTAGACCTCTGGGGTCCCTTTATTCGTCGTTATTCATTATCCGGTATATATTATATATTTCGTATTATTTAAGTATTTTATAATAATATATCCGTACCTTTAATATTTAAAGTATTAATAAATATCCGTTATTTAATTTTATAATTTTATTAATGTAAAAAACTTACTTTTTATTACTTTTTTATTAAGGATATTATTATATATCCTTATTAACGTTATGCTTAAGATAATCGTAAAGTATTTCTTTATCCGGTTAAGGATATTTAACTTTTTTATTATGGGGGGAAAACTATAATTAACGATCTTTAATTTAAAATAAAGGATTATATTCTCTTTTTTTATCCGTTTTAAAATAACCTTCTTTTCTTCTTTTATAAACCTTATTAAGTATATCCCGTTTATTATAAAAATAAACGATTACTTTAATATCTTTACCGTTTTATATCCTTTTTTATTAATTTATCTTTTTAACTTCTTAAGCTTTTCTTTTACCTTTAATAAGGCTATATTAAAAAAAAATATCTTTATTTTATAACTTATATATTATAATAATTTACTTTATTAATAATTCTTTTATTATTTTAAACGTTTTTATTAATTATAAAAAGCTTATTTTTATAATTATATTCTTTTCTTTTTTATCCAATAATTATATAGTTAATATTTTTATTTTCTTTAATATTATTATTTTTTTTTTAATCCTTATTTTTTTTACCGTTAATATAAACGTTATTTTTATAGTTTTTATTATTTAACTTATTTTTACCCTTATTTATAAAGCTTTTCCCGTCGCTCCCTTATTTTATATATAATTTCCCTGATTTCCCTCGCCTTTTTTCACCGGTACTTTTATTGGTACCCTTTAGGCTTTACGTAGCCTTTTTAAATCCCTTAATTCCGCCCCCGTTTTTACGTAAAAATTTTTTACCCCCTATAATTCAATTTATAGTATCAGTTAGGTTTTTAATATAATATCCTTTTATTTAATCGTAAGGAAACCCTTTAACGTTTTTATTATTTTTTCTTTTATTATATTTTTTCCGCGTATTTAATAATTACCTTTTTTTATAATTTATCCTTAATTATTTAATACTCCTTTATTTTCGCCCGGCTTTCTTTTAGTTCATATATACTTAATAAGGTTTTCTTCGTTTCCGTTTATTTTTTATCCGTTACCGCGTATTATTTCCGTTTTTTTAATTTTTTATTTACCTTTTATAATTACGTTACCTTTACGCGTTATACGCGTTTTTTTACGCGTATCTCGTTAACTATAAGCTTTTTATTTAATTTAAAAGTCCTTTATTATATATTTATTACGCCGTCCATATAAATTATCACTATTTCCGTTAATAAAGGCCGTTTACCCTTTTATCCCCTTTATTTCCACTATTACTCCGCTTCCGCTTATCGTATTTAAGGTATTTATTTTACTGTCGCTTAAGCTATATACGCGTGCATCGTTTTGAACCTCTGGGGTCCCGTTGTTCGTCGCCATTTTCCATCAACCTCCTAAATATTATATATTAACCGATAAAAAGAGGGGTATCTAACTTTTCCCGGGGTTACCCCGGGGGAAGGCCCCATTAATAAGTAATTCGTTAAAGCCCCTTAACGTAAACGACCGGCGCCACCCCAAGGGAAGGCCTTACCAATGAGTGAATCGTTAAAGCCCTTTAACGTGGACGACCGGCGTTACCCCGGGGTAAAGGCCCTACTAATAAGTGAATCCTTGGAGCCCCTTAGCGTGGATGACCGGCGTTACCCCGGGGTAAAGGCCTTATTAATAAGTGAATCGTTGGAACCCCTTAATATAGACGACCGGCGCCCCCCCGGGGGAAGGAAGGCCCCATTAATGAGTGAATCGTTGGAGCCCGGCATCCACTGGAGAGCCGGGGATCCCCCGGCGCCCGTAATCGCGTGGAGGCTCCGCCCGGTCAGCCCCGGCGTTCGAAAGAGAAAAACATTAAAATCTATAGAATAAAATTTAAATAAAGCTTATTTAATAGTTTCGTTAAGATATACTTAACGTTACGTAATAAGCTTATCTAAAATACATTTAAGAAGAATAAGATTAAGAAAATAAAAAGAAATACCAGGAGTATATAAATTAAGGACTGAAGTGAAAAGTAACCGGTTATAAGTTCCGATCCTTATAAAGGGCGGTTTTCATAATCTTTTAATAAGCGGAATAAGGCATATTATACCTTTAAACGGATTAAGCGTATTAGACTTAGGGAAAACATAAATATAAGTAGTCCGAGCCCTGGGATAAATAAACATAAAGTATTAAGGTCGGCGTTACCAAGATATTAAGATAGTAAGGGAGATTACCCTGAGAAAACTAAGTCTTAATATACTTATTTATTATTACCAGGAAAAAATTAAAAGTAAGGCTATAAAAAAAGTCAACAGATATATACACGAATTACGTTAAAGGATAAAAATTATGACTATAATATGTAATATTAAAGGAATAAATTTATTATAAAGAAAGTAAAAGGCAGAAAGCAATTAAGTTAACGTTTTTATAACTTTTATATTTACGATAATTAAAAGTATAAAAAGAATATTATAAACAATCGGATAAGCAATTAAAATATATACGAATATATATAATATAGTCCGGAATATAAAAGTATTAAAGGCAGTATTTTATTATAAATGGAGTTAAAAAAGGGGAGAGTATAAAAGATATTAAACTTAGGGATAAATATATAAAGGTATAGAAATATTAAAAAGGCTAATTAAGGCTATAGTCGATTTATATATACCTTAAAAAAAGTAATATAACGGATAACCATAATATAGCTTTAATATCTTACCAACTTATATAAAGGCTGCGGCCCATCTTTAATTGCACTTTATTATTACCTGTTATTTCATCACTTTTACTCTTTCATTGCCTTCAATCTTTTCTTAAGTTTAAAAATAACCCTTAAAAGGACTTAATCGTAATGTTATAAGTTTTCTTAAAAACGATATATAAATAAATTATTATTCTTTAAATAACCGTAAACGTTTTTAATCCTTTAAAATAAAAGTAAAAGTTAAATAAATATCGGTTTTTACTCTTAATATTATAAATATTAAGTTTTTACGGTTATTAATAAGGCTTAATAACCGACTATTAAGGAACGCCGGAATTAACTTAACTAGATCCGTATTATAAATTAATCAATTAATTAATCAAATATTATTATTTCCACTATTTTAAATAATAATACTAGGGTTATTACGGTATATAGTTTTAACGGTAAGTTTCTCCTTTATTGCGGTATCGCTGGGGCTCCTTTTTATATATAGTTTGGGAGGAGTAAACTGCGGTTTCCGGTTTTAGGGGAATTTGCTGTATTTGCTAGTATCTTGGCACTTGGCCCCCAAAAAGTAGATTTTGATCCCTGCAGGTAGATCCTTTATGTATTATCCATCCTACCACTCAAGTAACATGTACCTGGTTTATTCCTGTTTTCTTTAAAACCATCGTATTTCAGTATTAAGGCTAAAGTATTAGCTATATAGCGTTGAGGGCTGCTTATAATGCATGCAATATCCTCTTTACTTTTATTCAGCTTCCCTACTGGTGCGGCGCTGATCTACTATACAAAAGGCCTTCAACACCGGTGCTAACAACCCGTTTCGCATTCGCCGCCTCAGTGGCTGCCAATACTCCGATATCAAGCCACCGTTCGAGCCTTCTTTGCGCCTGGTGAGTTGGATTGCAGTTCGAGAAGCTGATAACACTTTAACGCAGTCGGCCTATCCTTCTCATCCCATGCCACCATACCTCGCAGAGTCTGGCCAGTTGACGGAGGAGCCTTTTGCATCTGCGCGGTAACTGCTTGCAGGATCAAGTGGTATCCATTTTGCGTGCGTTGGCTGATATTTTGATCATAACTAAACCACGAGCGAAGCAACGCGAAGCCCAGCATCCAAATGTCGATCTCTTGACCGTAGATGTATCCTAGATTTGGTTGTAGTTCAGGGGGCAAGTAGATCCAGGCCGCTATAAAGGTGTCGGTGGATTGGGGACTGAAGTTTACCTTACCGAAGTCGCATAGAATAGCACGCCCAGATTGAGGGTAGAAGAGGATGTTGGCGGGATTGATGTCTCGATGAATCCACTTTTTCTCGTGTATCGCTTCAAGCCCCTGCAAGAGGTCACGAAACAGGACTTGTCTATCATTCCAATCGCTGAAAAGTGTCCAGTCGAAATGTTCGAAAGTCACGCCTTTATTCATAACGATGTAGATATCCAAAGGGCACTGGTTCTTGGACCAATCGTTGCCGTGGGAGCTCGAGTATTCAAGCACCTCAACGATACCCACCGCGCCCGCTAGCTCGCGAAGAGCTTTGATCTCTTGGTCGACTTCAATGTGCTGGGCCTTTTTCTTGACGCTCAACCGTTTGATGGCGCGGAGCTCGCCATCTTTGGGGTCGAAACCTTGGAACACACATGCAAAGCTTCCTGAGTTCAATCCGTGTCTGAATACTGCTGTCTGCAATGTGATGTCCTGCGTGAATGGAATTCCTGATATGGGAGGTACCTGAGGACCCATTCCAGACCCAACCAGTCTCTCATTCCTCCGGCTGATGTAATGTGCTTCCTTCTCGGAGTTGTCTATCGAAAACTCGACCCAGTATTCAAAGCTACGGACCCCTAATAAGCTACGAGTCTCGGATAGCGCGGTATGTGCGCCTTTGGCGATGTGTTCACTGTTCAGGTGAAAGGACTCAACAGCCTTTAGCATCCAGGCGCCAGATTGGTCGTGCATTGTGAGTATAACATGGGTTCTTCCAAGGCCATACGTTGGCTGCTTCGATCGTGGGGCTACCAGCATAATATCAACGTCGCGCCTTGGGCCAAACTTCTGGGTGCCTCGACCGATGGTGAATTTGTCCAATGAGATCGAAGGGCTTTGCATATTCAGCGTAAAATGACCAACATTGATTATCGGGTTGTATCCAGGCTTGGCCTCCTCGTCATTTGTCTCGTCGCTACCTCTTTCAATACTGCTATCGTCGGAATCCAAAGGTTCCTTACCGTCCAATTTGATAAAGGCTGAGTGAAGAGGGTCTAGTTGGTCTTTACGCTGTAATTCGAGCAATGTGTGCATTGCTTCCTTCGCCGCAACATTCTTGGGCCTGATGCGCAGGATTTCGATTGGTACGGAATCATCCGACTCAATTGCTCCCTGCTGATCTTGGGAAGGTTGCAACAATTCGTTCGATTGTGATTTCTCTGAAGGAGGCGAATTCCGTGACGACGGTGTATTTGGCACCGTACTAGCGCCGCTATGAAGACCTTTTTTCATTGCGTATCTGACTAAAAGCAAGCAGCGAAAAGAGTGGGAGCTTGGAGGTCTTAATACTGGGCGTCTCTGATGTTGCGAGAAAACTGGAAGTTCAATTGGCTCATTATAACAGCCGTTCAGCATGTATAATACTAAATAAGTATTTGTCGTAATGGGTACGTGAACGGAAAAAAAAGGGTTCGAATGAGTGAGGCCGCCGGCTCCGCTAGTGGCTTGGCGCTAGTTCAATCCCGCATCTTCCGAAGTCGAACCGAGCCAATCCCACGTGGTGCCTCATCTTCATCATCTTCATCCATCCTACGGAATACATCTCCCCCTATACTTCTTCCTTACACGCTCTTCCGATGAGCTTCTTCGTCCCATAATCTCAACGCCCCCCTGCGCTGAAGAGTTAGACTGCCCGTAGCAGCTCGACACTCGACATTAAGCGTCTCTTACTCCGCTTCTCACTTCTCACCCGAATCAGATCCGATCACACCAAGCCGCAATGGACGCATTGTATCCGGATGGTTACCTCTTTAACTTCAACGAGTATCTCGCACAGAAGAAGGCGCGCAGGGATTTCCTCAGACGGGAGCAAGAACGAGAAGAGGAGAAGGAAAGAAACGCCGAGGGCCTCAGCGAGACCACCATCTCCGAGTGGGTCTCAGAACCTTCAACCCCTGCCCCGCCTCTCTCCCCGCCTCCAACTCCGCCGATGATGAAAGAACACTGGTCCAAGAACCCTCCACACGGAGGGATCCTTAAACCTGGCGCCTCCGCTCGTCAGCAGCAACGGAAGCGTCGTCAAGCCGCCCGTAATCGGCTCAGCCGTCGTCCCCAAACCCGCTCAACGAGGCCCGACCTCCTGGAGCTCGCTTCAGGGAAGAACAAAATCAATTCCCTGTTTCTGGGTCGAAATGGCATCGACATAAAGACCTGGTGGGAGGACTATGTAAGTTGATCCGTCTTCCCAATGCCGCGGAAGAGGAATCAATCCTGACTAAAGCTACGAATAGGACCTTGAAGGACCGGCACCCGCTCGTTGGAAGGCTCGTCATGAAAGGGACGTCCAGGCTTGGGTAGCTCGTATGAACAGTTGAGAACCCCGCTTGCACCTCGAAGACCTCGATCCTCAGCGCATCCGTATCCTTACACACCAATGTGCTCGATTCAGCTTACATCCCTCTTGCCTTTGCTTGCTCAAACGTATGCCCAACTATTGCCTGGTGGCAATTCACCAAGCAAAGCCTTAGCCTTCGATGACTATTTGAAAAAGAATGCGCAAACACATAAGAATGAAACAGCTGGAGAATACCCAGGTACGGAGGACCTCAGCGGGGTTAAGAGGCACGCTGATGATTCGATCCCTGAGCTGATGATAAGAAACAGGGAAAGAGCGTGGTACAGAGCGTAAAAGGGGCAGGAGGCTAGGGAACCGCTATCTAAGCGAACGGCTCTCGCGGGGGGGTGGCAGGCATCCCAAAATAGTAGTACGAGGAGGATTAGAAAGAGAATACGAATACAGGACGGTAGAGACACGCGTATTGCACATGGAGATGGGAAAGAGAGGAAGTCTGCCAATGCATTTACAGGAAGCCGGGAGATCCGGCCACAGAACCAGTGATCATACGATAATCACTTGGTTTCCGCAACCCTTTGTCCTCCCTGGCTTCTCATACACAACCCTCGACTACTGGCTGCTGCCCGGGAGAACAGCGAGACTAGCGCAATCGCACAAGGCCTATTACGGCTTGAGCTGGAACGCTGCCGGCATCGCATCTGTTCACCCGGGCAAATCTAAAGAATCCTAATCTATGCCATCATTACCGCGTTTGCGTAGCTACTCCACGGTACGCCCTCCTTCCGTCTGCATAGTAGAAAGAGTTTCGCTGTATTGACTCGCTTCAACTTTTGAAGAACCATGAACGCCGACCAGGACGCCACACAACCAAAATCTTTGGGTACTTCTTGGGAAGTTGTAATTTCCATCCGCCGGCCTAAAGCGAGTGGAGCTTCCGACCTCAGACGAAGCAACAGCTTTGATTGTGGTGATCAGGGAGGCGGAGGACAGCTAAGAGAATGTATGGGGCATTGCGCTATGGAGAAAGGACTCTCCGAGTGCTAATAGTATATATACGCTCTCAACATCCGCCAACTCTCCGCCTGCTTAGGCTAAGCCACTACTGGCCCCTGCTTAAAGAAAGCTTCCATTCGCGGACCACCTCTCAGACTCCGTCTTCGTTTCTCGGCCAGGAATCTGTCGAGCTTGTGCAAGAATTGCCCATGTCCCGCGATCCGTCTTTGCATCATCATTGGGTCTCGCGTAAGCAGAAATATTGGCGATTGCCCTGCGGTCCCCGCGTACCACTGCGTGCGAGAGCCAGGTCATCCTCGATCCTCCTTCCACACCGTATACATGATGTACGGGATCCGGTCAGGGCCATTTCACGACCATTCGCCCAGCATGAAAAGATTTCGGGCCTCGGAGCGTTGTATTCCGCGCTTCCTTATAGCCTCCCGCCTTTCATATTAAGAGTGCCGCCCCGCGCACCGATTGAATGTTCTTCTTGGCCTCGAGGTATTCGGCGAAGAAGAAATGATTGTATCTTAATAAGGAAAAGGAGAGGTCGAAGCCATATCAATCACATAGGAGATGCTACACGAAATCCCGTATACTAGTAAGAACCCGGTACGAATAATATTTTTTACAGTAAGAGCGATAGTTGTCTTCTTTTACAGGGCTGATATATGAATGCTAAAAGACCAGCAGATAACATTGTTAAGAGGAATTATTACAGAGAGACAACTTGACCTCCAGCCATGCTGTTCCTTATAGAGCTCTGCCTACTGGCTTCGAGTCTCTGAATCAGGTCGCCGCAGAAGGAAGATATAAAGGCTAGTTCTTCTCTGTCTTTCCCGAGGGAGATTTTTCTCTTTTGGAATAGCGGAAATATCCTCCGGAAACACATTTATCCGGAGCCGGGCAAGTCTGGCCGAAATGACGTCGCCTCGGTCTTTGGGCATTGAAGTTTCAATTCTCGATCAATTATTGAATATGGCACCAAGAAGTACATTTGAAATACATTTGACCAGCACCATCATATGCAAGGCCAATCATCATCATAGCACCATGATGCGCGCTATCAGCAGGAATTCTCAGATTGAAGTCCAGTGTCATTGTCATGCCGACAGCCTCACGGCGATCCGCACGAGTCAAGCAGAGACAGTCAAATGTCAAGGTCAGTCGCATTCACATTCCCATTCCGATTCACCCTGTTTGACCATTTACCATCCTGGAGGGTTCACCACAGTCTTCTCTCTTCCCTCTCACTTTCTCACTGACAATTACTCTTACTCTTCATAGCAACAGACCTCTTCAATCCAGAAGCCAGCGCGGCGCAGCAGGACTGTCGATCCTTCTACCTTCCCTCACCCAACGCCTTCAAAGTCACGATTCAGACCTGAAGCTACAAGGAAGAGGAAGCGGAAGAGGGAGAGATCTCGCTCATGTCTCTCGGTATGCCCGTGCCCGGCCAAATTTGGGCCGCCAAAACGCTTCAAGTTTCAATGCTGACGAGACATTAGGATGATCCTTTGACCTCGTCGACTGCCATCTTCCATACCACCCCTACCCCTGTGGTTCACCCAACGCCACCCACCACCGACTCTTCTCTCCTTGCCCCGCAACCCCTCACGCGAGAGAACCTTGGCAAGCTCACGGGAAACATGGCCATGAACCCTACACCTGAAGCGTCGACCAAAACAAGCTCAAGCTCTACTGGCCGCACCATCCGCACGCTCTTACAGGTCAATCACATTCTCATTGATGATGACAAGATCCAGGAAGAGCAGGAATACCAAGATGTCGCTGCGTGGGCTGAGAAGATCGTGAATGGCAAGCGACACTCGCCCCAGAACTCGGAGACCGGGGCAGAAGCTCTGAAGACGCGCAAAGAGTTTGCCAACCGCAATGAACGAACCTTCATTGCCCAATTCTGGCCCGACGTGGTCCACAAATCTCGGCACAAGCTAGAAGACAACGTCTGGAGAGTGGTCGCCTGGGAGAAAGATGGTCTCACGCTGAATTGGGAACAGCCCTTTCGGGCCAAGTCGATCCCCGAGGTGGACACTGGAGGCAACAAGTTCTATGACCAATTGCTCGCCCAGTACGGTCGCGTGGCCAATCCCGTTCCGGACATCGCCTATGGCTTAAAGGCCGACTCCTTCACGGCCGAAGAAATGGATGCTTGCCAGCGCTTTGCCGAGCATGCCGAAATCTCGGCCGGCATCTTCCACCCCGCCCTTATCCTCGAGGCGAAGACGACGGGGGGAACACGACTGGTGGAAGAACAATGCGCCCGTGGCGGGGCAGCGCTCGTCCACGCCAACCGCAAGCTCCTCGCAGCCTCGGGGATCGACATTGCGAAGAACGATAGGCAGACCAACCGCGATTCAGCAGTCTTCTCCATTGCGCTCGTCCAAGACTACGCCAACCTCTACGTGCACTGGGCGTATAACACCGAGGGGCGCGGTGTCTATTACCATGCGCACGACATTAGGCAAGTTGGGCTGAAGCGAGAACCGGGCATCGTCCAATTACGAGGCGCAACCAACAATATCCTGGATTGGATGACTGGGGAGCGGAAGATCATGGTTAAGACCCTGATGCGGCGATTGTATCATATCATGAGCCCTAAGCCTCGTGCTCTCGGCCCCTCTATTCCTAGAGATAGAGCCAACAGCAAGCTTAACTTGTGTGAAGGGATTGATTTGGACGACCTGGAGTCTGATGAAGACGAGTTGAGCGTCGATGTACCTACGTCGCAGGGCAAGAAGAAGAGGAAGCTTTAATTATCTGATGAAACATCCGATGGAATATCTGCCGCGGCCGCCACTATAGGATCCCGCATATGAATTGCTGGTCTTACGACCACCGCAGACTACAAGTGATAGTAGGGTTACAATTTCCTTCAGTATTGGCAAGGTACGTAGCTAAGACCGAAAGGCTACTTTATCCCTTCTCGCGTACGTAAGAATACTGAATAAGCCCAGTCCCCAATACCAAGAAAACTACGATCTGACGACGACGCCAGATATAGCCATAATAAGACCTACAAAAAATATCCGTACGATTACATCCCGACCCTATCACCCTACCGTTAATCGCGTACCCCACCGGACGTTACTGCGTTATAACTATACCCGGCAGTATTCTGTTCATAGGCTTTCAAAAATAAGGATCGATCTTATAATAAACCCCGTAACTGCCTCCGTGATCAATAAGGCCCTAATCTGCGCTAGAGCTAGCCGTAGTAGCTGTCTTATCAAGTCGCCAGCTTTTCGCTTCCTGTTGTTGCGAGGCTGCGCATGCACCGCTTCACATTGTTCGTATATGGTGCAGAGGTCAGCAACCTTTCGCTTGCGCTTTTCCACGTCCTAATCCAGAACGTGGTCTATGTCGTAGTATAGCTGGTCAGCGAAGTTCGTGGATCGAAAGCCGAACTTGCGCAGATTGTGCATGTGCCAATTAACGTCACCCTTTGAATTGAGCTCAAGAGCCCTATTAACAAAGAGCCGGGCGTTATGGGGTTCTACCGCCAGCGTGAAGGCGGAGGATCGCGTATCTGGTCTCGGGTAAGCCTGCTGGGGGCCTGATCGACTGCAGCCTCCTCTTCTTGTATTGTAGTTTATCCTTATGTGGCGTAACCCGCGGCAGCATCGCCTTACTTGTAAGTGGTAGTAGCAGCTTAAAAACGACAACGCGTAGTAACCATAGTAGATCCGTGCCGAATACCTTAATCTTCTGCTTCTTCCAACGAAGCGTTTCTGTACTTGGCCTCCAGAGCGAGAAAGACATCGTAGAGACTAAGCCTTACCAGATGGCAGTCTTGATTGCTGAGAACATACCGGTGTTTGATCAGGTTGAAGACAAAGGTGGGTTCTAGTTGACTGGCTTAATCCTCGATGATGTCTTTGACGTCTCGACTCTTCTCCACCGATCAATCGGAAACCCGCTTTTGGTCTACATCTTCATTGCGCTCTCGATGAGAGGTGCTCCGATCGCCCTTGCATGTTTGTCGTTGATCAAGAATCATCTCTGGCGCAGTACTGCGCGCACTTGTAATCGAGTACCCGGCATATTCGACTCAGAGTCTTCTTCATCCAAACGTTCCTCGCCTGAAGCTTCTTAGTCCGAGGCCTCTGCAGACAGGGAGGGTTATTGATGGTATCTTGAGGTAAGGAGGAGTCTAAGATGCACAGTCGGGGTCAGCATGGTGGCATAGCCTATTAACGAGGACGTGAACGGACTGTTATTGTAGATTGAAGGTTGCTTTCCCAACCTCGCTCAGCGCTTATAGCATCATACAGCTCCAAGGTGCGGACAAGAGAATAATCGCGATGACAATATTATGTCTCTCGCGGGAAAAGGGGGGAGAAAATGGAAGAGTGGAAGAGTGGAAGAGTGAGCAGTAAAAGGAATTGAAGGCGACTTGTATCTGTATTTGGTTAGACTCACAGTCACGTGAACACGCGAAGCCCTGCCAAGAGTGTCGCGGGGTTACGTCAACACCGATGTGCCGATGTTTATCCGAGTGTTGATTTTTCGGATTCCAATTCGTCGAAATGAAGACTTTAAGAATTCTTCCGTCTTGCGGCCATAATTCTTTCCCATTCACTTCACCTCATTCACTGATTTGTCATGCGCTTGCTCACCCTCACCGCCTTTCAAGCTAGCGACAATGTCCCAGTCCCACCTCTTAACATCTGACCAATACACCCGCATCAAAGCTTGGACCCAAGACGTTGCTCCAGCTCCTCCAGCTCCTCCAGCTCCTCCAGCTCCTCCAGCTCCTCCGCCGCCAAATTTGCCAGACTCAACCAACATTCAGACGACGGCAGTATCCAAGCGTCTGCGTCGCACTCGAGTACCTCTAACACTTACCTCTGCCAACATTAGAAAGCGCAAGTGTGATCATCTGGACCAAGTAGACAACAAAGCTTCACAGCCGCTCGCTCCAGAAACACTCGAACCTGCACCTACCAATACCAAGGGCCAGAAACGCGGCCTTACCAACAGAAGAGGAAGAGGCCGAAAAGCACCTGCCCAACCTCGGACCACCGTCGCAACAAGAAGCGCTGTCCCTGACAAGAGAAGAAAAGGCACCATGGCAGACAAGAAGGTTCAAGAGCCAGCAGACCTCAACGATCGAAGATTCCCAATCCGTGACCGCAAGCCTACTGTTAAAGCACGTGAAGGCTTCGAAGCAGGGCAGCCATCATGGGAAGAGACCGAAGGCCAATTTGCCCAGTCGAGACCTCCACCGGTCATACCTCAGCCGAGAACGCCCGGTGCTAAATCATATGGCGATCCTACACGGCTCAACCCACCTCCACGACTGGTGCCGTCCGATTTTGCCTCTCTTTCCGATGCTGACGACAGAAGCCGACCTTTTCGCTCACCCACCAAGGGCGTCGGTACTCCTTCGAAAGCCTCAGCCTCAACCTCACCAACCAAAAAAGGCAGAGAGCGCACGATGACGCAGCCAAAAGCTGACAAAAGCCTGACAGCAATCGACCTCAGAACATGCACTCCGAGCATAGCCATCCTGACCGTCAGGGAAGTGCTCAATCTGTCTCAATTCAGGGGAAAGCTCCCAGAGCCGGTCGATTCCCTGCGCTTGAAGTTGCAGACACCCACCGCTTTTATTCCCCGAAATTTAATGGCAAGCGACGACCCAATGTACGAATGGTTGACGTCGACTGACTGATTTCCCACAGGCAGGATATACCCAAGAATTCAATACGCCAAACAAGACCCAACGCCTCATCCGAGAATATGACTATCAGGACGCTTTTGCCCAGAACCCCGAGTATGCCAACATGCTTCAGAAAGTAGCTAAGCGTGTCCTCAAAGACGCCACATTCAACGATAGAGTCAAGGCGCATGAGAGGCAATGGTCTTCAACCACGATTACTTTCCTCATCAATGCCCTGATGATGGATTATCAGGACAGCACTCAGTTCCTAAATCTGTACGTCGTACAGGAAATCACCTCTTTATTTGTCCCGCTGATCTGTTCGCAGCGAGAGCTGTGCCATCCTCCCAGTTGAGCTCCGCCCTCTCCGCAAGAATGGAGCGCCAATCTATACTGCTGATGTCGAGAGCAATCCTGCGAGTCAGGCTACAGACGAGTCTACTGCCGACTCCAAGACTTCCAAGATGATTGACCTGGCCGTGGGGCTCACCTTTTCCGACGACGAGCAATTTATCATCGATGACTGGCTCGATCCCCTCCATGATGGCAAGAAATCCCTCAATCAAACATTGTCCTACCCCCGATATGTCCCTCTTTTCCTGGATGTTGAACTCAAGAAGTCCGAGTCGGACCGAGAAGCCGAGGTTCAACTCGGCGTCTGGCAGGCCGCCGGTTTCACCAAACGATCGATCCATGGCTGGAATAAAGAACTGATGCCCATGCTCGGCATCTGTATCAATGGGCACCTGTGGAAATACTACATCACCTTTCCCACCGGCCCCGAACGTGATGCCAGGGTGGTAAGCCCTCCCGTCGTCTTTCTCAAAACCTGCTGTCTGCAGCTACTGATGACCATTCTTTGTAGATCATGATGGACGCAGGCAGTATGGGACACACCCGCGACATTTTCGGGGTCTGGGAAATCATGTACAAGCTCGACCTGATACTGCAATGGGGCACTACCGAGTACAAGGAGTGGTTCAACCGGATGGTGATAGGCCAGGCGCGAGCAGAGATCCAAAGACGCCACGACATCTCAGCCCTCGACTAAGGGTACATGCCCACAGCCGCAACCAAACCGAGCGTGCATGAATTATGAGGGGACATCTATCCTTTTTTCAAACAGGCCCGCATTCTCAGTGGGTCCGGTCCGTACGTGCATGATTTTACGAGAAGATGCTTTCTTTTTCAAACGGGCCTGCAATAGCAATACCTCAGACTCTCGGCCAGTGAAACAGCGTGCATACCAGATCTTCCAGGCTGCTTAAGATGCTACCGTCAACCGCCTGAGCTTTAGAGCATCTTTACTATCAGCTTGAGCCGTCATTAGAGACGAGCCGAGACACTTAAATAGCACGTGCATATGATTATATCACCTGACCCTCCGTCTCAATATACCTTAGCAGTTCTTACAGATAGACATCTGCTTCTTCATGCATCTCATATGGATACATCCATAGATTACCCAATCCGCTGTTATCCATCTTTTATTTGCTTTCTCTCCCGTATATATTATATACCCATAAAGCCTCCAAGTCCTCGTCTATAGATATACCGTCTCCAACTTCCTTTCCGCACGAATTATTTACTATGCGTTCGACGGACCCAGTACGTATACTGTTCAGCTCGTAAATAACAGGTATACCAGATCTTTTAACCTATTTAAAATGCTAAAATTAATCGCTTAAGCTCCAAAGTATATTTTAACGTTCTCTCCCGCGTATATTAAGATAAAAGCCGTACTTAGAATAAGATTTTAAGCGTATATATTAATCGAAAGAATAACTATAAAGAGTAAAAGTATAAATATTAATTAAAAACCCTTTTTAAGTATTAATATATATACGTTAAGTTACTTTACCGCTTATAATTAATAACCGGGATAAATAATTTAAGTAATTCATTTATATATGAGAAAATACCCTAAAAATGGCGACGAACAACGGGACCCTAAAGGTCAGAAACGATGTACGCGTATATAGTTTAAGTAACAATAAAGATAATACTTTAAATATGATAAGCGGAAGCGGAATAATAAGGATAAAAAAGGAGGAAGGGTAAGCGGCTTAAGTTAATAGGAATAATAATAAATTATATAAATAACGCGATAAATACGAGATAAAAAGGCCTTAAATTAAATAAAGAGTTTATAATTAATAAGATACGCGTAAAAAAACGCGTATAATACGTAAAGGTATTATTATAAAAAATAATAAATAAAGGGCGGAGGGGACGAGGACAGTACGCGGGGACGGATAAAGGATAAACGGAGGCGTAAAAAACTTTATTAAATATATATAAATTAAAAGAAAGTTAAATAAAAATAAAGAGATATTAAATAAATAAAAATAAGTTATAAAAAAAAATAATTACCGGATATATAAAAAAAAAATAAAAAAGGAGGAAATAATAAGGGCATTAAAAGGCCTCTTTATAATTATATAGAAAAATATTACGTTAAAAATTTAATTAATACTATAAATCGGGCTATAGGGAATAAAAGACTTTTACGTAAAAGTAGGGAGAAATTTAAGGGAATTGGAGAAACTACGTAAAACTTAAGGGATAATAATAAAAACGTTAATAAACGGAGGCGAAAGGAAATAAAAAGGATACGTATAAAATAAGGGAATAATAAGGGAAACTTTAAAGAAAAAAACGGGGATAAACTGGGTAATAAAAGCCATAAAAACGGTGCCGGTATTAACGGTAAAGGAGGTAAGGATAGGGGAGAAAACGGCAGCGTTAAAAAAGGTAAAAATAATAATTATATAATTATTAAATAAAAAAAAGAAAAGTATAATGGCGAAAATAAACCTATTATAATTAATAAAAACGTTTAAGGTAATAAGAAAGTTATTAATAAAATAAATTATTATAATATATAAACTATAAAGCGGGGATATTTTCCTTAATATAACCTTATTAAAGGTAAAAAAAGGGTTAAAAAAGTTAAAAAGATAAATTAATAAAAAGGGATATAAAATAATAAAAGTATTAAGGCAATCCTTTATTATCGTGGTAAACGGGATATACTTAATAAAATTTACGGGGGAAGAAAAAAAAGTTATTTTAAGGCAGATAAAAAAGGAGAATACGGTTTTCTACCCTGGGTTAAAGATCGTTAATTATAGCCTCCCCGTTATAATAAAAAGGTTAAACGCCTTTAATTATATAAAGAAATATTTTACGGTTATCTTAAGTATAACGTTAATAAAAATATATAACGATATCCTTAATAAAAAGGTAATAAAAGGTAGGTCTTTTAAGTTAATAAAACCTTAAGACCGGGTAATAGATATTTATTAATACTTTAAATATTAAGGGTATAAATATATTACTATAAGGTGCCTTAATAATATAAAGTATATAATATATGCCGAAGGGCATAATACGTATAAATACGTTAACTTAATAATAAAGGGCTTAATAAAGAACGCGTTAAAATACGCGGCGTATAATAATAATGGTTACTTAACGTGGAACTTACGGTATATAATAAAAGCGAAAGAAACTTAACGTAAAGAAATTAAAATAACGGTTAAAATTTAGCGTTATAATTTATATAAATTTAAACCGGTAAAGTAATTAAAGACGGTCTTAAAACGTAAATAGAGCTTATTAAATAAAGAAAAGTAAAACGTAATAACCAATAACGCGAAAAAAAGGAAGCTTATAATAATATTAACCCTTAAAGCCGGCCGCCCGACCAGGATTATTATCGTAATAAAAAGATTAGGATAAATAACGTTTAACCTTAAAGAGAAACCGTTTATATAAATAAAAGTCAATGAAAAAAGCCCGATAGACGTTAATATTTAATATATTTACGCTTTTAAGGGTAATATAATATAATATATATAAAGAAGTAATTAAAGTTATAATATTGATATTTAGATTTAAAAAAATAAAGGATATCGATATTATAGCGATATAAAAGCCGCTATATAATCCGTATATTTACTTTTCGATTAACCCGGGAGATGGTTTTTACTTGGCCTTTAAGGGTAATAAAATAACGTAAATATACTTTTTTATTAATAAGAAATTAAATATAAATAGTTAAAACGTTATTTATTATAAAGGGAACCTATATATACTCCGGATCGTATAAAAGGGGGATATTAAGGGTACTTTAAATATTTATAATATATATAATCCGTTATCGGTTAATAAAAAGGAACCCTTTACGATCCCGTTACTTAAGGATATTATAACCGTACCCAATAAGTACCTCCTAATAAGGGACTTTAATCTTTATTACGTTTAATAAAACGAAGACGATTATATAATTAATTATACTGAATTTAAAAAGTTATTAATAATTATTATATAATTTAATTTCACATTATTAACGTTAAAAAAAACTATTATATAAAAAAGCCGTAAACTTAAGATTATAATTAACTTAATATTTAACTCGGAAAATATTATTAACTTAATTATAATATATAGACCTTAAGAAGATTTAAAATACGGTTCAGATTACGTCCTGATATAAATAACCTTAAATTAATTTATCGACGTAATTCCGTTTTTACCGTTTAAATAAGCATAAAAAACAATTAAAGAAGCTAAAGTATTAATAAAAATAGTAAAAATAATATTTTAATTAACGGAGCGTCCTTAACTTAATAATAAAGAATAAATCAACCGTTTTATAAAGCGGGTAATAAAGGCTTTAAATGAAGTAATTAACGTTATAATCTTAATAATAAAATTATTTTAAAAAGTTAAAATTTATTAAAATAAAAAATATATAAAAACGATTATAAAGGTAAAAGCGCTTATAAAATAAATTATTAAATATAAAAACCGGGAGACGCTTTAACGGCTAAAAAAAGCTTAAAAGGAAAAAGAAAAAATTATCCGGAAGGTTAAGTAAATATATTTCCGGGCTATAATATATAATTCGGCGGTTTCCCCTTATAATATTTAAAAGTTAATAAAATATAATAAAGAATAAAATGGGAAACTTAAATTTATCCTTAAATTTTTACCCTTAAAAAGATCAGATGGTATAATAATGAATACCTTTAACGGTAAAATTAAAACTCTTAAAGGGGCGTTCTTTCCCTTGTTATCGGAAGTTAACTTAATAAATATTAACGGTATAATATATTTTAAATTAATAATAATAAGTAAAATAATAATCCAGAAAATAATAATTAAAATGATTAATAAATTAAAAAAGGATAAGGCCTTTAAATTTAATAATATATTAAATAAGTTCTTATTTATAATAATATTATTATTTAAAGAGGTCTTTATTTATTTATTTTAAGTTTACCTTAATATAGGATATTACCTTTATAAATTTAAAAAAATTAAAATAATTATCCTTAAGAAGCCGGTTAAGTTAGATTATTTAGAAATAAAGTTATATAAACCTATAGTACTCCTTTATACGTTAAAGAAGGCTTTAAAAATAATAATCGTGAAGATCTTAAGTAACTACGTAAAAAGGTATAAATTGTTCCCCGATTAATAAATAAAAGTAAGAAAAGAATAATTAATAAAGATAATTCTTAAAGGCTTAATCGATAACGTATATATAATATAAAGTTATAAGAAAAAATACGTTATAAGTCTTTTTTCCTTAAATATTATAAAGGCGTTTAATAAAATAAATTATTAAAGGTTATTATATAATTTACGGAAAAAAAAGGTTTTATTTTTCTTTATAAATTAAATAAAAAGTTTCTTAAGTAATTAAGCGACGTTAATTAACTTAAAATAAAAGATAAGTATAATAAAGCCCGCGATAATAGGGATTCCCTAAAGGTTATTTATTTTTTTAATCTTATTCTTATTCTTTAATAACCCGTTTATTAAAGACTTAATAAAATTAAAATAAAAGGTTTAAATAAAAGACTTTATTAACGATATTTACTTTTTAACTTATAATACGTTTACTTATATAAATTATTTAAAGTTAAAATAGGTTTATAAAGTCTACTTATAATAAATAAAGATATATAAAACTTAATTTATTTTATATAAGTATAAGCTTATTTATATAATAAAAAGCTTAAAATTATATAATATAATAATTATAATAAACTTAAATAATATAACGGTAAAACCGGAAGTTAATATTAAGGTACTCGGTTTATAAGTCGATAAGAAATTAAATTAAAAGGATTATATAAAAAAGGTCCAGAAAAAAATAATTTTATAGGAAAAGGACCTTATTTATTTTACGGCGTTAATATAAAGAGCTATTTTATAGAAGGTTAAAACCGTTTATTAAGCGGTTATAAAGCTTATAATAACGTACGTAATAATTATTTAATACGTACTTAAAGGTACGTTTAAATATAAGAAAAAGCCCGTCTGGCAACTATAAAAGGTTTAAAACCGATACTTAAGAATAATAAGTAAAGTATATAAAGTGACTTTTATCTTAATATTAAAATCCGAGGTTTTTATACTATTAATAAAGTTAATTTTAAATTAAATAATCACTTAAACGAGGCTTAAAAGGGGTATAAACTTAGTTATATTAATAAGAAACGAACGTATTCGTTAAAATTATAAGAGGCCTTAAATAAGAAAGCGTAAAAAGGCGGTATTTACCCCCCTTACAGAAGTTAAACTAGAGTAAGTTAAAAAAAAGGTTAACTTAACTTACGTTTAAAAAGTTAACATAAGAATATATAAATTCTTATTTAAAGTAAAAGCGGCGGAGGAAAAAAAAGCTATAAAAGTAAAATTAACGGCGATTACCTTATAGATTATAAAGAAATAAATAAAGCGTTAACGTAAATATAAAAAATTAATCCCTTAAGGGCGACGGTACTTAACGTTAAATAATAATAAGGTTATTAATAAGTATTTCCGGCGTTATAAGATTATAAGGAAAAACGATAACGTATTAATAATTTAACTCCGGATAAATAAAAACGGCTTAATTTATTTCTTTTTTATTATATACGCTGGTAACCGGATTAACGTTAATTATAAGTATAAATAATAAAAGTAAAACGCTATATACGTATTAATCTTTTATTTATTATTTAAAGAGCTTAAATTAAGATTAATTAAAAAAGTAAGGATTAATAATTATTGTTAAATATTTATTAATAAAAAGGATATTAAAACGGTTATTAAATTTATAATAATTACGGGCTTATTATTATAGTTCGGCTTAATTAAGGAAATAAAAAAAGTAATCGAAGATTTAATTAAGAAACCTCGCCGTTAACCCGGGGGTAAAAAGTAACGGCGGGAAAACTATACTTAATAGGGGGTTAAAAGGGCTATAAATATTAAGGTAGCGTAAAAAGTAATACTATATTGGTTAATAAAATTATATAAATAAAATAATAATAATATACGTATTAATAAGGATATTTAATAGTATAATCGGAATTCTGAAATTTTAATATTAAATAAATCTGTAAGGTAACGGAAAAGCAATAAGTTTAAAAGTAACCCTTAAATGGATTTAGTTATAATATTATGGGTTTTCTTAAAAAAGGTATATAAATAAATTCTTACTCTTTAAACGGCTATAAATGCTCTTAGCCCTTAAGACGTAAATAAAGGCTAGATGGATACCGGTTTTTATTCTTAATATTATAGATATCGGGTTTTTTACGGTTATTAATAAGGTTAAATGGCCGAGTATTAGGGAATGCCGGAATTAGCTTAGCTAGATCCGTAGTATAAATCAATCAATCAATCAATCATTTATATATTATTACCGTAATATTTATAATTTATTTATTAAATATATTACTTAATAGTCTTCATAAGTTAATATACTTATAATATTACCCCCTTTTTTTCCTGAATATTAACCGTAATATATAAATATATAATTACCTTTATAAGAGTTAAGGAATTTAGGTAAAATAATATCATTATAAGTAACGAGAAAAGAAAACGTAAAATCATAAAAACTGAAAGGATTAATATTGATTAATTAATTGATTTATACTACGGATCTAGCTAAGTTAATTCCGGCGTTCCTTAATACGCGGCCTTTTAACCTTATTAATAACCGTAAAAACCTGATACTTATAACGTTAAGGTAAAAACCGCTATTTATTAAGCTTTTACCCTTTATCCCTTAAGGTAAAGGATATTAATAACCGTTTAAAAAGTAATAATCTATTTATATATTTCTTATATTTTAACTTCCTTAAGAAAATTTATAATATTATAATTATATCCTTATTGGGGTTATTTTTAAACTTATTACTTTTCCGCTTCTTTATATATTTATATTGCTTTAACCTTATATAATACCTTTAAATATCCTTATTAATATTTATATACTTAATATATATTCCTTTTATATTATTATTACCGTTAACTTCTTTAAAGACTTTTAATAAATATTTATTATTATATCTTTATAATTATAAAAGATGTTTTCCGGTTTATATAATTAATATAATCGGTTTCCGCTTCTTTTTTTCTTCCTTAATTAATAACGGGCTTTTTCCGTAAGGTTTTTAATAATTTTATTTATTTCTATAGTAAAATTAAATTATAATAATAATCCGGTAAATATTATAAACTTAATAATTACCCGGATACTTCGTTTTATAAATAATATTTAACGGTAATTATAAATATTAACTTTTACGATAAATTTTAAATTTAATTTCCGTAAATAAAAAATAAAAAATAAAAAATAAGGACGTATATAACGTTTTACTTTCTTTATTTATATTTATATTTAACGTTTATTTAATTTCCGGTGTGTATAATAAATAGGAAATAAATTCAATTATTTTTACTTATTTAAATTTAAATCATTAATATATTATTACTTTTCCTTATAATATTATAGTAACGGAGATACTTATTAATAATCTTTTTATTATTAAAAGTTAAATAATAATAATTTTAAAGTATAAAATCTTTATACTTTTATTAAAGTTTAATTTATTTTATTATAATTTATAAAGTAATCGTTATAGCTTTTATTCTTTAAATCCTTTTAATTTTAATCTTTCTTACGTTTAACGGGAGTTTATATACGTTTAAATCAGCCTCCGGGATATTAATAAAGTTAATTTCTTTTTTAACTTATTCCTACTTTATCTTAATAAGAAAAGGGATAAATATCCTTAATTTACTCCCTTTAACTTAAGGTTTATTAAGATTTTAACGGATTTACCCGTTTCTTATTATTATAGTTAAGGATATATATTTCTTTTACCTTATTCAAACGAATATTTAATTTAATAAAACCTTAATTAATAATATAAAGATTTTAAACTTTAATATTAAGATAAAAATTACTTTATAAATATCGTTAATTATTCTTAAATACCGGTTCTCGACTTTCTATAATATTTAAATAAGCTTTTTCTTATATCCTGGAGTATTTTTAAGTATATATTAAATAATTATAATATATATTATAATTAACTTTGTTACGGCTTAATAAATAGTCCGGGTTTTTTATAATATAGCTTTTTATATTAATATAACGAAATAAATAAAGCCTTTTTTTTATAAAATTATATTCTTTTAAGATAGACATATGGCGACGAACAACGGGACCCTAGAGGTCAGAAACGATATACGCGTATATAATTTAAGTAATAGTAAGGATAATACCTTAAATACGATAAGCGGAAGCGGAATAATAAAGATAGAAAAAAAGGAAGGGTAAGCGGCTTAGGTTAATAGGAACGGTAATAAATCGTATAAATAATACGATAAATATAAGATAAAAAGGCTTTAAATTAAATAGGGAGCTTATAGTTAATAAGATACGTATAAAGGGATACGTATAACGCGTAAAGGTATTATTATAAAAGGTAATAAATAAAAAACAGAGGGGATAAAAACGGTACGTAGGGACGGATAAAAGGTAAATAAAGGCGTAAAAGGTTTTATTAAGTATATATAAATTAAAAGAAAATTAAATAAAGATAAAGAGATATTAAATAAATAAAAATAAATTATAAAAAGAAATAATTACCGGATACGTAAGGAAAAAGTAAAAAAGGAGGAAGTAATAAGGGCGTTAAAAGGTTTTTTTATAATTATATAAAAGGATATTACGTTAAAGATTTAATTAATACTATAAATCGGGCTATAAAAAGTAAAAGACTTTTACGTAAAAATAAAAAAAAATTTAAGGAAATTAAAAAGGTTACGTAAAGTTTAAAAAACGGTAATAAAAATGCCGGTAAACGGAGGCGAAAAGAAATAAAAAGGATACGTACGAAGTAAAGGAGTAATAAAAAAGGCTTTAAAAAAAAAAGCAGGAATAAATTAAGTAATAAAGGCCGTAAAAACGGCGTTAACGTTAATAATAAAGGAAATAAGGGCGGGGAAGAAAGTAATAACGTTAAAAAAAATAAAAATAATAACTATATAATTATTAAGTAAAGAAAAGAAAAATATAACGGTAAAAATAAATCCGTTATAATTAATAAAGGCGTTTAAGGTAACGGGAAAGTTATTAATAGAATAAATTATTATAATATATAAACTATAAAACGGGGATATCCTTTTTAATATAACTTTATTAAAAATAAAGGAAAGGTTAAAAAAGTTAAAGAAATAAGCTAATAAAAAAGGATATAAAACGGTAAAAATATTAAAATAATCCTTTATTATCGCGGTAAACGGGATATACTTAATAAGGTTTACGGGGGAGGAAAAGGAAATTACTTTAAAACGGATAAAAAAGGAAAATATAATTTTTTACTTTAAGTTAAAGATTATTAATTATAGCCTCCCCGTTATAATAAAAAGGTTAAACGCTTTTAATTATATAAAGAAATACTTTATAATTATTTTAAACGTAATATTAATAAGGATATATAACGATATCTTTAATAAAAAGGTAATAAAGGGTAAATCCCTTAAGCTAATAAGACCTTAAGATTAAATAATGGATATTTATTAATACTTTAAATATTAAGGGTACGGGTATATTATTACGAAATACCTTAATAATATAAAATATATAATATATACCGAAAGGTATAATACGTATAAATACGTTAATTTAATAATAAAAAGCTTAATAAAGAACGCGTTAAAATATATAATATATAATAATAATAATTACTTAACGTAAAATTTATAATATATAATAAAAACGAAAGAAACTTAATATAAAAAGATTAAAATAATAATTAAAGTTTAACGTTATAACTTATATAAACTTAAACCAATAAAGTAATTAAAGACGGTTTTAAAACGTAAACGGAGCCTATTAAATAAAGAAGAATAAAACGTAATAACCAATAATATAAAAAAAAAGGAAGTTTATAACGATATTAACCTTTAAGGCCGGCCGTTTAACCGGGATTATTATTATAATAAAAAAATTAAAATAAATAATACTTAACTTTAAAAAAAAACCGTTTATATAAATAGAAATTAATAAAAAAAGCTTAATAAACGTTAATATTTAATATATTTACGCTTTTAAAAATAATATAATATAATATATATAAAAAAGTAATTAAAGCCGTAATATTAATATTCGGATTTAAAAAGGTAAAGGATATTAATATTATAACGATATAAAAGCCATTATATAATTTATATATTTACTTTTTAATTAACTTAAAAGATAATTTTTATTTAATTTTTAAGGATAATAAAATAACGCGGATATACTTTTTTATTAATAAAAAGCTAAATATAAATAATTAAAACGTTACTTATTACGGAAGGAACCTATATATATTCCGGATTATATAAGAAAGGGATATTAAGGGTACCTTAAATATTTATAATATATATAATCCGTTACCGGTTAATAAAAAGGGATTTTTTATAATCCCGTTATTTAAGGATATTATAACCGTATTTAATAAGTATTTTTTAATAAAAGATTTTAATTTTTATTATATTTAATAAAATAAAAACGGTTATATAATTAATTATATTAAATTTAAGGAATTATTAATAATTATTATATAGTTTAATTTTACGTTATTAACGTTAAAAGGGATTATTATATAAGAAAGCCGTAAATTTAAGACTATAATTAACTTAATATTTAGCTCGGAAAATATTATTAATTCAGTTATAATATACGGATCTTAAAAAAACCTAAAATATAGTTCGGATTACGTTCCAATATAAATAACCTTAAATTAATTTATTAATGTAATTCCGTTTTTACTATTTAAATAAACGTAAAAAATAATTAAGGAAATTAAAATATTAATAAAAATAATAAAAATAATATCTTAATTAACGGAGCGTCTTTAACTTAATAATAAGGAATAAATCGACCGTTTTATAAAGCGGATAATAAAGGCTTTAAATAAAGTAATTAACGTTATAATCTTAATAATAAAGTTATTTTAAAGAGTTAAAATTTATTAAAATAAAAAGTATATAAAAATAATTATAAAAATAAAAGTACTTATAAAGTAAGTTATTAAATATAAAAACCGGGAGACGTTTTAACGGTTAAAAAAAGCTTAAAAGGAAAAAAAGAAAATTATCCGGAAGGTTAAATAAATATATTTCCGGGTTATAATATATAACTTAACGGTTTCTTTTTATAACGTTTAAAAGTTAATAAAATATAATAAAGAATAAAATAAGAAACTTAAATTTATTTTTAAGTTTTTACCTTTAAAAAGATTAAACGGTACGGTAATGAATACCTTTAACGGCAAGATTAAGGCTCTTAAAGGGGCGTTTTTTCCCTTATTACCGGAAGTTAATTTAATAGATATTAATGGTATAATATATTTTAAATTAATAATAATAAATAAAATAATAACTTAAAAAATAATAATTAAAATAATTAATAAACCGAAGAAGAATAAAGCCCCCGGACTTAACGGTATATTAAATAAGGTTTTATCTATAATAACGTTATTATTTAAAAAGGTTTTTATTTATTTATTTTAAGCTTATTTTAATATAAGATATTATCCTTATAGATTTAAAAAAGTTAAAATAATTATCCTTAAGAAGCCGGTTAAGTTAAATTATTTAAAAATAAAGTTATATAAACCTATAATATTCCTTTATATATTAAGGAAAGCTTTAAAGATAATAATTATAAAGATCTTAAGTAATTATATAGAAAAGTATAAATTATTCTTTAATTAATAAATAAAAATAAAAAAAGGATAATTAATAAAAACGGCTCTTAAAGGCTTAATTAATAACGTATATATAATATAAAACTATAAGAAAAAGTACGTTATAAGTCTTTTTTCCTTAAATATTATAAGGACGTTTAATAAAATAAATTATTAAAAATTATTATATAATTTACGGAAAAAAAGGGTTTTACCTTTCTTTATAAATTAAATAAAGAATTTCTTAAATAATTAAGCAATATTAATTAACCTAAAATAGAAAATAAGTATAATAAAGCCCGCAATAATAGGGATTCCTTAAGGGTTATTTATTTTTTTAATCTTATTCTTATTCTTTAACGGTTTATTTATTAAAGACTTAATAAAGTTAAAATAAAAAATTTAAATAAAAAGCTTTATTAATAATATTTACTTCTTAATTTATAATATATTTATTTATATAAATTATTTAAAGTTAAAATAAGTTTATAAAGTCTATTTATAATAAATAAAAATATATAAAGTTTAATTTGTTTTATATAAGTATAAGTTTATTTATATAATAAGGAGCTTAAAGTTATACGATATAATAACTATAATAGACTTAAGTAATATAGTAATAAAACCGGAAGTTAATATTAAAATATTTAATTTATAAGTTAATAAGAAACTAAATTAAAAAAATTATATAAAAAAGGTCTAAAAGAAAATAATTTTATAGGAGAAAGGCTTTACTTACTTTATAGTATTAACGTAAAGAGTTACTTTATAAAAGGTTAAAACCGTTTATTAAACGGTTATAAAGCTTACGATAATATATATAATAGTTATTTAATACGTACTTAAAGGTATACTTAAATATAAAAAAAAAAGCCCGTCCGGTAATTATAAAAGGTTTAAAATTAATACTTAAAAGTAATAAATAAAATATATAAAGTGACTCCCGTCCTAATACTAGAATCCGAGGTTTTTATATTATTAATAAAGCTAGCTTTAAATTAAATAATCGCTTAAGTAAAATTTAAAAAAGGTATAAACTTAATTATATTAATAAAAAATAAACGTATTTACCAGAATTATAAAAGGCCTTAAATAAAAAAGCGTAAAGAAATAGTACTTACCCCTTTTATAAAAATTAAATTAAAGTAAACTAAAAAAAAAATCGATTTAATTTACGTTTAAGAAGTTAACGTAAAAGTATATAAATTCTTACTTAAAATAAAAGCGGCAGAGGAGAAAAAGGTTATAAAGGTAAAGTTAACGGTAATTACCTTATAAATTATAAAAAAATAAATAAAATATTAACGTAGATATAAAGAATTAATCCCTTAAAGGTAATAATACCCGGCGTTAAATAATGATAAGGTTATTAATAAGTATCTTTAGCGTTACGGGATTATAAGGAAAAACGATAATATATTAATAATTTAATTCCGGATAAATAAAAACAGCTTAATTTACTTCCTTTTTATTATATACGCCGGTAACTGGATTAACGTTAACTATAAGTATAAATAACGAAAATAAGACGTTATATATATATTAATCTCTTATTTACTATTTAAGGAGCTTAGATTAAGACTAGTTAAAAAAGTAGGGATTAACGATTATCGTTAAATACTTATTAATAAAAAGGGTATTAAAACGGCTGTTAAATTTATAATAATTATAAGCTTATTACTATAGTTTAACCTAATTAAGGAAATAAAGGAAGTAATTAAGGATTTAATTAAGAAACTTCGCTATTAACCCGGGGGTAAAAAGTAGCGGCGGGAAAATTATATTTAATAAAAGGTTAAAAAGGCTATAAATACCGGGGCGGCGTAAAAGGCGATATTATATTAATTAATAGAATTATATAAATAAAATAATAATAATATACGTATTAATAAGGATATTTAATAATATAATCGGAATTCTGAAATTCTAGTATTAAATAAACCTATAAAATAACGGAAGAATAATAAATTTAAAGGTAACCCTTAAGTAAATTTAATTATAATATTATAGGTTTTCTTAAAAAAAATATATAAATAAATTTTTACTTTTTAAATAGCCGTAAATATTCTTAGTCCTTAAGACGTAAGTAAAGGCTGGGTGGATACCGGTTTTTATTCTTAACGTTATAAATATTGGGTTTTTTGCGGTTACTAGTAAGGTTAAATAACTGAGTATTAGGGAACGCCGGAATTAGCTTAGCTAGATCCGTAGTATAAATTAATCAATCAATCAATCAATATTCTTTTAAATTTTTCCTATATAATCCTTTTAATTAAATTTTTTTATTTACTTAAAAGCTAAGGATTTTAATATTAATATCCGGCTTTATTATAATTTTATTTAAGTTTATTATAATTATTATATTATATAACTTTAAACTTTTAATTATATAAATAAATTTATATTTATACGGTATAAATTAAGCCTTATAAGCTTTTATTTATTAAAGATAAACTTTATAAGTTTATTTTAATTTCAAATAATTTATACGTATAAAAATATTATAAGTTAAAAAATAAACGTCGTTAATAAAGTTTTTAATTTAAATCTTTTATTTTAACTTAATAAACTTTTCGATTAATAAACCGTTAAAGAATAAGAATAATATAAAAGAAATAAGCGGTCTTTAAAAAATCCTTATTATAATAAACTTTATTAAATTTATTTTTTATCTTAAGTTAATTAACGTAGCTTAATCGTTTAAAAAACTCTTTATTTATTTAATTAAAAAAGGTAATATCCCCTTTTTCCTTAAGTTATATAATAACCTTTAATAATTTATTTTATTAAAAATACTTATAATATTAAAAAAAAGAAAATTTATAATATACTTCTTCCCGTAACCTTATATTATATATATACCGTTAATTAATCTTTTAAGGGCTATTTTTATTAACCAATTTCTTTTTACTTTTATTTATTAATCTGGGAAAAGTCGGTAATTCTCTATATAGTTATTAAGGATCTTCATTATTACCTTTTTTAAGGCTTTTCTTAATATATAAAGGAGTATAATAAATCTATAAGATTTTACTTTAAAATAATCCGGCTTAATAAACTTTTTAAAGATAATTATTTTTATTTCTTTAAACTTATATAAGTAATAATTAATATTAAAATATATTTAAAAAAAAGTAAATAAAGACTTTCTTAAATAGTAAGGTTATTATTAATAAGAATTTATTAAGAATCCTATTTAATCTTAAAGCTTTATTCTTCTTTAATTTATTAATTACTTTAATTATTAAATTTTATATTATTATTTTATTTATTAATATAAGGTCGGGGTATATAATATTATCGATATTATTTAGGTTAACTTTTAATAAAGGGGGGAAAAATATTCCTTTAAGGGCCTCGATTTTACCGTTAAAGGTATTAATTAATATTGATTGATTGATTGATTGATTTATATTACGGGTCTAGCTAAGTTAATTCCGGCGTTCCTTAATACGCGGCCTTTTAACCTTATTAATAACCGTAAAAACCTAATACTTATAACGTTAAGGCAAAAACCGGTATCTACCAGGTTTCCACCCTTTATCCTTTAAGGTAAAGGATATTAACGGCCGTTTAAAGAGTAATAATTTATTTATATATTTCTTATATTTTAATTCCTTTAAGAAAATCCGTAATATTATAATTATATCCTTATAAAGGCTATCTTTAAACTTATTATTCTTCCGTTCCTTTATATATTTATATTATTTTAATTTTATATAGTACCTTTAAATATCCTTATTAATACTTACGCGTTTATTATATACCCCTTTTATATTATTATCGCCGTTAACTCCTTTAAAGACTTCTGGCAAGTATTTATTATTATATCCTTACGGCTATAAAAGATACTTTCCGGTTTATATAATTAATATAACCGGTTTCCGCTCCTCTTTTTCTTCTTTAACCGGTAATAAGCCTTTTCCGTAAGGTCTTTAATAACCTCGTTTATCTTTATAATAAGGCTAAATTATAATAATAGTCCGGTAAACATTATAAATTTAATAATTACCCGGATACCTCGTTTTATAAATAATATTTAATAATAATTATAAATATTAACTTTTATAATAAATCTTAATTTAACCTCCGTAAATAAAGGATAAAAAATAAGGACGTATACGGTATCCTGCTTTTTTTATCCGTATTTATATCCGGCGTTTATCCGACCCCCGGTATATATAATAAATAGGAAGTAAGTTAAACCGTTTTTATCCGTCCGGAATTAAATCGTTAATATATTATTATTTTTCCTTATAATATTATAACGGCGGAAATATTTATTAATAATCTTTTTATCGTTAAGAGTTAAATAGCAACGATTTTAAGGTATAAAGTCCTTATATTTCTGTTAGCGTTTAATTTACTTTATTATAATTTATAAGGTAATTATTATAGTTTTTACTCTTTAAATCCTTTTAATCTTAATTTTTCTTATACTTAATAGGAATTTATACCCGCTTAAATTAATTTCCGGGATACCGGTAAAATTAACTTTTTTTTTAACTTATTTTTACTTTATCTTAATAAGAAAGGAGATAAATATCTTTAATTTATTCTTTTTAACTTTAAGCTTATTAAGATTTTAACGGATCCGCCCGTTTCTTATTATCGTAATTAAGTATATATATCTTTTTAATTTTATTTAAGTAATTATTTAATTTAATAAAATTTTAATCGGCGGCATAAAGACCTTAAATTTTAATACCGGGATTAAGGTTACTTTATAGGTACCGTTAATTATTTTTAAATATTGATTTTAGACTTTTTATAATATTTAAATAGGCTCTTTCTTATATCCCGGAATACTTTTAGGTATATATTAGATAACCGTAACGTATATTATAACTGGCTTTATTATAGTTTAATAAATAATCCGGGCCTTCTATAACGTAATTTTCCATATTAATACGGCGAGATAAATAAGGTTTTTTTCTTATAAAGTTATCTTCTTTTAAACTTTTCTTATATAGTCTTTTTAATTAAGCTTCTTATTTATTTAAAGGCTAAGGATTTTAATACTAATATCCGGCTTTACCGTAACTTTACCCAAGTTTATTATAATTATTATATTATATAGTTTCGGGCTTTTAATTATATAAATAAGCTTATATTTATACGGCGCGAATTAAGCCTTATAAATTCTTATTTATTAAAAATAAACTTTATAAGCTTATTTTAATTCTAGATAATTCGTCCGTATAAAGGTATTATAGGTTAAAAGGTAAATATCGTTAATAAAGTTTTTAACTTAAATTTTCTATTTTAACTTAATAAGTTCCTTAATTAAAAAACCATTAAAAAATAAGAATAATATAGGAGAAATAGGCGATCCTTAAGGAATCCCCGTTATAACGGGCTTTATTAAGCTTATCTTTTATCTTAAGTTAATCGATATAGCTCGGTTACTTAAGAAACTCTTTATTTACTTAATTAAAAAGGGTAATATCCTTTTCTTCTTTAAGTTATATAATAACTTTTAATAATTTATTTTATTAAAAATATTTATAATATTAAGAAAAAAAGACTTATAATATACTTTTTCCCGTAACCCTATATTATATATATGCCGTTAATTAATCCTTTAAAAGTTATTTTTATTAACTTATTTCTCTTTATTCCTATTTATTAATCGGGGAGAAATCCGTAATTCTTTATATAATTATTAAGGATCTTTATTATTATTGTTTTTAAGGCTTTCCTTAACGTATATAGGAGTATAATAAGTCTATAAGACTTTACCTTAAAATAATCCGGCTTAATAAGCTTCTTAAAGATAATTATCTTTATTTCCTTAAACTTACGTAAGTAATAACCGACGTTAAAATATACTTAAAAAAAATAAGTAAAAACCTTTTTAAATAATAAGATTATTATTATTAAAAATCTATTAAGAATTTTATTCAGTCTTAAGGCTTTATCCTTCTTTAATTTATTAATCGCCTTAATTATTATGTTTTATATTATTATCTTATTTATTAATACGGGGTTAAAATACGTAACGCCGTTAATATTATTTAGGTTAACTTTTAATAAAAAGGGGAAAAATGCTTTTTTAAGGGTTTTAATTTTTCCGTTAAAGGTATTAATTAATATATTATCGGGTTTTTTAAGGGGCGGGAATTTAAAAATAAACTTTAATTTCTTATTTTATTTTTTATTATATTTTATTAACTTTTAAATACTATAAAATAAGACCGTTAAGTTATATATTATAGACCGAAAATATATTTATTTAATTTTCTTAATAATCCTTTCTTTTTCCTTTTAAGTAACCTTTAATTAATTAAGTATCTTTTAGTTTTTATACTTAAAAGCTTACTTAATTAACCTTTTCGCTTTTATAATTATAATTATATACTTTTTATTTTAATAAATTTTAACTCTTTAAAAGGGTTTTATTATTAGGATAATCTTATTGATTATTTTATTTAATACTTTTATTATTCGCTTTATAAAAAGGTCGATCCGGTCTTTATTATTTAATTAAGGAAGGTCCGTAAATTATATTATTATTTCCTCCGTTTTTATATAAACCTTTATTTCCTTAATTATCTTTTATGTTTTCCTTACCGGTAATAATAGGGTTATATTAATAGTTTAATTTAAAATTATTTATATCGGTATATAATCCGAATTATATTTTAAGTCCTTTTATAACCTATATATTACGATTACGCTGGTAACCCCTTCCGTATTAAAAGTTAAATTAATTATCGTTTTAAACTTATAACTCTCTTACGTAATAATCCTTTATAATATTAATAATAAAAAATTAACTTAAGTAATAATTATTAATAAGTTATCCGATTTAACGTAATTTATTATACGCCCTTCCTTATTTTATATATAATAATATAGGTTAAAGTCTTTAAGTAATATATACTTATTTAAAGTAATTAAAACCTTTTTAAGTAATAATATTATAAAAGGTTTTTCCTTATTAATTAATAATAAGTTATATACGTTATAAATATTAAGGTCGCTTTTTAAGTTCCCTTTTTTTATAATATAGAGTATATAAAGGTTTTTATTATAATAAGTAATATCCCAGTTATTTATATTAAGCTATTTATTTATAAAGAAATATATTCTGGTTATTTTATTCCCTTTAAAAGTTAAATAAAATTTTTCTTCCGGGTTAATAAATGAATATATATATAGGCTATATAATAATTCTTGTATTATTATAATATTAACGTTTTTAACTTTTTTAAACTTAAATATTAATATTATTATTTTAATTCCTTTATTACGGACGTTATATTATATTATTCTTAGAAATATTAATATATTATTTATTAACCTCTATAAGGGCTCCCTCTTTTATATTTACTTAAGTTACGGATTTTTTATTAAAATTAAATATTTTCTGGCTTAATATTTTTTTAATTATTATTAAAGACGTAAAATGGCCGGCCTTTAAAATCGGGATCGTAAAAAGCTTTCTTTTCTTTATTATTATTTACTTTTTATTATCCGGTTAATTAAGTTCGCGTCTTAAGGTTATTTTTAATTAATTTATTAAATTAATTTTATATATATTATACCGTTAGATTTTTACGGTTATCCGGGTTTCTTTACGTTTAATCTCCCTGGTTTTTACTATATATTTAGAATCTTATACTGGGTATTTTTCCTTATTATATATAGCGTATTTAAGCGTATCTTTTATAAGCCTTTTAATTATTAACTTTATATATTTATAGGTATTATAGTCCTTAATATAGATTATATATTTTATAATATTAAGGTATTTTATAATAATATATTTATAATTTTAATACTTAAAATATTAATAAATATTAACCGTTTTATCTTATAATTAAGTAATTTTAAGAGATCCTTTTTTAATAATCTTTTTATTTAAGACATTATTATATATTTTAATTAACGTTACGCTTAATATAATAATAAAGTATTTCTTTATACGTCTTAAGGAATTAAACCTTTTTATTATCGGCGGAAGCCTATAATTAATAATTTTAAACTTTAAATAAAAAACCGTATTCTTTTTTTCTATATTCTTTAACGTAATTTTTCTTTTGGTTTCCTTAAAACGTAAAAGGTATATCTTATTTATTATAACGGTAAATAATTACCTTAAAACCTTAATTAATTTATATTCTTCCTTATTAACTTAAACCTTAAACTTCTTTAAGTTTTTTTTCGCTTTTAAAGATATTATATTAAGGAAAATATCTTTATTTTATAATTTATATACCGTAATAATCTATTTTATTAACGGTTCCGTTATTATTTTAAAAGCTTTTATTAATTATAATAAATTTATTTTTATCACCGTATTTCTTTCCTTATTATTAAATAAACGGATTATTATTATTTTTACTTTCTTTAATATAATTATTTTCTTTTCCGTTATTCCCTTATTCTCTGCCGCGGGTATTCTTTTTATTACCTTTATTCCTTAACTCTTTTTCGTTTAAGGGGTTATTGCCTTTATATTTTCGCCTTATATATTTAGTTTTAAACCGCCGTCTTTATCCCGTATTAACGCTTTTATTACCGCCCCTTAAAAGCCCTATAGTTGCTCCGCTTCCTTTAATTTTACCTTTATTTTTATATAGAAGTCTTTTATATTTCTTAACTTAATCTATAGTATCGGTTAGGTTTTTAACGTAATATCCTTTTATTCTATTATAAGGAGTCCTTTTAAGGTTTTTATTGTTTCTTTTATTATTTTTTTGCCCTTATTTATTGGGCGATATACCGTCTCCGCTTTTTACCTTTAATCCCTTAAGGTTTTATCCTCCTTATTAACCTTATTTTCCCTTTATATACCCTTAATAATATTTTTGCCACGGTCTTTCCGCCTTTTCCCCCCGCTTATACCTTTTACCGTTAATACTGTACCGGCCTTTCTACCCTTTTATTTACTTATTATTTCCGTTTTATTATTACGCGTTTTATACGTTTTAATATACGTATTTTACTGACCTTAATTCCCTTATTTATTTTAAGTGTTATCCGGCTTATTATTATTATATTGCTTATACGCATCGTCGCTGTTTCTATTAATATAGGTTACTTACCCGTTTATTACTTTATTTTTAACCATTACGTTACTTCCACTTATCGTATTTAATATACCTCTCTTATTATTACTAAAGCTATACGTATACGTATCGTTTTGGACCTCTGGGGTCCCTTCGTTCGTCGCCATTTTCCTTTTCTATTAATTAATATATTATTGGGTTTCTTAAGGGGCGGGAATTTAAAGATAAACTTTAATTTCTTACTTTATTCTTTATTATATTTTATTAACTTTTAAATATTACGAAATAAAACTATTAAGTTATATACCGTAAATTAAAAGTATATTTATTTAACCTTCTTAATAGTTTTCTCCTTTTTTTCTTAAGTAACCCTTAATTAATTAAGTATTTTTTAATTTTTATATTTAAAAACTTATTTAATTAATTTTTTTACTTTTATAATCGCGGTTATATATCTTTTATTTTTAACTTTTTAAGAAGGTTTTATTATCGGAATTATTTTATTAATTATTTTATTTAATACCTTTATTATTTATTTTATAAAAAGGTTAATCCGGTCTTTATTATTTAATTAAGGGAGGTCTATAAATTATATTATTATTTCCTTTACTTTTATATAAACCTTTATTTTTTAGCCGTTTTTTATATTTTTATTACCGGTAATAATAGGGTCGTATTAATAATTTAATTTAAAGTTATTTATATCGGTATATAATCTGAATTATATTTTAAGTCCTTTTATAGCCTATATATTATAACCGCGTTAATAACCTTTTCCGTATTAAAAGTTAAATTAATTATTAGTTTAAACTTATAATTCTTTTACGTAATAATCCCTTATAATATTAATAATAAAAGGTTAATTTAAATAATAATTATTAATAAATTATCCGATTTAACATAATTTATGATACGTTTTTTTTATTTTATATACAGTAATAAAGATTAAAATCTTTAAGTAATATATATTTATTTAAGTAAATTAAAACCTCTTTAAATAGCGGTATTATAAAAGGTTTCTTTTTATTAATTAACGGCGGATTATATGCGTTATAAATATTAAGGTCGCCTTTTAAGTCCCTTTTTTTTTATAATATAAAGTATATAAAGGTTTTTTTTATAATAAGTAATATCTTAACTATTTATATTAAGCTATTTATTTATAAAGAAATATATTTTAATTATTTTCCCCCCCTTAAAGGTTAAATAAAACCTTTTTTTTAAGTCAATAAATAAATATATATATAGGTTATATAATAACTCCTATATTATTATAATATTAACGTTTTTAATTTCTTTAAACTTAAATTTTAATATTATTATTTTAATTCTTTTATTACGGATATTATATTATATTATTTTTAAAAGCGTTAATATATTATATATTAACCTTTATAAAAGCTCCCTTTCTTATATCTATTTAAATTCCGGATTTCTTATTAAAGTTAAACGTTTTTTAACTTAATATTTTCTTAATTGTTATTAAAAACGTAAAATAACCAACTTTTAAAGTTAAAATTATAAGAAGTTTCTTCTCCTTTATTTTATTTATTATCGCTATTTACTTTTTATTATTTAATTAATTAATTTTATATTTTAAGGCTGTTTTTAATTAATCCGTTAAGTTAATTTTATATATATTATACCGTTGGACTTTCACGGTTATTTAAGTTTCCTTACGTTTAATCTTTTTAACTTTTATTATATATTTAGAATCCTATATTAAATATTTTTCCTTATTATACGTAACATATTTAAACGTATCCTTTATAAGCCCCTTAATTATTAACTTTATATACTTATAAATATCGTAACTTTTAACGTAAATTATATACTTTATAATATTAAAATACTTTATAATAATATATTTATAATTTTAATAATTAAAATATTAATAAATATCCGCCGTTTTATTTTATAACTAAGTTATTTTAAAAGATTCCCCTTTAATAATCCTTTTATTTAAGATATTATTATATATTTTTATTAATATTATATTTAATATAACGGTAAAGTACCTTTTTACGCGTTTTAAAGAATTAAGTCTTTTTATTACCGGAAAAAGTTTATAATTAACGATTTTAAGCTTTAAATAAAAAACTATATTCTCCCTTTTTATATTCCTTAACGTAATCTTTTTCTTGGCTTTTATAAAACGTAATAAATATATCTTATTTACTATAATAATAAATAATTACCTTAAACCCTTAACCGACTTATATTCTCCCTTATTAACTTAAGCCTTAAACCTCTTTAAGTTTTCTTTTATTTTTAAAGATATTATATTAAGGAAGATTTTGGGAGATGGCGACGAATAAAGGGACCCCAGAGGTCCAAAACGATGCGTATACGTATAGCTTTAGCAACAATAAGAGAAGTATATTAAGTACAATAAGTAAAAGTAACGTAATAATTAAGAATAAAGTAATAAACGGATAAGTAACCTATATTAATAAAAACGGTAATAACACGTACGGGCAATATAATAATAATAAGCCGGATAATACCTAAAATAAATAAAAGAATTAAGGTTAATAAAATATATATATTAAGGTATATAAAATGCGTAATAATAATACGGAAATAATAAATAAATAAAAGGATAAAAAGGCCGGTACGGTATTAACGGTAAGGGGTATAAGTGGGGGAAAAGGGTAAAAAGACCGTAATGAAAGTACCATTAAGGGTATATAAAAAGGAAATAAAGTTAATAAGGAGGATAAAACCTTAAGGAATTAAAGGTAAAAAATAAAAATAATACGTTATTTAATAAATAAAGGTAAAAGGGCGGTAAGGAAAATAATAAAAGCCTTAAAAAGACTTTTTATAATAGAATAAAAGGATATTACGTTAAAAATTTAACCGATACTACGGATTAAGCTAAAAAGTATAAGGGACTTTTACGTGAAAATAAAGATAAAATTAAGGAAAACGGAACGGCTATAAAGCTTTTAAAGGGCGGTAATAAAAACGTTAATAAAAAGTAAAGACGGCGGCTTAAAGTTAAATATATAAAGTAAAAATATAAAAATAACGGCTTTTTAAATGAAAGAAAATTAAGCGATAAAAATAATAAAGGGGGTACCCGTAATAAAGAATAAGGGGATAACAGAAAAGAAAGCAATTACATTAAGGAAGGCGAAAATAATAACGGTCCGTTTATTTAATAATAAAGAGAAAAACGCGGTAATAAAAGTAAACTTATTATAATTAATAAAAACTTTTAAAATAATAACGGAACCGTTAATAAAATAGATTATTATAATATATAAATTATAAAATAAAAATATCCTTTTTAATATAATATCTTTAAAAATGAAGGAAAGCTTAAAAAGATTTAAAGCTTAAATTAATAAAAAAAAGTATAAATTAATTAAGGTTTTAAAATAATCGTTTATTATTATAATAAATAAAATATATTTATTACGTTTTAAGGAAACCGAGAAAAAGACTATATTAAAAAATATAAAAAAAGAAAATATAATTCTTTATTTAAAATTTAAAATTATTAATTATAGGTTTCCGCCGGTAATAAAAAGACCTAATTCCTTAAGACGTATAAAGAGGTATTCTACCGTTATATTAAGTGTAATATTAATAAAAATATATAATAACGTTTTAAATAAAAAAATTATTAAAAAAAAATCTTTTAAAATAATTCGGTTATAAAATAAAATGGTTAATATTTATTAATATTTTAAGTATTAAAGTTATAAATATATTATTATAAAATATTTTAATATTATAAAATATATAGTTTACGTTAAAAGCTATAATACCTATAAGTATATAAAGTTAATAATTAAAGGGCTTATAAAGGGTACGTTTAAATACGTTGTATATAATAAAGAGGGATACTTAATATAAGATTTTAAGTATATAATAAAAGTTAAAAAATTAAACATAAAAAAACTCGGATAATTATAAAAATTTAACGGTATAACGCGTATAAAATTAATTTAATAAATTAATTAAAGGTAACCTTAAGATATAAACTTAATTAATTAGATAATAAAAGGTAAATAGCGGTAAAGAAAAAAAAACTCTTTATAATTTTAACCTTAAAAACTGGCTATTTTATATCTTTAATAATAATTAAGAAGGTATTAAAATAGAAAACGTTTAACTTTAATAAGAAATCCATAACTTAAACAAGTATAGAAAAGGGAGCCCTTATAAAGGTTAATATATAATATATTAACGTTTCTAAAAGTAATATAGTATAATATCCATAAGAAAAGAATTAAAGTAATAATATTAATATTTAAGTTTAAAAAGTCGAAAACGTTAATATTAGAATAATATAAAAATTATTATATAACCCGTATATATATTCGTTTATTAACCCGGGAAAAAGGTTTTATTTAACCTTTAAAAGGGATAAAATAACCAGAATATACTTTTTTATAAATAAGCGGCTTAACGTAAATAGCTAAGATATTATTTATGATAATAAAAACCTTTATATATTCCATATTATAAAAAAAGGGGACTTAAAGGATAACCTTAATATTTATAACGTATATAACCTGTTACCGGTTAATAAAGAAAAACCGTTTATAATATTATTATTTGAAGAAATCTTAATTATTTTAAGTGAATATATATTACTTTAAGACTTTAACCTATATTATTATATATAAAATAAAAAAAACATATAATAAATTACGTTAAATCGGATAACCTATTAATAGTTACCGCTTAAGTTAACCTTTTATTATTAATATTATAAGGGATTATTACGTAAAAAAGTTATAAATTTAAAATAATAATTAATTTAACCTTTAATACGGAAAAGGTTACCGGCGTAATTATAATATATAGGCCGTAAAAGGACTTAAAATATAACTCGGATTATATACCGATATAAATAACCTTGGATTAAACCGTTAATACGACCTTATTATTATTAATAAAAAGGGCGTAGAAAACGGTTAAGGTAATAAAGGTTTATATAAAAACGGAAAAGACAATAATATAATTCACGGACCTCCCTTAGTTAAATAATAAAGACCGGATTAACCTTTTTATAAAACGAATAATAAAGGTATTAAATAAAAAAATTAATAAAATAATCTTAATAATAAAACTTTCTTAAAGAGTTAAAATTTATTAAAATAAAGGATATATAATTACAATTATAAAGGTGAAAAAACTAATAAAGTAAACTTTTAAATATAAGAATTAAAAGATATTTAATTAATTAAGGATTACTTAAAAGGAAAAAGAAAAGATTATTAAGAAAGTTAAATAAATATATTTTTAATTTATAATATATAACTTAACGGTTTTACTTCGTAATATTTAAAAGTTAATAAAATATAATAAAGAATAAAATAAAAAATTAAAACTTATCTTTAAATTCCTATTTTTTAAGAGACTTAATAATATATTAATTAATACCTTTAACGGTAAAATTAAAACCCTTAAAAAAGCATTTTTCCCCCTCCGTTAAAAACTGATTTAAACGATATTAATAATATTATATATCTTAATCCCGTATTAATAAATAGAATAATAACATAAAATATAATAATTAAAACGATTAATAAATTAAAGAAAAATAAAACTTTAAGACCGAATAAAATCCTTAATAGATTCTTATTAATAATAGTATTACCGTTTAAAAGGGTTTTTATCCATCTTTTTTAAATATATTTTAATATCGGTTATTATTTACGTAAGTTTAAGGAAATAAAGATGATTATCCTTAAGAAGCTTATTAAGCCGGATTATTTTAAAATAAAATCTTATAGATTTATTATACTCCTTTATATATTAAAAAAGGCCTTAAAGATAATAATAATAAAGATTCTTAATAACTATATAGAGAATTACGGACTTCTCCCTGATTAATAAATAAAAGTAAAAAAAATCGGTTAATAAAAATAGCCCTTAAAAGATTAATTAACGGTATATATACGGTATAAAGTTATAGGAAGAAATATATTATAAGTCTTTTTTCTTTCGATATTATAAGTATTTTTAATAAAATAAATTATTAAAGGTTATTATATAATTTAAGGAAGAAAAGAATATTATTTTTCTTAATTAAATAAATGAAAAGTTTCTTAAGTAATTAAGTTATATCGATTAACTTAAGATAAAAAATAAGCTTAATAAAGTCCATTATAATAAGGATTCCTTAAGAATTACTTATTTTTTTTATATTATTCTTATTCTTTAACGGTTTATTAATTAAGGAGCTTATTAAGTTAAAATAAAAGGTTTAAATTAAAAGCTTTATTAATAACGTTTATTTTTTAGCCTATAATATTTTTATATATATGAATTATTTAAAATTAAAATAAGCTTATAAAATCTATCTTTAATAAGTAAGAATTTACGGGGCTTAATTTATACCGTATAAGTATAAGCTTATTTATATAATTAAAAGTTTAAAGTTATATAATATAATAGCTATAATAGATTTAAATAGAATTATAATAAAGCCGGCTACCAATATTAAAGTCCTTAATTTTTAAGTAAATAAGAAGCTTAATTAAAAGGATTATATAAGAAAGGTTTAAAAAAAAATAACTTTATAAGAAAAAAACCTTACTTATCTTATTATATTAATATAAAGAATTACGTTATAAAAGCCCGGACCGTTTATTAGGCTATAATAAAGCCAGCTATAATATACGCTATAATTATCTAATATATACTTAAGGGTACTCCGAGATATAAGAAGGAGCTTATTTAAATATTATAGAAAGTCTAAAACCGGTATTTAAAAGTAATTAATAATACTTATAAAATAATCCTTATCCCGGTATTAAAGTTTAAGGTTTTTATACCGTTAATTAAAATCTTATTAAATTAAATAATCGCTTAAATAAGGTTAAAGAAATATATATACTTAATTACGATAATAGGAAACGGGCGGATCCGTTAAAATCTTAATAAGCTTTAAGTTAAAAAAAATAAATTAAAGATATTTATCCCCTTTTTTATTAAGATAAAATAAAAATAAATTAAAAAAGAAGTTAACCTTATTAATATCCCGGAGGTTAATTTAAATACGTATAAACTCCCGCCAGGCGTAAGAAAAACCGAAATTAAAGGGATTTAAAAAGTAAAAACTATAATAATCGCCTTATAAATTATAATAAATTAAATTAAATATTAACGGAAATATAAGGACTTTATACCTTAAAATTATTATTATTTAATTCTTAACGATAAAAAGATTATTAATAAGTATTTCCGTTATTATAATATTATAAAGAAAGATAATAATATATTAACGATTTAACTTTAAACGGATAAAAATAATTTAACTTATTTTTTATCTATTATATATATTAAAGGTCGGATAAACGCCGGATATAAATATAAATAAAGAAAGTAAAACGTTATATATATTTTTATTTTTTATTCTTTATTTATAAAAGTTAAATTAATATTTATTATAAAAATTAATATTTATAATTACCGTTAAATATTATCTATAAAGCGAAATATCCGGATAGTTATTAAGTTTATAATATTTACCGGATTATTATTATAATTTTTAACTTTATTATAGAAATAAACGAGGTTATTAAAGACTTTACGGAGAAAACCCGTTACCGGTTAAAAAAAAAAAAGAGAAGTAGAAACCGGTTATATTAATTATATAAACCGGAAAATATCTTTTATAACCATAAAGATATAATAATAAACGTTTATTAAAAATCCTTAAAGGAATTAACGGCGATAATAATATAAAAGGGGTATATATTAAGTATATAAATATTAATAAGAATATTTAGAGGCGTTACGTAAGGCTAAAATAATATAAATATATAAAGGAGCGGAAATATAATGAGCTTAAAGGTAACCCTTATAAGGATACGGTTATAATATTATTAATTTTCATAAAAAAGTTAAAACACAGAAAGTATATGAATAAATTATTATTCTCTGGACGGTTATTAATATCCTTTACCTTAAGGGATAAAAAGTAAAAACTTAATAAATACCGGTTTTTGCCTTAACGTTATAAGTATCAGGTTTTTACGGTTATTAATAAGGTTAAAAGGCTGCGTATTAAGGAATGCCGGAATTAGCTTAGTTAGATCCGTAGTATAAATCAATCAATCAATCAATAATAAGGAAAATATCCTTACTTTATAATTTATATATTATAATAATTTATTTTATTTACGGTTCCATTATTACCTTAAAAGCTTTTATTAATTATAACGGATTTATTTATATAATTACGTTCTTCTCCTTATTATTAAATAAACGGACCGTTATTATTTTTATTTTTTTTAATATAGCCGTTTTTTCCTCCGTTATCCCTTTATTTTTTACCGCGGGTACCCTTTTTATTATCTTTATCGTTTAATTCTTTTTTATTTAAAAGGTTATTATTTTTATATTTTCGCTTTATATACTTAATTTTAAGCCGTTTTCTTTATTCTTTATTAACGTTTTCGTTACCGCCCTTTAAGAGCTTTATAACCGCTCCGTTTCCCCTAGTTTTATTTTTATTTTTATTTTTATATAGAAATCCCTTATACCTTTTAATTTAATCCGTAATATCGGTTAAGTTTCTAACGTAATATCTTTTTACTCTACCGTAAAATGTCTTTTTAAAGTTTTTACCGCCTCCCTTATCGCCCTTTCGTTTTTATTTATCGGGCGATATACCGTTTCCGTTTTTTATTTTTAATCCCTTAAGGTTTTATCCTTTTTATTAATTTTATTTCCCTTTTATATACCCTTATTAATACTTTTATCGCGGTCTTCTTACCTTTTCCCTTTACTTATACCCCTCGTTATTAATACCGTACCGGCCTTTTTACCCCTTTACTTACTTATTACCTCCGTATTATTATTATATGTTTTACGCGTTTTAATATATATATTTTATTAACCTTAATTTCCTTATTTATTTTAAGCATTATCCGGCTTATTATTATTATATTACCTATATATATTATCGCCGTTTCTATTAATATAAGTTACTTATTTATTTACCATTTTATTCTTTATTATTACGCCGCTTCTATTTATCGTATTTAATATATTTCCTTTATTATTACGAGAGCTATACGTATACGTCTCGTTTTGGACCTCTAGGGTCCCTTTGTTCGTCGCCATTTAATATTAAGGGTATTATATCGATTAACCAGTTTAAAGTTATTTCTATCGGTATATAATTTAAGTTATATCTTAGGTCATTTTAAAGTCTACATATTAATACTATATTAATAATTTCCTTTAAATTAAATATTAAATTAATTATTATTTTAAATCACCGATCTTTTTACGTTATAGTACCTTATAGTATTAATAATAAAAGATTGGATATCGTAATAATTATTAATAGTTTTTCTAATTTAACGTAATTTATTTTATAGCCTTCTTTATTTTATAAGCTATAATAAAGGTTAAAATCTCTTAATAGAATATGCTTATTAAGTATAAATACGTTACCCTTAAGTAACGGTATTTTTAAAAAAAAATACTTATTTTATTAATTAATAACGGGCTATATATATTATAAATACTTGAGTCGCCTTCTGCCTTCCTTTTTTATATAATCCGGAGTATATATGGATTTTTACTATAATAAATAACATTTTAACTATTTATATTTAGTTTCTTATTTATAAAGAAATATATGTAAATTATTTCGTTTCCTTTTAAGATTAAATAAAGCTTTTTATTCAAAATAATCAAAGAATATATATAATAATGATTAAAATATTTTATAATTTGAAATGGCGACGAACAACGGGACCCCAGAGGTCAGAAACGATGCACGCGTATATAACTTAAATAATAATAAAGATAATACTTTAAAGGCGATAAGCGGAAGCGGAATAATAATAAAAATAAAAAGGGAGGAAGGGTAAATAGCTTAAGTTAATAAAAACGGTAATAAATCGTATAAATAACGCAATAAATATGAAATAAAAAGGCTTTAAATTAAATAAGGAGCTTATAATTAATAAGATACGCGTAAAGGGACGCGTATAATACGTAAAGGTATTATTATAAAAGGTAATAAATAAAGGGCGGAAGGGACGAAAATAATATATAAGGACGGATAAAGGATAAACGGAAATATAAAAAATTTTATTAAATATATATAAATTAAGAGAAAATTAAGTAAAAATAGGAAAATATTAAATAAATAGGAATAAGCTATAAAAAAAATAAATTATTAAATATATAAAAAAAAAATAAAAAAAGAGGAAGTAATAAAAACGTTAAAAAACCTCCTTATAATTATATAAAAGGATATTACGTTAAAGACCTGGCCGATACTATAAATCGGGCTACGGGGAGTAAGAGACTTTTACGTAAATATAAGGAAAGATTTAAGGGAGTTAAAAAGGCTATATAAAGCTTAAAAGGCAATAATAAAAGTGCCGGCGGATAAAGGCAAAAGGAAATAGAGAGGATACGTATAAAGTAAAAGAGTAATAAGGAAGGCTTTAAGGAAGGAAGCGGGGATAAGTTAAGTAATAAAAGCCATAAAAACGGCGTTAATATTAATAATAAAGGAAATAAGGGTAAAAAAGAAAACGGCGGCGTTAAGGAAAATAAGGATAATAATTATATAATTATCGGGCGAAAAAAAAAGGAATATAATAATAAAGGTAAATTTATTATAATTAATAAAGGCGTTTAAGGTAATAAGTAAATTATTAATAAAATAAATTATTACGGTATATAAATTATAAAGTAAAAATATCCTTTTTAATATAGCCTTATTAAAGGCGAAAAAGGGGCTAAAGAAGTTAAAAAGATAAATCAATAAAAAGGGATATAAGACGGTAAAGGTATTAAAGTAATCCTTTATTATTATAATAAATAAGATATATTTAATAAGGTTTACGGGGGAGGAAAAGGAAGTTACCTTAAAACGGATAAAGAAGGAGAATATAGTTTTTTACCTTAGGTTAAAGATTATTAATTATAGTCTTCCCTTTATAATAAAAAGGTTAAACGCCTTTAATTATATAAAGAAATACTTTATAATTATCTTAAGCGTAATATTAATAAGGATATACGATGATATCCTTAATAAAGGGGTAATAAAGGGTAGGTCCCTTAAATTAATAAGACCTTAAAACCGGGTAACGGATATTTATTAATATTTTAAATATTAAAGGTACGGGTATATTATTATGAAGTACCCCAATAATATGAAATATATAATATATATTGAAAAACATAATATATATAAATATATTAGCTTAATAATAAAGGGCTTAATGAAAAACGCGTTAAAATATATAGCATACGGTAATAATAATTATTCGGCATAAGACTTATAATATATAATAAAAATAAAAGAAACTTAACGTAAAGAAATTAAGATAATAATTAAGGTTTAACGTTATAATTTATATAAATTTAAACCGGTAAAGTAATTAAAAACGGTCTTAAGACGTAAATAAAGCCTATTAAATAAGGAAGGGTAAAACGTAATAACCGATAACGTAAAGAAAAGGAAACTTATAGCGATATTAACCCTTAAAGCCGGCCGCCCAACCGGGATTATTATTATAATGAAAAAACCAGGATAAATAACGTTCGGCCTTAAAAAAAAACCGTTTATATAAATAAAAATCGATAAAAAGAGCTTAACGGACGTTAATATTTAATATATTTACGCTTTTAAGAATAATATAATATAATATATATAAGGAAGTAATTAAAGTTATAATATTAATATTTAAATTTAAAGAAATAAAAAATATTAATATTATAACGATATAAAAGCTATTATATAATCCGTATATTTATTCTTTAATTAACCCGGAAAATGGTTTTTATTTAACCTTTAAAAATAATGAAATAACGCGGATATATTTCTTTATTAATAAAAGGCTAAATATAAATAGTTAAAACGTTACTTATTACGGAAAGAACCTATATATACTCCGGATTTTATAAAAAAAGGATATTAAAAGTATTTTAAATATTTATAATATATATAATCCGTTACCGGTTAATAAAAAGGGACCCTTTACGATCTTATTACTTAAGGATATTATAGTTATATTTAATAAATACCTTTTAATAAAGGACTTTAATTTTTATTACGTTTAATAAAATAAAGACGATTATATAATTAATTATATTAAATCTAAAGAGTTATTAATAATTACTATATAATCTAATTTTACGTTATTAACGTTAAAAAAGGCTATTATATAAAAAAGCTATAAACTTAAGATTACGATTAACTTAATATTTAACTTAAAAGGTATTATTAACTTAATTATAATATACGGACCTTAAAAGGACTTAAAATATAATTCAAATTACGTCCCGATATAAATAATTTTAAATTAATTTATTAATATAATTCTATTTTTACTATTTAAATAAACGTAAAAAACGGCTAAGGAAGTTAAAATATTAATAAAAATAATAAAGATAATATTTTAATTAACGGAGCTTTTCCGGCTTAATAATAAGGAATAAATTAACCGTTTTATAAAGCGGGTAATAAAGGCTTTAAATAAAATAATTAACGTTATAATTTTAATAATAAAATTATCTTAAAAAGTTAAAACCTATTAAAACGAGAAATATATAAAGGCAATTATAAAAATAAAAGCGCTTATAAAGTAAGTTATTAAATATAAAAACCGGGAAACGCTTTAACGGTTAAAGGAAATTTAAAAAGAAAAAAAAAATTATCTAAAAGGCTAAATAAACGTACTTCCGGGCTATAATATATAACTTAGCGGTTTCCTTTCGTAATATTTAAAAGTTAATAAAATACGGTAAAAAATAAAATAGGAAACTTAAATTTATTTTTAAGTTTTTACCCTTAAAAAGACCAGATGGTATAATAATAAATATTTTTAACGGTAAAATTAAGGCTCTTAAAGGGGCGTTCTTTCCCCCGTTACCGGAAGTTAACTTAATAGATATTAACGGTACGGTATATCCTAAATTAATAATAATAAGTAAAATAATAACCTAAGAAATAATAATTAAAATAATTAATAAATTAAAGAAAAATAAAGCCCCCGGATTTAACGATATATTAAATAAGTTCTTATTTATAATAATATCGTTATTTAGAAAGGTTTTTATTTACCTATTTTAAGCTTATTTTAATATAAAATATTATTTTTATAAATTTAAGGAAATTAAAATAATTATCCTTAAAAAACCGGTTAAGTTAAATTACTTAAAGGTAAAGTCCTATAGACTTATAATATTCCTTTATATATTAAGGAAAACTTTAAAGACGGTAATTATAAAGATCTTAAGTAATTACGTAAAAGAATATAGGTTACTTTTTAATTAATAAATAAAAATAAGAAAAGGATAATTAACAGAAACGGCTTTTAAAAGCTTAATTAATAACGTATATACGGTATAAAACTATAAAAAGAAATACATTATAAGTCTTCTTTCTTTAAATATTATAAAGGCGTTTAATAAAATAAATTATTAAAAATTATTATATAATTTACGGAAAAAAAGAATTTTATTTTTTTTTATAAATTAAATAAAAAATTTCTTAAGTAATTAAACGATATTAATTAACTTAAAATAGAAAATAAATATAATAAAGCCCGTAATAATAGGGATTCCTTAAAGGTTATTTATCTTTTTAATTTTATTTTTATTCTTTAATAACCCGTTTATTAAAGACTTAATAAAGCTAAAATAAAAGGTTTAAATAAAAAGCTTTATTAACGATATTTACCTTTTAACCTATAATACGTTTATTTATATAAATTATTTAAAGTTAAAATAAGTTTATAAAGTTTATTTATAATAAATAAAAATATATAAAGCTTAATTTACTTTATATAAATATAAGTTTATTTATATAATAAGGAGTTTAAAGCTATATAATATAATAATTATAATAGACTTAAATAATATAACGGTAAAACCGGAAATTAATATTAAAATATTTAATTTATAAATCGATAAGAAATTAGATTAAAAAGATTATATAAAAAAGGTTTAAAAGAAAATAATTTTACAGGAGAAAGACCTTATTTACCTTATAGTAACGATATAAAAAGCTACCTTATAAAAAATTAAAATTATTTATTAAGTAATTATAAAGTTTATGATAACGTATATAATAGCCATTTAATACGTACTTAAAAGTATATTTAAATATAAGAAAAAGCCCGTCCGGTAATTATAAAAATCTAAAAGCGATACTTAAGAATAATAAATAAAGCATATAAAGTAACTCCCGTCCCGGTACTAGAATCCAAGGTCTTTATATTATTAATAAAGTTAATTTTAAATTAAATAATCGCTTAAATAAAATTTAAAAGGGATATAAACTTAATTATATTAATAAGAAATAAACGTATTTATTAAAACTATAAAAGGCCTTAAATAAGTAAGCGTAAAGAAGTAATATTTACTTCTTTTATAAAAATTAAATTAAAATAAATTAAAAAAAAGGTTAATTTAACTTACGTTTAAAAAGTTAATATAAGAATATATAAATTCTTATTTAAAGTAAAAGTAACAGAAAAGAAAAAGGCCGTAAGGGCGAAGTTAATAGTAATTACCTTATAAATTATAAAGAAGTAAATAAAATATTAACGTAAATATAAAGAATTAATCCCTTAAAAGCAATAATACTTAACGTTAAATAACGATAAAATTATTAATAAATATCTCCGGTATTATAAGATTATAAGGAAAGGTAATAATACGTTAATAATTTAATTCCGGATAAGTTAAAATAGCTTAATTTATTTCCTTTTTATTATATATATTAATAACCAGATTAATATTAATTATAAGTATAAATAATAAAATTAAAACGCCGTATATATATTAATTTCTTATTTATTATTTAAGGAGCTTAAACTAAGATTAATTAAAAGGGTAAGGATTAACGATTATCGTTAAATACTTATTAATAAAAAAGGTATTAAAACGGCCGTTAAATTTATAATAACTATAAGTTTATTATTATAGTTTAACCTAGTTAAAAAGATAAAAAAAATAATTAAGGATTTAATTAAAAAATTTTATTATTAACCCGGGAATAAAAAATAACGGCGGGAAAATTATACCCAATAAAGGATTAAAAGGCTATAAATACCGGGGCGGTATAAAAAATAATATTATATTGGTCAATAAAGTTATATAAATAAAATAATAATAATATATATATTAATAAAAATATTTAATAATATAATCAGAATTTTAAAATTTTAATATTAAATAGACCCGTAAAGTAATAGAAGAATAATAAATTTAAGGGTAACCCTTAAATAGATTTAATTATAATATTATAGGTTTTCTTAAAAAAAATATATAAATTAATTTTTACTCTTTAAACGGCCGTAAATATTCTTAACCCTTAAAACGTAAATAAAGGCTAAGTAAATACCGGTTTTTATTTTTAACGTTATAGATATCGGGTTTTTTACGGTTATTAATAAAGCTAAATAACCGAGTATTAAAGAACGCCGGAATTAACTCAGTTAGATCCGTAATATAAATCAATCAATCAATTAATATATAATAATTATATAATAACTTTTATATTATTATAATATTAACGTTATTTATTTCTTTAAACTTAAATATTAATGATATTATTTTAGTTATCTTATTTTATATATTATATTATATGATTCCTAAAAATATTAATACATTATATATTAACTTCTATTAAAACCCCCTTATTAACGTTTACTTAAGCTATTAACACTTTATTAAAGTTAGATATTATTTATTCCCGTTTTTATAATTATTATTATCGTTTTAAGGCAATTTAATTTAAAGATCAATATTATAGTAACTTTCTCTTTCCTTATATTATTTATTATACTTTTTTACCCGTTTCTATTTGATTAACTTTTTTTTCATTTTAAGATTATTTTTAGGGGGGCGAGCGCGGCGAAATGGCATTTTTACGTGCAAAAGATAAACTATAGAATAATTAAATATTTCAAGGGTAAAAGACGATTTCATTAAAAGCCCTTAAACCTTATCCGGTAAATTACGTAGTTAATATAAATAAAGCAATAATAAATATTTAATAATTTATTAATACCTATAATTAATCCTAAATAAACCTAATTACCACATAAGGCCAATAAAAAGGGGTTATAAGGATTTAGCGTTAAAAAATTAAAGTTAAGATTAAATAAGGTTAATTTAAAAAGTAACGTAATAAAATATTTAAAGTGAAATCTTAATAATAAAAAAATAAAATTATATAATTAAAGCTACTTCCCCCCGATTAAGCTTAATATTATTATTAAATCCTTATTATAAATTATAACGTTTGGAAAGGGGGAGAACATGAAAGACATTAAACTTGCGGATAGATGCATGGAGGAATGGAAATATTAGAAGGGCTAATTAAGGGTGGAATCGATTTATATATACTTTAAAAAGAAAAAGTATAACGGATTACTATCGTAAGGAACCTATACTTTATTAACTTATATAAGGGCTGCGGTTTATCTTTAATTATACTTTATTATTATTTATTATTTTATTACTTTTACTCTTTTTTTTCCTTTATATCTTTTTTAACGGTTTTAAGAAGGCATTTATCTACTTATATATATTAAGGGAATTCGGTTTAATTATACGATTTAATCGTAAATAATTTACCGTATTTTTTCCTTAATTAACGGCAATAAAAATTACGAAGATATTATATTAAACCGACCTTTATTATTATTATATTATATATATATAATAAGAGTAATAAACTATGGATTTATATATATTTACAGAATATTTTTAATTACTACTTACTTATTAAATAAATATTAAAATCGAAAAAAATAAAAGCATTTAAATAACCCTTTTCTAAGTACCCTTATTTAAATATTTTTATTACCACTTTTAATTAATACGGGGATCCCGTTTATATATATCGGTAAAGTATTATTAATATTTATTAATTAATTATTAACTATTGGAAATTAAAAAGTAAAAAAAGACAATAGCTTTTTTAAAGTGCTTTAATTATAAAAGGATAATAATACCCTTTATATTAATAACGGGCCTAAATTTTAATTAGGAAATAATCGTATATATTACCGGATGTTTTAAATTATCGTTAAGGAAATTATAATTTATATATTAATATAAGCCGCTTTCTTAAAATGGAAAAAATTAAAGTAATTAAAGAAAAAAAAAGATAAAAATTAATTACCTTAAATAACGTAAAATTATTATTTAATAATTAACGATTATAATAATTGAAATATAAGATTTATTGGGTTAATATGAATAATTAAACCCGATTTAATTATAAGTCTTATTAAATTTTCTTAAATAATTAAATTATAAGTCTTATAAAATAATTTTAAATAACCGATTTATTTATTATAAGTAAAACTCCTTAATTTAATTCGGAGTATTATATATATTCTTTAAAGACGTAGAGTCAGTCTTAAAAACTATTTTATACAGGGTAGGCAATCTTTTAAGACCCGTAAGTAATGCCGGGCACCTTAATATTAATAAATATATAAGACTTTTTAATAGCTATTAAAGTAACCGAACCGAACCGTATATTTTAACGATAAGGGTAATAAAAATAAGATTCAGAAAAGATGAGAAGGAAGGAAAGAGCAAAAGTAATAAAATAGCAAATGGCAATAGAGTGCAATTGAAGATAAGCCGCAGCCCCTATATAAGTTAATGAAATATAGGTTACTTATTATAATAATCCGTTATCCCTTTTCTTTTTAAAATATATATAAATTAATTTTACCTTTAATTAACCCTTTTAATATTTTTATTCCTTTATATATTTATCCGTAAGTTTAATATCTTTTATATTTTCCCCTTTTTAGCTCCTTTTATAATAAGGTATTATTTTTAATATTATTATACTTTAGATTATATTATATTTATTTATATATATTTTAATTATATATATATTTTTTATAATATCCTTTTAATAATTTAAATTATCGTAAATATAAAAGTTAAAAAAATATTAATACGGTATTAACTTATCTTTATTCCCTCTATAATAAATTTATCTTTTTAATATTACGTATTATTAATTAATACTTTTTTATTTTTTAATGCCGTTTATATATATATTTATTTGCCTTTCTTATAGCCTTATTTTTGGATTTTACTTAATAATAATAAATAAGTATATTAAGATTTAATTTTCTTAAGGATAACCTCCCGGTTTTATTATTCTAACTTATTAATAACGGTAACCTTAATACTTTATATTTATTTATTTTAAAGCTTGGGTTATTTATATTTATATTTTCTTTAAATATAATATACTTAGTTTATATAAGGGTAGAACGCATTTTACTCCGTTCATTAAAAGATTATAAATACCGCCCTTTATAAAAATAAGACCTTATAATCGATTATTTTTTACCTTATTTTTCTATTTATATACTTCTAATATCTTTTTTGGTCCCGTTATTATTAAATATATTTTAAATAGGTTTATTATATAACTTTAAGTACGTTTTAAAAAAACTTAATCGTTTAAGTAAATTTTATTTAAATTTTTTTATAAATCTTGACATCTTTCTTTATTAATATATTTAAAATAATATTATACGTAATTACTTAATTTATATTTATTTATTAATATTATTTCTTTATTAATTTATTAAATTAATATTAAAAAAGTAATTAAAAAAGTAATAATTTATTATGGTTATTGTTGCTTATATATTACTTCTTAAGAAAATTAAAAAAAAGAAAAAAAATAAATTAATTATCTATTAATCTTTAAATAACTTTTTAACCTTTATATAAACTCCTTTAACGTTTATTATTATATTTAATAATATTTATTAAAGGTATATTCCTTATTATAATTCTTAATATTTACTTTTATTTATTTATATGTTTTTCCTTTAATTAATTAATATATTGGGTACCTTTAAGGCCGTATTTACTTATAAATAAAATATATTTTCATATTCTCTTAATAACTTATATATAATCGTTCCGATACGGGCATTTCTAGAAAGTATATTAAAAGGGGTTCCTTTTAAATATAGTAATATTGCTTATTATCTTTATTAAGTTCCGTCTTAATTAATTCCGTTAACGAGTAAAACGTTAAAAATAACGTTTAATTATTTACTTACTTAGTGATCGTACAGTATAGCCGTTTACTTCGTCTTCCTCGTTTATTTACCTTTTTTACTTCTTCTTACTTCTTTAAATTCTTTTATTTCTTTAATTTTTTTAATCTTTAACTTTTTTTATAATTTAATTAACTTATTTTAAATCTAATTTAATTATATACTTAATTATTAATTATCCTTTTAAGAATATATATAAATTTTGATTGATTGATTGATTGATTTATACTACGGATCTAGCTAAGCTAATTCCGGCGTTCCTTAATACTCGGCTATTTAACCTTATTAATAACCGTAAAAAACCCGATATCTATAACGTTAGGAATAAAAACCGGTATCTACCTAGCCTCTATTTACGTCTTAAGGGCTAAGAATATTTATGGCCGTTTAAAGAATAAAAATCTATTTATATACCTTTTCTAAAAAAACTTATAATATTACGATTAAATCTACTTAAGGGTTACCCTTAAACTTATTATTTTTCCGTTACCTTACGGGTTTATTTAATATTAAAATTTCAGAATTCCGATTATATTATTAAATATCCTTATTAATACGTATATTATTATTATTTTATTTATACGACTTTATTAACCGATATAATATCGCCTTTTATGCCACCTTAATATTTATAGCCCCTTTAACCCTTTATTAAGTATAGTTTTCCCGTTATTACTTTTTATTTTTAGGTCGGCGGCGAAGTTTTTTAATTAAGTTTTTAATTATTTCCTTTATTTCCTTAATTAAGTTAAACTATGGTAATAAGCCTATAATTATTATAAATTTAACGGCCGCTTTAATACCCTTTTTATTAATAAGTATTTAATAATAATTATTAATCCCTGCCTTTTTAATTAGTTTTAATTTAAGTTCCTTAAATAATAAATAAGAGATTAATACGTATATAACGTTTTACTTTCATTATTTATATTTATAATTAATATTAATCCGGTTACCGGCGTATATAATAAAAAGGAAATAAGTTAAGCCGTTTTTACTTATTTAAAGTTAGATTATTAATATATTATCGCTTTTCCTTATAATCCCGTAATACCGGAAATACTTATTAATAACCTCGTTATTATTTAGCGCCGGGTATTATTGCCCTTAAAGAATCGATTCTTTATATTTACGTTAACGTTTTATTTATTTCCTTATAGTCTATAGGGTAATTACCGTTAATTTCACTTTTACGGCCTTCTTTTTTTCCGCCGTTTTTATTTTAAATAAAAATTCGTATATTTTTACGTTAACTTCTTAAACGTAAATTAAATCGACCTCTTTTTTAACTTACTCTAGTTTAACTTCCGTAAAGGGGGTAAATACCGTTTCTTTATGCTTTCTTATTTAAGGCTTCTTATAGTTTTAATAAATACGTTCGTTTTTTATTAACGTAATTAAGTTTATATTTTTTTTAAGCTTTATTTAAGCGATTATTTAATTTAAAACCAGCTTTATTAATAATATAAAAACCTTAGATTTTAATATTAAGACAGAAGTTACTTTATATATTTTACTTATTATTCTTAAGTATCGGTTTTAAACTTTTTATAATTACTGGACGGGCTTTTTCTTATATTTAAATATATTTTTAGGTACGTATTAAATAGCTATTACGTATATTATTATAAACTTTATAACCCTTTAATAAACGGTTTTAACCTTTTATAAGGTAGCTTTTTACGTTAACACCGTAAGGTAAATAAGGTTTTTCTTTTATAAAATTATCTTTTTCTAGACCTTTTTTATATAATTTTTTTAATCCAGTTTTTTATTGATTTATAAGTTAAATACCTTAATATTAACTTCCGGTTTTACCGTTATATTATTTAAGTTTATTATAGCTATTATATTATATAACTTTAAATTCCTTATTATATAAATAAGCTTATACTTATACGGGGCGAATTAAGCTTTATATATTTTTACTTATTATAAATAGACTTTATAGGTTTATTTTAACTTTAAATAGTTCATATAAGTAAACGTATTATAAATTAAGAGGTAAATATTATTAATAAAGCCTTTTATTTAAATTTTTTATTTTAACTTCGTTAAGTTTTTAATAAATAAGTTGTTAAAGAATAAAAATAAAATTAAGGAAATAAGTAATCCCTAAAGAATTTTTATTATTATGGGCTTTATTATATTTATCTTTTATCCTAGGTTAATTAACGTTACTTAATTACTTAAGAAATTTTTTATTTAATTTATAAGGAAAAATAAAACCTTTTTTTTCCGTAAATTATATAATAACCTTTAATAATTTACCTTATTAAACGTCCTTATAATATTTAAAGAAAGAAGACTTATAACGTATTTCTTTTTATAACTTTATACCATATATACGTTATCGATTAAGCCTTTAAAAGTTATCTCCGTTAACCGTCTTCTTTTTATTTTTATTTATTAATCGGGGAGCAGTTTATACCCTTTTATATAATTACTTAAAATCTTTATAATTACCGTTTTTAAAGCCTTCCCCAGCGTATAAAAGAATATTATAAGTTTATATAATTTTACCTCCGAGTAATTTAACTTAATTAACTTTTTAAGGATAATCGTTTTAACCTCTTTAAATCTATAAGGATAATATCTTATATCGAAATAAGCTTAAAATAAATAAATAAAGACCTTTCTGAATAGTAACGTTATTATAAATAGGAACCTATTTATTATACCGTTAAATCCGGGGGCCTTATTTTTCTTTAATTTATTAATCGTTTTAATTATTATCTTTTAAGTTATTATTTTATTTATTATTATTAATTTAAGATATATTATATTATCGATATTTATTAAATTAACTTCCGGTAACGGAGGAAAGAACGCTTTTTTAAGAGCCTTAATTTTACCGTTAAAGGTATTTATTATTATACCGTTTAATCTTTTTAAAGGTAAAAATTTAAGAATAAATTTAAGTTTTTTACTCTATTCCTTATTATATTTTATTAGCTTTTAAATATTATAAGGGGAAACCGTTAAGTTATATATTATAACCCGGAAGTATATTTACTTAACCTTCTAGATAATTCTCTTTTTTTTTTTTTTTTTATACTTCTTTTAATTACTAAAGTATTTCCCGGTTCTTATACTTAATAGTTTACTTTATAAGCGCTTTTACCTTTATAATTGCCTTTATATATTCTTTATTTTAATAAGTTTTAATTCTTTAAGATAGCTTTATTATTAAGATTATAACGTTAATTATTTTATTTAAAGCCTTTATTATCCGTTTTATAAAACGGTTAATTTATTCCTTATTATTAAACCGGGGACGCTCCGTTAATTGGGATATTACCTCTACCGCTTTTATTAATACCTCGGCTTTTTTAACCGTCTTTTACGTTTATTTAAATAATAAAAGCGGAATTACGTTAATAAATTAATTTAAGATTATTTATATCGGGATGTAATTTAAATTATATTTTAAGTCTTTTTAAGGTTTATATATTATAATTAAGTTAATAATATTTTCCGAGCTAAATATTAAGTTAATTATAATTCTAAGTTTATAACTTTTTTATATAATAGCTTTTTTCGGCGTTAATAATATAAAATTAAACCGTATAATAACTATTAATAACTCCTTAAATTTAATATAATTAATTATACGATTATCCTCGTTTTATTAAACGTAATAAAAATTAAAGTCCCTTATTAAGAAATGCTTATTGGGTACGGTTATAATATTTTTAAGTAACGGGATTATAAAGGGTTTTTTCTTATTAACCGGTAACGGATTATATATATTATAAATATTTAAAATACCCTTAATATCCCCCTTTTATATAATCCGGAATATATATAGGTTTTTTCCGTAATAAATAACGTTTTAATTATTTATATTTAACCTTTTATTAATAAAGAAATATATTTATATTATTTTATTATCCTTAAAAATTAAATAAAAATTATTTCCCGGGTTAATTAAAGAATAAGTATATAAATTATATAATAGCTTTTATATTGTTATAATATTAATATTCTTTACTTTTTTAAATCTGAATATTAATATTATAATTTTAATTATTTCCCTATATACATTATATTATATTACCCTTAAAAGTATAAATATATTAAATATTAACGTTTATCGGGCTTTTTTTATTAACTTTTATTTATATAAATGGTTTCTTTTTAAGGTTAAGCGTTATTTATTTTAATCTTTTTATTATAATAATAATCCCGGTTAAGTAGCCGGCCTTAAAAATTAATATTACTATAAGCTTCCTTTTCTTTACGTTATTAATTATTACGTTTTACCCTTGTTTATTTAATAAGTTTTATTTACGTTTTAAAATTATCTTTAATTATTTTATTAATTTAAGTTTATATAAATTATAACGTTAAACCTTAACCGTTATCTTAATTTCTTTATATTAAGTTTCCTTTACTTTTATTATATACTATAAGTTTTATATTAAGTAATTATTATTACCGTACGCTATATATTTTAGTACGTTTTTTATTAAGCTTTTTATTATTAAGTTAACGTATTTATACGTATTATACTTTTTAATATATATTATATATTTTATATTATTAAGGTATTTTATAATAATATACCCGTATCCTTAATATTTAAAGTATTAATAAATATCCGCTGCCCGGTCTTAAGGTCTTATTAACTTAAAAAACTTACCCTTTATTACCTTTTTATTGAAAATATTATTATATATCTTTATTAACGTTACGTTTAAAATAATTATAAAGTATTTCTTTATATAATTAAAAGCATTTAATTTTTTTATTATAACGGAAAAACTATAATCGATAATCTTTAATTTAAAATAAAAAACTATATTCTCCTTTTTTATCCGTTTTAAAATAATTTCCTTTTCCTCCTTTATAAACCTTATTAAATATATCCCGTTTATTATAATAATAAAGGATTATTTTAATATTTTTACCGTTTTATACTTTTCTTTACCGGTTTATCTTTTTAACTTCTTTAATCCTTCCTTCACCTTTAATAAAATTATATTAAAGAGGATATCCCTATTTTATAGTTTATATACCGTAATAATTTATTTTATTAATAACTTTCTTATTACCTTAAACGCTTTTATTAATTATAACGGGTTTACCTTTACCATTATACTTTTCTTTTTTTCACTTAATAATTATATAATTATTATTTTCACTTTCTTTAATACCGCTATTTTCTTTTTTACCCTTACCTTTTTTATTATTAACGCCGGCGCCGCCCTCGCGGCCTTTATTATCCAACTTATCCCCGCTCCTTTCCTTAAAGTTTCCCTTATTACTTTTTTATTTTATACGTATCCTTTTTATTTCTTTTCGCCTTTATTTACCGGCGTTTTTATTACCGCCTTTTAAGCTTTTGTCAGACGTAAGGACGCATGAGAGTGGATGATATGTATGTATATTGCATATGATCTATCTAGGAAGCATGGTGCTATCTACATGAAATACCTGGGTGGTATGAGATGTACGGCCAGGTGATGATATTTATACGCGCTATAGTAGTGTCTTGGCACCGTCGTATAACGGCTCAGTAACACTCCATGCAATATTACTATTATGCCTATACCCAGGCTGATATACCCCCTTAGGATCGTGATGTCATTACGGTAATAATATAGATCCTGGATACCCTTATTATGGCCACTTCTTGATTGCTGGTGTACCGTAATTATTGTAGGTGAAAAATGCGTCTTAAATTTAAAGTTAAAAAATTAAAAAGTTAAGAAGAAATCGGTAACCCTAAGAGCAATAATAACAATAAGACCTTTATATTTTGAGTTGCTCCGGAGCTTTATATATACTCGATTAAGCTCCGGGCATTAACTTAAGTAATCTTTTTAAGTGGTTATTACTAAGTATACGCCGAGAAAAGTTGAAATTGATAAAATCATGAAAATAAACGAACCCGGAAAGATTATCGTACACCCGGTTTATAATCGTAATTTTTAAGAGCTGAATCTCTTAAAAACGACGTCTCCGGGGTTTTACCGAGTCATATTATGATACGGGGTTTCGGGGTTTATTGTCTTCAAGACCTAGGAATTTTACGAATTCTTTGTATTTTTATGGCGGCAAGGCTTTTATAAGGCCGTCCGCTAATATCTTTACTATAGGTATATACTTGATATCAATCGTTTTCTTCTGGTATTCTTATCGTAGCTAGTGGTAATGTATATTTATATAGCGGAGTTTTATAGTAAACTGAGAGTTTATCCCTTAGACTATACGGATTATTTAAGTATTATCACACTCGATCTTTGGTGAGTAAGACAGGTCCAGTATAATTGACTCGAAGAAACGGTTCTACCATATTAGCTTTTTTACTATAAGGGTAAGGCCGAAAAGCTCGGCTTTAATAGAGCTTATTATTACCGTCTTTTACTTTATTGCTTTCCAGTTAATTAAGCCTTTAAAGAGCTTAAAGATATAGCCTTATAAGCTATATCGTATCTCGAGATTATTAACAAATAACGTATCTAAGGATGCTATAAAAACGGTATACGGATTAGTGATTTTCCCGTTATATACGATAATATAGTACTTAATATACATAAGGTATTATAATACTTTTATGGCTGCTTCTAAGTGTTATTTTAACGGATTTATAAAGAACTTAGATAACTTAGACGCTAAGTACGCAATATCCGTCCTCGTAATAACGGCTGCGAAGTTAATAGAGCCGATAAATTATTAATATACATAAATTTCTTAAGGTAAAACTTACCCGGTATTTTTGGTAAAAGGTTCAATATTCCGTAGAGGTGCTCCAGGAACACGACCTATTGTAATATTGAATTTTGCCGTAAGCTTATCGATATAGTTATCCTGGTATAGACGGATTTTTCGACTTAGTCGATCTCGTATTATCCTTATACCTAGGAACTATTCCATCTTACCCAGGTTTCTCATTTCGTAGACCTTAAAGAATTTACTTTGGAAGTCATCCACTTTTTGGCTATGCTTACGATCGTAGATAACGACGATATTATCCACAAAGAAGAAAACCATTATATAGTCATTAATGAAGAGATATTCGATTTCCGGGACTTACTTTAGGCCCAGGTCCGTTAAGGTTTTTGAGAGATTTTTAAACCATAAAACCGGTGATTATTTGAGCTTATATAGAGCTTAAAGCAGGAGGAGTAGGCCTTTATTCTTATACCCTTCTAATGATTTAATGTATATAAGTTCGTCTATCTCACTGTTTATAAACGTATTGATGGCGTCCCACTGTCTTATATCTAAATTGAATGCGGCTATTATAACCATAAGTACCCTAAGAACCCTGATTATTAAAGTAACGGTAAATGTGTCTTGGTCGGTTTTTTGTAAATCACCCCTTACATAAAGTCTCGCTTTATACTTGGTAAGATACCCTTTATCGTCAAATTTGTATTTGAATACCCAGGTGGTGGGTATTAATGTTTTATCCGCTTTTTCCGTATGCTTAAGTGGGACCTCTTCTTATATACCCTTCTCTTTAAGAGCTTTAAGCTTTACTTCGATTGCTGACTTAAAACCCGTAGCGTATAGGTGTTTAAGTATATAACGATAGTGTTTTGGCTTAATAAGTAGGGTATTACGGTGGAGCATACTTGCTTTTAATAGAGAAGGAAATGACTTCTCGTCCTTCTTATATAGCTTATAGGATAATAGAAACGCAGTAAAGGCTACATAATATAATAGCTTTAATTTATTTATAGCTGAAATAAGGGCTGCAGTATAACTCGCTTTCTTTATACTTCTTATAACTCTTTTTCCTTTAATAATATTACTTACATCGAAGTCGGATTTATTGTTATCTTTCTTTTTCTGCTTTGGAGCTAATGGAGCTGGTAAAGCTGGTAGTAGATCTGGTGGTAAAGTTGGTGGTTTATCACCGCCACCGTTACCGTTACCGTCTCCTTTATTTCCTCCATCGTTATCCTTAGATGCCGTATCGTAGTTTATTAATGCTGGAGTCGGTAAGGATAAATAATCCTCTTATTATTCTTTTTCTTTTCCTTTTTATATAGGGCCAGCAGTGTCATTTATAAATTCCTCTTTTTCTTCGCTGTCTGATGATAGCTTAATAATAATGTAAGATGTGTCTATTTCTGGGATGTTAATTGGATGAAGGAACGGTTCTTTTTCGAGTTAAGCCAAGTCGATCTTAATGGCCTTGTAGAACTTATTCTCTTTAAAGAAGACGTCCCTTGTACGAATCACTTTCTTCTAGCTAGATATCCATATATTATAGATGTTAATATTATCGTAACTAATAAGGAAACCAATATATACTCTTGCTATTAATTTCTCTTTCTTAAGGATCGATTTATTAAGTGGGTAGGCTTTATAGCCGTACTGTTTAAGGTGTTGAAGGTTTGGCTTTGTGCCGGTGGTCTTCTCGAATAATATAGCCTATAAATGCTTTCTTATTAATGTCCGATTTATAAAGAAACCGGCCGTTTGTACGATCCATGGCCATAGGAACTAAGGAAGTTTTACTTATAGCCTTATGGCCCTTACTTTTATAGCCAGTAAACTACCTTTTCGTTCTAAATGGCCGTTTTATACGGCGGTATATAGTGCTAACGACTTAAAGGTAATATTAAGCTTGTCGATAAGGTTATTAAATTCAGATCCCAAGGATCTCTCTCCGTCTAATTAAATAAAGGCTACATTATAGTGATATCGTATTTTAATCGTTTTAATAGCCTTCCGTAGGATGTCTGTTACTTCAGACTTATATTTATAAATATATATTATTTAGAAATCATATTTAAAGCAAGCGATATATAATACCTACTGATCCCGGTTCATCGCTATACTTATCTACATAAGGTTATAAGTAATTCGAAAGAAAGGCTTTATTAATGTTTCTGCTTTGTATGAGGATCTCGATACGATCCGGTAAGCTTTTAACAAAATGCAATTCTTACAATTGCTTATATTTAAAGCTTTAATATCGTTAGTGATCTCTACCCCCTTAGCTGCTTACTGAAGGTACTATATTACTTCGTCAGCAGCGTATATAAGGAGCTAATGCCACTAGCTTATAGTTATTAATTTAACGATAAGTTTACCGGTTGTAAATGTTATATCGAGTTATTTAATGTTGTCTTTAAGTACGTAATGTTTACCAATCCTTTTAACCAGTATTCTTATCTGTCCATTACTATAAAGGTAATAACGTTTAGTATTAAAGTAAACACCCTTATTTATAAGGATGGTACCAGATACGACGTTGACTATGAAGTCAGGTATATACGTAACGTTGTAAAGTGTAATAAAACCATTACCTTTGGGGGTATCGATATTTACCTCGATTTTTCTATAAGCAGTAACTTTGAGATTGCTATTGTTAGCGATAATAATATCGTTCTTTCCATTTATCTCTTTAATGAACCGGTTTTTCATCGTTTCGTTGTAAATATGAAAGCTTAAGCCATAATCCAAAATCTATAATGATTGTAATATGTAAGACTTTTATCCTATACTGAATATATTAAAGTTGTTACTGTTATTTCGACCCGGTATAAATAAACTATTTTATTTAAACTTGAAGTTTCTGGATTTCTCGAGAGCTCGATTGACTCTCTCTTTCATCTTAATATCCTTAAGCTTATTATCTACTCGTCTTCTAAGTATAAAATCGGGTTTAAAGTTAATAGGTCGACCAGGTCGGTCTATACGCAGGTAATCGCACTCGTTAAATTAGTATTTAATGCCGTAAAGGTATTCTTTTAACTCGGTGCTTTTGTCCTTAAATGTAAGCTTATTGTCTTTCTTAATATTATCTTAATTTTCGTTAACAGTAAAGGTTAAGTAAGACGGAGTCGATTTCTTTATATTATTATACCGTATATAATTTCGAAATTGCTCCTCGAGATTAATAAGAGTTATTAAGAAGTCGGTTAAGTTGTTTATGCCGAATTCGTAAAGCTATGCTAGTATAGGAGCCTGTTTCTCAATTACGTTAATAAAATTACGGTATGCCCGTTTCTTATTTAGTGCTTTAGGGATGTTGCTGCTTTTGGCTTTTGCGAGTATATAAGTATACTTATTAAGTTATGCTTTAGTATTTTAACGAGAACCAGGTCCCATTATAATTTTATAGTATTCTTTCTTTACCGTTAAAAAGCGTACGGAATCTAAAGGTACAAGCTTGATTTTGAGAGTACGTAGGTAATTCCATAAGTGGCAATCTACGTCCTCGAGGTAGACGAAGTTCGCTTTACTAACTATAAAGAATATAAAGTCGTTGATTTTAATAAAAGACGTATATTGCTCTTTCTATTCTTATAATTCTGGCTTTTATGCCTGCAAATTATTTTTATAAACTATTAATACCCTTAAGTTAATAGCTTTATCCGCTATAAGGACGGGTTATACTGGTTTTAATAACTTATTTAAGCCTATTAATTTTATTATAAAAGCAGGGTTAATAAGCTCCCAGACGTAATACTTAGTGGCTTTATCTTTGACGATAACAAGCCATAAGTCCCAGTCTTTCGAAATAATAAGCTTGACTTCGTATAAGCTTATTTTAAGGCTGTAAAGGAGTAATAAGCAATAAGCTTACTATGCTCTTTGGTTCCTTTTCTGTTTTTGATTTATATGTGGTATATTAACCTTAAGGATTCGATTTAAGCTTTTCTAGATGGTTAATTACGCCTTTAAATTGATTGATGAATAAGTGGCTGCAGTGGTATACGATACCGGGCTTATAACTGTTAAACGTAAGGACGTATAAGAGTAGATAATATATATATATATTGCATATAATCTATCTAGGAAGCATAGTGCTATCTATATGAAATACCTGGGTGGTATGAGATATACGGCCAGGTGATGATATCTATACGCGCTATGGTAGTGTCTTGGCACCGTCGCATGACGGCTCAGTAACACTCCATGCAATACCACCACCATGCCTGCACCCAGGCTGACAGCTTTATATAGCCTCTTTAACTCCCTTAAATTTCTTTCCGTTTTTACGTAAAAATCTTTTACTCTTTATAGCCCGATTTATAGTATTAATTAAATCTTTAACGTAATATCCTTTTATATAATTATAAAAAAAATTTTTAATACCCTTATTGCTTTTTTCTTTTTTATTTTTCCTTTATATATCCGGTAACCATTTTTTTTTATAGCTTATTTTTATTTATTTAATATCTTTCTATTTTTATTTAACTTTCTTTTAATTTATATATACTTAATAAAACCTTTTACGCCTTTACTTACCCTTTATCCGTCTCCATATATCGTCTTCGTCCCCTCCGCCTTTTATTTATTATTTTTTATAATAATACTTTTACGCGTTATACGTATTCTTTTACGCGTATTTTATTAATTATAAACTCCTTATTTAATTTAATGTTTTTTTATTTTATATTTATTGCGTTATTTATATAACTTATTACCGTTTTTATTAACTTAAGCCACTTATCCTTCCTCCTTTTTTACTTTTACCATTCCGCTTCTGCTTATTATATTTAAGGTACTATCCTTATTATTACTTAAACTATATACGCGTACATCGTTTCTGACCTCTAGGGTCCCATTGTTCGTCGCCATTTTCTAAGCTCTTTATATATAAATTTATAACCTTAATATTAATTATTTACTTTATATATATATTAATTTTTTTATAATCTTTTCGGAATTTTTAATTTAAATTATATTAATTAAAATTACTTTTATTATATCCTTATACTTTAAAAAGCGTACTTTAATTATTAACTTTATTAAATTAAATAGATATATTCCTATGATTATTAAGGTTTATTTAAATATTAATTAAATAGTTTATTTAAAATTATATCCGTCAGTTTTTTATAACCTTAATTTATTTTAACTTTCTTACTTTTAAAAGCTTCTTACGGTATATATTTAGGTTTATGCTTTTTATATATATAGAAATATTTAAACGTATACCCGGTATTAATAAATTAATAACGGTCGTTAATTTACCTTTATTAACTACCGTTATATTAAAAATCTATTAAATAACGCTTATTTAAACTATATCTTTAAATACCGGCCAGGCGATTATAGTTTTTATCTAAATATATATAAATTAATTTACTTTTTAATTAATTATTGTTAATTCCTTTTTATAGATTTTTAGTATCGGGATATAATTTAAATAAACGCTTTTTCTTTAATACGTTATATATTATTTAATCCCGATATTAATCGTAAATTTAAATAAAAGGTTATATATATTTTATAATTAATTATAATTTATAATTAACTTAATAGTTATAATTTTAATAAGTATTTCCTATTATATCTTTTACTTCTAATACTCGTTTATTATTATTATAATTTATTTTTAAATCTTAATTATTTAATTCTGCTATTTATCTATTTTAATAATCCCCGCTTAATTATTATTTACCGTTTTTATCCGCTTAATTAATTTAGTTATTTATATTGTTTATTTTTTATTTATTAATTTAAGTAACTTTTTTAATTTAAATAATTTTTTTATTAATACGTTAATCCGGCCTTACCGGAATTATAAAATTATTTTGGTTATACGAGCTTATTTAACGTAATAAAGTTTATATAAAATATAGCCCGTCCTTTCTAAAGATTAATTTTTTAACTGAATCTTATAAACGGTCGCTTAAGAAAAGGTAATATTATTTACCCGATTTAAACTTAATTAAAAATATCTTTAATTTAAGTTTTATCGGCTTCAATTTTAATAATTTGCTTTTCCTTCTTATATACAAAATAACTATTAATTAATTCTCCGTTTAAATAATAAGCTTACTTAAGCTCTTTTATTAATTCTTTTTCCTTTTAAGTCCGTTATTTATATTATATATACGCGGTAATCCTTATCCGTATCTCTATAAGTATTTCTCCCTTAATAAGTTCCTCTTTTTGCCTTATCCCTATATATATAATAACCTTTAAAGTCTTTAATTTAAATATGACTCCTTAACCGTTCTTGTTTAAAATTATTTTTACGGATAATATAATTATACTTTAAAGAAAGGTTTACGTCCCTCTTTAACTTTATATTGTTAACCTTAATAAACCTTATATTCCGGATTATTCTTAATTTTATTATATTTAACTTATATTATTTAACTTTAACTTCGGACCGTAATTATTATAAATATTATTATGGTCTTAATTTTAATATACGCTTTATTAAAAGGGTATATATATAGCTATCCGCGGATTAAAGCCTTAATCGGTTTTTAAGTTATTTTATTAACTCTTTTAATTACGTTACCGGGCTTACTTATTAGGTTACCTCCTTAATATCAGGTCATTTTCATTTTAAGTTACGTCCTTATATATATACCGGTTTTTTTACTCCGTTTCTGCCCCTGCTCCTTAGGTAAGATAATTAATATGGTCTTATGCCCCATAGCTACCGTAATAAAGGTTAATCCTGGATTTAATTATTTATTTTAAGGGCGTAATCGGGGCCTTAATTACCTGTTATTTAAAATAATTTTTATGTTTATATTAACGGTATATTTTACTTATATTCTTAACGTAATATTTATAATAAATTTAATATTTAGATTTATAGTCCGTAAAAGAAACGTCTTTTTAAGTAAATCTTTTAATATATAACCTTAATATTTAATTATATTTTTATTTATATATTACTTTTAATACGTTTTTTTCTTTCTTTTTAAGAAAATATTTTTAATTATAAATAATTATAACTTTTTATAATTTTATTATTTTATAATTCGCAATATAATAAATAAAAGATTATAAATAAAAGGTTAAGGGCTTAATATCCCCTTATTCGTACTTATCCCCTCTGAATTTTTACTATATTCCTACTTCCCTTCTTTTTTAATTTTTCGTTTCTGACTGCGTTTACTGGAGTGGCTATTTATTCTTTTTCTTCCCCCCCCTTTTTTTTGATTTTTAAATCCGTATTTTTTTTTTGGGACCTCTGATATACCGAAGTGTAAAAGTAACTAAAATAAAAATACAAAGGAAATAACGTAGTACCACTTATATATACTTCCTCCCCTTAAGTTATACCATCTATAATTATAACGGTTTCCAGAGGATTAAAACGTTCTCCGTTTATACCCGCCGGATCCTAATTTTCTTTATTATTTCTAGTTTTAATTTATTAAAGGATTTAAGATACCCGGTATACGGAGTAAATACTTTAAGATAATCCTTATAAAATAAATTAAATATAAAAGTTCTATTTATCCTTTTTAATATATAAAAAGCTTTATATTCTTTTATAAAGTCTTTAATAATAAATAATCCGACTTAACGGGGCTTAAATTTCTTAAGATTAAGGGTAAAATCCCGTTATATAATTAACTACTTTTCCTTTAACGGGTTTTAATCTTATATTCTTTTATTATAACGTCTTTTTTATTAATTTTTTATTACGTTTAACTTCTCTTATAATTCCTTTTTAATATTTACCCGGTCTATTATAAATCTTTAAACGGCTTTATATATTATTTCTTTTAAAAGCGGTATTATTCTTTTTATAATACGTATTTTAACTCTTAATTTAATTATATTACCTTTATATATTATATCCGGCTTAACCTTAAAAAGGATATTAATAAGGGTATATCCTAGATATTTAATATATTTTAAATTAATATTTAATATTATTAATCTTCCCGTTTATACTTAATTATATTTTTATTAAATTTACGTTTTCTTTATTAGATTTTATTCAATTTAATTATTAAACTTTATTATATTTATTACTTTATACGTTATATTTAATATAAGGATAAATTAAATATTATATACCCGGAAGAAACTTCTTATCCTTTTATTTATAAATATTTTCCCGATATCTATATATATTATAACGGATTTTAAGTAATAATTTATATACTTTTTTAACGTAATAATTACGTCCTTTACTTTAATCGATACGGTATAAAATAGCTATATAAATCGTAAAAAATAATCTATTATATTAAAGACGTACCGAAGACTACTTTATACTTATTTAAAAAAGTTAATAAAGTCCGTTTTAAATAAATTAAAGAAGGTTTCTACCTTAATTAAACTTAATAAAACCGTATAACTTCTATATATTTACTTTATATAAGTTAAATATCCGTATATGTATTTTATAATATTTTTTATTATATCTGACTATTAATAATAATATTGTAATTTCTTTAATATAATTTTTAATAAGAAATATCCTATATTATTATAAACTTTTTTAAGTATTTATATTATTTCTTCCTTTTTTAAATATATCATTTAACGTTTCTTATATTAATAAAGTAATTTATTAATAATTAAATTAAATTTATAATTTATAAATTATTTATTAAATTCAATTTATTATACCGTATTTTTCTTTTTTAGCTTTATTTTTATTTTAAGATATTTAATAATATCAATATATTAATCGTCATTTTTATAATAAAGTAATTTTTTAAGTTTTAATAATTCCGTAAGCTTATAGTTAATTTATATATATTTTATTTTATAATTATTATTTAATTTTATACTATATATCCGTACCGGCTTATTATTAATTATCTTTTATAACTATAATTCTTTTATATTTATTTTCTTTTTTTTATTTATGTTTTTCCCCGTTAATTTTCCTTTTACGTTTTAAGTTAATTAACCTTTTAATTATTATATCGTAATTTATATATTATTATAGGCGTTAATTCTATCCTTCTTTATTTCCTTGAAAAGTTTTTTTAATATAACGCAATATCCTTTTTTATTATTCTTTTAAAATTATACCGTATTATTCTTATTCTTTTATATTTTAAGGGTTATTTTCTTTATTATTTTATTGGGTATATAATTTAAATTATTAAATAATGTTTTTAATAAGTTATCCGCTGCTTTATTAATTTCTTTTTTAATATATTTGATTTTAATATATAGTTTTCTTAATTTATTTATTTATTTTATAAAAATATCCTTATAATAGTTTATATTTATAAACTTTATAATTAACTTATAATTTATATATATAATTAAAACTTCTTTTATATTTAATATATAAAAGAACTTTTCCTTAAATATAATAATAATTATTAATTTTCACTTATAAATATTATAATTACGTTCCGCCTTATTTATTATATATAAGTTATAAATAAATAAGACGGTATAACCGTCTTAAACTTAAATAATATAATATCCGGCTTTATATCTTAAGGTATCGGTATATATATAAACTAATATTTTAAAGTCTTATTTAAATAAAGCTTTAGCCCTTATTATTATATTTTATATAAGTTAAAACGATATATTTTCTAATTTCTTTTATCTTTATTCTATATTATTAATTAAATAAGTAAAAAAGCGAGTTATCTTTATAAAGTTTTTAATTTATTTCTTTATTATATTAACGGTATTTAAGAATCCTTTAATGTTTCTTATATTCTGTAATACGGGCTAATTAAATATCTTTTATACTTTTTAAGTTTAATTTATATACGTCCTTTTACCATATGGTTTTTATTTAGTACTTTAATTTTTATTATATTAATTTTTAACTTATTAAATAACAACTTTAATTTTAATTATAAAGTTTATAGAAAGAAATAATTTTTTAAAAAAATAAACTGCTTTTTTATATCCCATATACTTTAAAGATATTATTAAGGTAAAAGGTTAAGTTAATAAAATTATACTCCCCTTTAAGAATAAGGAAGAATACTTCCGGGTTTAATTTAAGGATAACTTTTAATATAATATTTATAAGTTTAATAAAAATAAATAAGGATATATACGTTCCTTAAAATATCCTTATAAGCTATAGCTATTTAATATTTAATATATTAAAAATAAAATAATATTAATTATTAAAATATATTTTTATTATTTAATATTTATACTTTATATTTACTTAAAAGAAAGTTTTATATAATAAAATTCTTAATAAATTATATATTTTTTTTATTAACTTTATATAAAATACGGATAATATTTTATATATAAAATAATAATTAAATATAAGTTACGGTTTAACTTTATTTTCTTTTTTTATAAAGATAAAGAGTACGTTCTATATATTTATTTATTTATTTATTTATATATATATTTTTATATATATTTAACTTAATTCCTTATTATATAATCGTTTTAAGTTATTATTTTTTATTATTTAATAACTTTTTAACAGTAACTTTATATAGCTTAATCTTTAATTTTAATATTATTCTATATAAAAGTAAATCCGTTATAGGGATCTTATATAATTTTTTTATATTTATATCCTTATACGTTTATAATATTTAAAGTATTTTTAATTATATTTAATTATTTAAGATAATATTTCTTAATATAATGTTTTCTTCCTTTATTTATACTTATAGCTTTTTATATAACTTTAAAGTATTAATCTTTTTTTCTTATTATTTTTTTATTTATTAAAAATATAATTTATAATAATTTTATTTTAATATTTGCTTTTTTATTTTCTAATTTTAAAGTTAATTTATCCGTTATTTTATATACCTATCTTAAATAAATTTAATAAGTATTATATTTATACTTTAATAATCCTTAATAAGTTATTAAGTTATTAAGTTATTTAATTTTTAAAATTATATTTTCTATAGTAAGTAAATAATTCTTATTATTTTTATTTCTTATTTATTTTTTTTTTTTTTTTTTTATATTATTATAATATATAGCTTTTTTTCTTTTTATTATTAATTTTTTTAAGTTATTTGTTACTCTCTTAATATATATAATCGTCCGTTTTTATTATTATAAATATTATTAATTTAATTAATATTGCTTTTTCTTTTTATATTATATATTCTTTATACCGTTTAACGTTATCTTACGTAATTAATAATAACTTTAAATATTATATTATCTCTTTATTTACCTTATTAGATATTAAGTTTATAAATCTGATTATTTTCCGCTTTTATCCGGTAAATTATTATTAATATAAGATAAGGCTTATTTCTGGTTTTAAATCATTAATTAAATTATTTATTATATCTTTTTTAACCCTTTTATCGTCTTTTTAATGCTTCTAAGCTCCTTTATTATCTCTTAAATATTCCCGTTGCCGTTTTATCCCTTCTGATTCTTTTAAACCTTTACTTAATCGTCTTTATTTATTTTTTATTTGATTTATTTCTTTTACCCCGTTTTACCGCTTTAACTTATTTTTAATCTTTTCTTATTTACTCCGATTATCTCCTATATATTCTTTTTTCTCCTTAAGTATATAAATATATCTTTCTTTTCTTATTAATTAATTATTAAAACATATGCTTTTAAAGCCAATTTTACTTTTTAAACTTCTTTTTTTCTTATAATTTATTAATCTTAATTACCTTTTTTATTTTTTAATTTAATCTTTAACCTTTCTCTATTTTTTCTATACTTAAATAAATTTAACTTAATTTCTTTTTTTAATATTATTACGTTTTTATAATATAGCTTCTTATATATTAATTTTTAACGTATCTTACTTAACGGGCGTATTTAAGATTTAAGTAATTAAATATTTTCTTTATAAGTAATATCCTTAATTTTTAATATTTTTATTTAAATCTTAAAGTTAACCGTAATTAACTTTAATTATAAAAGTTCCAATGAAATATTATAATTTAAATTATTTTTTAATATTATAAATATTTATACCGATTTAATTATTTTTACGACTTAAATATTAAATATAACTTATATATAAAATAATATATAGTCTCCGTTTACTATTAATATATTTAAGTAATTAACTCTGAATAATTTTAAAGGTTTTTCTTTTATCCGTAATTCCCTTATTATACTTAAGTTAATTATAATAATATCCGATTTTTAATTAGCTTTTATATTAAGTAATTTATTTATTTATTCTGGTTAATAAATAGTTATTTTTTTTATAAAGTATACTTATTTATTTTTATTAAGTATAGCTTTAAGGTTTCGTTATAAGCCTATAATTATAATATTATTAATCTTAAGTTATCTATTTTAAATTATTTTTTATATCTTTTTTCCATTATTCTTAAGAACTTCCTTAATAATTATAATCTTTTTATAATATATATATATAAGTTTAATACGTTCTTTATAAATTAACTTATCTTTTTTCTAAAATATAATAAAAGTTATATTAAGTATATTGTAAAAAGTATAATATTATTAATTAATAAGATCCGCTTAACGTTTAAGGCCTATTTTTTTAATAACCCAATAATTTATTAAAGTTTTTTCTTTTTCCCGGTTTTTATTTTTCCCTTTAATTTCCTTTTTATTCATTTTTTAATTTATATAAGCTTAACTCCTTTTTCCGAATCGTTATCTTTAATTTATTATCGTTTTACGGTTTTATTTACCATTATACTTACTTCGTAATTAATATTCTTATTAAAGGGGTATCCTTCTTTTATAGTAATAACTTTATAATTAAAGCCGTTAACTATTTTTTTATTATTGATTTTATTAAGGACTTTTCCTTCTTCCTATATAGTTAAAGCGATAATTATAACGTTTATTAATACGTTTAATTAATCGTTAAGTAATACGGTTATAGGTAATAATAATAATTAATAATTTATATTATAACGCTTATTCTTACGGTTTTAATCCTTTTTTTATATATTTTTTCACATTAAAGCTTACGTTATTTCCGTTATATTTTTACTTATAACTTATATATTTTTCCGTTAAGAATATATTATAGTACTTATAGTAAATAAAGTATAATCTTATATTAAACGATTTAAAATTATTAATATAAAAATTTTTAAACTTAATCGGATTAAATAATTTTAAAATAAATTAATTATTTTTTTTAATATCTTAATTAATATATATATTCTATTAATAATTTTACGGCTTTTAATTTATATTTTCCGCTTAATTATTAATATTTTATTTGGATAAATTTTAAAATCGGTTCTAATACTTAAATTATTAAGGTAATATTACTTACGGTAATTATATAAACGTTATTTATATTATTAAGACGTCTTAAAGTTTTTTATTTATATAATTTTAAGGGTATTTAATTTATCGTATTCCTTTTATTTATAATATTTATATAATTCCGTTATAATTAATATATATTAAATTTACTTTTAACGTAACTTTTTAAAGGTCTTTATTTATATGATTTAATTAATTTATAAATATTTAAGCTTTAAGATTCACCTTTTTATCCTTTTTTTCTTTTTTAAGCTTTTACTTTTTTTATTCTTTCCGTAACCCGTTTTATTTTAAAATATACTTTATAAAGATTAAGCCCTTTATATATGTTTTTTATTAAACGTTTACGGAGTTCTATATCCGTTAAATTATTTTTAAAACGATTAATTACGTTTTTTAATATATACTTAATTATTTTATTTATCGTATTTTCCGGTTTTTTAAGTTTAATATTTTTTCCGTTTAAATTATATATAATACGGAATATATATTTATATTAATTAAAAATAAAATCAATTTTTTAAGATAGTACTTTAATATTATTTATTACTTATTCCGTAAGGTTATTAAGATTTAATTTTAAGAATTCTTAATTTAATATTTTTTAAAAGTTCTTTATATTTTCTTTTATAACGTTATTTATTATTTTATTTATAAGTAAAACTTTAATTTCTAGTTTTTTAACTTAATACGTTACGTTTATTTTAAGTTTTATATTTATTACGTTTATTTATTAATTAAGGGAAATATCTTTTTTAATCTCTTTTTATACGTTATGGATTTATTTTTATATATTATTTAGTTTACTTTCTTATTTATTTAATTCTTTTAATCTATAGAATAATATTTTAATCCCGGGTTATATTATAATTCTTTATTATAAAGTTTCCAATAATTTTAAGGTAAAAGTTAAGATTATTAATAGTATTACGGAGTTTTTTTTTATATTTAACTTTATTATTATTATTAAAAAAGATATTTAAAATTATTTAAGTGCCTTTTTTACTTTATATATATTAATTAATTTCACTTTAAATTTAAAGGATTAAAGGATTCTTAATAATATTTTATTACTTCTTAAGGAAAGGTTAATAAGGTTTATTATTAAGTAATCCTTAATAATATTTATAATTATTAATGAATATAGGATGGCCCCGTAACTTATATAAATTCATCCTAATTTTCTTTATTTTTTATTTAATATAAAATAAAGGGATATATATTCTTTTTAATAAAGGAAATAAAATAATAATAAGGAAAGTAATAATATTATATTTAATTCCTTGGTTCATATAATAATACTTAATTTTATTTTTCCTATTTTAAGGGTATTAAGATATATATGAAATAAAATACTTTATTATTAATATGTTATTAATATTAATAAAAGTATTTTAAGGAAAAACGTTTACGGTTACTTTAAGCAATTATATTTTATTTTTATCTTTTTTACCTTTTTTTTTTAAAAAAAAGGATTGGGTTAATATATTATTATATAACGTTAATAAGAGTCCTTTTAATCTCTTAGGTTATTATATAAGTATATATAAATAACGACTTATTATAAGTTTATATTTCCCTTTTAAATTAAAATAAATTTTAATTATTTATTTTAATCTTTTTTATTTTTTATACGGGAAAGCCTTAAGTAGGGTACCGTTAAATTAAATAAATTTCGCGTTGATAACCGTTATATATTAGTGTTAATATTCTTAATATATATATGATATAATTATTATTATAAATATATTTATCTTTATTCCTTTTTATTAATTCCCTTAATCAGTTTTATTACTTATTTTTTCTTATTATCTATTTTCCTGGTTTGCCCTTTAACTTTTCGATTCCCAGTCGTTTAATTTATAGTTTAAGGTAAAAGGCTTATTGCGTCCGGTTAACGTATTATGTAATTTACAGTTATTTCCCAGGAATTCCAAAGACCGGTTTAAATTTCCGTAAATAGTCTAAAACCTGGCTATTACTTAAGTAACTTTTAGCTTAATAATTTACGTTTTAATAAGAAATATTTCTTTAAAAGGTATATATAATTATTTAAGCTTTATTAAGGAATCTTATTTTTATTACCCTTATCGTTAAAATATACGGTTCGGTTCGGTTACTCCGATAGTTATTAAGGAGTCTTATACGTTTATTAATATTGAAATACTTAATATTATTTATAAATCTTAAAAGATCGTTTACCCGGTATAAAATAATCTTCAGGATTAACTTTATATCTTTAAGGAATATATATAATATTCCGAATTAAATTAAGGAGTCTTACTTATAATAAATAAATCGGTTATTTAAAATCGTTTTATAAGATTTACGGTTTAATTATTTAGGATAATTTAATAAAACTTATAATTTAATCGGGTTTGGTTATTTATATTAACTTAACGAGTCTTATATTTCGGTTATTACGGTTATTAATTATTAAATAATAATTTTACGTCATTTAAGGTAATTGAATTTTTTTCATTTTTTTTCTTTAATTACTTTAATTTCTTCCGTTTTAAAAAAGCGGTTTATATTAATATATAAGTTATAATTTCCTTAACAATAATGTAAAATATCCGGTAATATATATAATTATTTCCTAATTAAAGTTTAAGCCCGTCGTTAATATAAAGGGTATTATTATCCTTTTATAATTAAGGCACTTTAAAAAAGCTATTGTTTTTTTTTACTTTTTAATTTCCAATGGCTTATAGTTAATTAATAAATATTAATAATATTTTACCGATACGTACGAACGAGGTCCCCGTATTAATTAAGGGTAATAATAAGAATATCCGAATAAGGATGCTTAGAAAAGGGTTACTTAAATGTTTTTATTTTTTTCGATTATAATATTTATTTAATAAGTAAATGGTAATCGGGAATATTCTATAAATATATATAAATCTAGAACCTATTACTCTCGTTATATATATATAATATAATAATAAAAAAGGTTAGTTTTTTATAATATTTTCGTAATTTTTACTGCCATTAATTAAGGAAAAAGCACGGTAAGTTATTTATGATTAAATCGTATAATTAAACCGAATTCCTTAATATATATAAGTAAATAAAAGTCTTCCTAGGACCGTTAAAAAAGATAAGAAGGAAGGAAAAAGTAAAAGTAATAAAATAATAAATAATAATAAAATATAATTAAAGATAAGCCGTAGCCCTTATATAAGTTGGTAAGGTATAGGTTATTTATTATAATAATCCGTTATCCCTTCTCCTTTTAAAGTATATATAAATCGATTCCACCCTTAGTCAGCCCTTTTAATGTTTCCATTCCTTCATGCACCCATCCGCAAGTTTAGTGTCTTCCATGCTCTCCCCCTTTCCAGATTCCTTAATAAAACTTAAGTAATTATATATATTACTTAAAGAAATACCTCTTATTAAAACGTAAATTATTAAGCTAAAAGCTACTTAAACGGTAATTAGGTTTTAAATTACTTATAAAGGTCTAAACCGGTCTTTAAAATTCCTAAGAAATAACCGTAGGTTATATAATATATTGGCCGGACGTAATAAGCCCTTTACCTCGAGTTATAAATCGAGTAATTAAGAATCGAAAAACCAGAAAGTAAATTAAAAGAATAAATAATAAAAAGAAATAAATAGTAAAACCGATTAAGGGAACTAATAAAAGAAAATAAAGATAGATATATTTATAATAATAATTATATTATATATATACTAAGAATATTAATAATAATTTATAGTAGTTATTAATAGAAAATTTATTTAATTTAACGGTACCCTCCTTAAAGCTCTTTTATATAAAAGGCAGAAAAGATTAAAATAAATAATTAAAATCCACTTTAATTTAAAAAGGAAACGTAAACTTATAATAAAATATAATTTATATATATTTAGATAATAACTTAAGAAATTAAAAGGACCCGATTAATATTATATAATTATATATTAACTTAATTTTTTCCTTAAAAAAAAAAGCAAAATAAAAATAAAAATAAAATATAGTTATTCGGAATAACCATAAACCCCTTTCTTTAAAATACTTTTATTAATATTAATAATATATTAACGATAATATATTTTATTTTATATACATCTTAATACCCTTAAAATAGGAAAGGTAAAGTTAAATATTATTATATAAATTAAGGAATTAATCGCGGTATTATTACCCCCTTTATTATTATTTTATTTTCTTTATTAAAAAAAATATATATTCTTTTACTTTATATTAAATGAAAAACAAAGAAAATTAAAATAAATTCGTACGAGTTACGGGGCCATCCCGTATTTATAAATAGTTATAGGTATTATTAAGGATTACTTAATAATAAACTTTATTAGTTTCTTTTTAAGGAATAATAAAATATTATTAAGAATCCCTTAATCCCTTAAATTTAAAAAGGAATTAATTAATATATATAAAGTAAAAGAAATACTTAAATAGTTTTAAATATCCTCCTTAATAATAATAATAAAGTTAAATATAAAAAAAGACTTTATAATATTATTAATAATCTTAATTTTTACCTTAAAATCGTCGGAAACTTTATAATAAAGAATTATAATATAACCCGGGATTAAGACTTTATTTTATAAATTAAAAGAACTTAATAAATAAAAAGGTAAGTTAAATAATATATAAAAATAAATCTATAATATATAAAAAGAAATCGGAAGAAATATTTCCCTTAATTAATAAATAAATACGATAAATATAAAACTTAAAGGAAATATAACGTATTAAATTAAATAATTAAAAATTAAAGCTTTATTTATAAACGAAATAATAAATAATATTATAAAGGAAAATATAAAGAACTTTTAGAAATTATTAAGTTAAAAATTCTTAAAATTAAATCCCGATAACCTTACGGAATAAGTGGTAAATAATATTAAAATATTAATTTAAGGAATTAATTCTATTTTTAATTACTATAAATGTATATTCCGTATTATATATAACTTAAGCGGAAAGGATATTAAACCCGGAAAACCGGAAAATATAATAAATAAAATAATTAAATATATATTAAAAAACGTAATTAATCGTTTTAAAAATAATTTAACGAATATAAAGTTCCGTAAACGTTTAATAAAAAACGTATATAAAGAGCTTAATCTTTATAAAGTATATCTTAAAGTAAAATAAATTACGGAAAAAATAAAAAAGAAATAAAAGCTTAAAAAGAAAAAAAAGGATAAAAAAATGAATCTTAAAGCTTAAATATTTATAAATTAATTAAGTTATATAAATAAAGACCTTTAAGAAACTACGTTAAGGGTAAATTTAATATATTTTAATTACGACGGAATTATATAAGTATTATAAGTAAAAAGAACGTAATAAACCCGATACCCTTAAAACCGTATAAATAAAAGGCTTTAAGATATTTTAATAATATAAATAGCGCTTATATAATTATTATAAATAATATTACCTTAATAACTTAAATATTAAAATTGACCTTAAAACTTATCTTAATAAAATATTAATAATTAAGCGGAAAATATGAATTAAAAGCCGTAAAATTATTAATAAAATTTATATACTAAGTAAAATATAAAAAGAAATAATTAACTTACTTTAAAACTATTTAATCCGGTTAAGTTTAAAAACCTTTATATTAATAACTTTAAGTTATTTAATATAAAATTATATTTTATTTATTATAAGTATTATAATATATTTTTAACGGAAAAGTACATAAATTATAAATAAAAATATAACGGAAATAACGTAAGCTTTAATAAAAAGAAATATATATAAAAAAAGGATTAAAATTATAAAAATAAATATTATAATATAGATTATTAATTATTATTATTATTTATAACCGTACCGTTTAACGATTAATTAAACGTATTAATAACCGTAATAATTATCGCCTTAACTATATAAAAAGAAGGAAAAGTCCTTAAGAAGATTAATAATAAAAGAATAGTTAACGGCTTTAATTATAAAGCTATTACCGTAAAAAAAAGGATACCCTTTTAATAATAATATTAACTATAAAGCGGGCATAATAATAAATATAGTTATAAAGCGATAACAAATTAAAGATAATAATTTTAAAAAAAAAGTTAAGCTTATACGAATTCAAAAGCAAATAAAGGGAAAATTAAAAGGAAAAACGAAAACCGGGAAAAAAAAAGAACTTTAATAAATTATTAAACTATTAAAGGAATATGTTTTAAACGTTAAGCGGATTTTATTAATTAATGATATTATTTTTTTTACAATATATTTAATATAACTTTTATTATATTTTAGAAAAAAGATAAATTAACTTATAAAGAACGTATTAAACCTTAATTATATACGTTATAAAAAGATTATAATTATTAAAAAAGTTCTTAAAAATAACGAAAAAAAATAATAAAAGATAATTTAAAATAAATAACTTAAGATTAATAATATCGTAATTACGGGCTTAAGATAAAATCTTAAAGTTATACTTAATAAAAATAAGTAAATATACTTTATAAAAATAATAATTATCTATTAACCGGAATAAATAAATAAGTTACTTAATATAAAGGCCAATTAAGGATCGGATATTATTATAATTAACTTAAGTATAATAAGAGAATTACGGATAAAAAAAACCCTTTAAAATTGCTTAAAGTTAATTACTTAAATATATTAATAATAAATAAAGATTATATATTATTTTATATATAAATTATATTTAATATCCGAATTATAAGAATAATTAAATTAATATAAGTATTTATAATATTAAAAAATAATTTAAATTATAATATTTTACTAGGATTCTTATAATTAAAGTTAATTATAATTAACTTTAAGATTTAAATAAAGATATTAAAGATTAAGAATATTATTTATAAAAAAAATATTTAATTACTTAAACCTTAAATATGTCCGTTAAATAAAATATGTTAAAAGCTAATATATAAAAAGTTATATTATAAAAACGCAATAATATTAAAAGAAGAAATTAAGTTAAACTTATTTAAATATAAAAATAATAAAGAAAGCTTAAAAATTAAATTAAAAAATAAAAAGAATAATTAAAATTAAAATTAATAAACTATAAGAAAAAAGAAGTTTAAAAAATAAGGTTAATTTTAAAAATATATATTTTAACGATTAATTAATAAAAAAGAAAAGCATATTTATATATTTAAGGAGAAGAAAAAATATACAAAAAATAATCGGAATAAATAAAAGAAGACTAAGAATAAGTTAAAACGGTAAAACGGGGTAAAAGAAATAAGTTAAATAAGAAGTAAACGGGAACAATTAAATAAGGGTTTAAAGGAATTAAAAGGAATAAAATAATAAAAAGAATATTTAAAAGACAATAAAAAAGCTTAAAAAAATTAAAGAAACAATAAAGAAATTAAAGAAAATACGATAAATAGTCCGATTAATAATTTAAAATTAAAAATAAACCTTATTTTATATTAATAATAGTTTACCGGATAAAAGTAAAAAATAATTAAATATATAAACTTAATACTTAATAAGATAAACGAAAAGATAATATAATATTTAAAGTTATTATTAATTACGTAAAATAGCGTTAAACGGTATAAAGAATATATAATATATAAAGAAGAAATAATATTAATTAAATTAATAATACTTATAATAATAAAAACGGATAATTATATATATTAAGAAAGTAAATAATAACTGAAAAAAAGTTAATAATAAAAAGAAAAAAGTTATATATTAAAGTAATACGGAAGAAAAAATAAAATAAATAAAAAATAAAAATAATAAGAATTATTTATTTATTATAAAAAGTATAATCTTAAAAATTAAATAACCCGATAACTTAATAACTTATTAACGACTATTAAAGTATAAATATGATACTTATTAAGTCTATTTAAAATACGTATAAAAAGTAATAAATAAATTAACCTTAAAATTAGAAAATAAAGAAATAAATATTAAGTTAAAGTTATTATAAGTTATATTTTTAATAAATAAAAAAAAAATAAAAAAAAAGATTAATATTTTAAAGTTATATAAAAAGTTATAAATATAAATAAAAAAAGAAGGTATTATATTAAGAAATATTATCTTAAATAATTAAGTATAATTTAAAATACTTTAAGTATTATAAACGTATAAAGATATAAGTATAAAAAAATTATATAAAATCCCTATAATAAATTTACTTTTAAATAAAATAATATTAAAATTAAAGATTAAGTTATATAAAGCTACCGTTAAAAAACTATTAAATAATAAGAAATAATAATTTAAAACGATTATATAATAAGGAATTAAGTTAAGTATATATAAAAAAATATATATAAATAAGTAGACAAATAAGTATATAGAATATACTTCCCGTATTTATAAAGAAAAAGGTAAAATTAAATTATAATTTATATTTAATTATTATTTTATATATAAAGTATTACCCGCATTTTATATAAAGTTAATAAAAAGAATATATAATTTATTAAGAATTTTATTATATAAAACTTTCTTTTAAATAAATATAAAATATAAGTATTAAATAATAAAAATATACTTTAATAACCGATATTATCTTATTTTTAATATATTAAATATTAAATAATTATAGCTTATAAATATATTTAAAGAACGTATACGTTTTTATTTATTTTTATTAAACTTATAAATATTATATTAAAAGTTATCCTTAAATTAAACTTAAAGTTATCCTTCCTTATTCTTAAAGGGGAATAAAATTTTATTATTTAACTTTTTACCTTAATAATATCTTTAAAATATATAAAATATAAGAAAAATAATTTACTTTTTTAAAAAATTATTTCTTTCTATAAATTTTATAATTAAAATTAAAGTTATTATTTAATAAGTTAAAAATTAATATAATAAAAATTAAGATATTAAAAAAAAACCATAGAATAAAAGGATATATATAAATTAAACTTAAAAAGTATAAAAAATACTTAATTAATCCGTACCGTAAAATATAAGAAATGTTAAAGGATTTTTAAGTATTATCTATATAATAAGAAAATAGATTAAAGATTTTATAAAAATAACTTACCCGTTTACCTACTTAATTAATAATATAAAGTAAAAATAAAAAAAGTTAGAAGATATATCGTTTTAACTTATATAAAATATAATAACGGAGATTAAAGTTTCATTTAAATAAAACCTTAAGATATCGGTTTATATATATATTAATACCTTAAAATATAAAGCCGGATATTATATTACTTAAGTTTAAAACGGTTATACCGTCTTATTTATTTATAATTTATATATAATAAATAAAACGGAGCGTAATTACGATATTTATAAGTAAGAATTAATAATTATTATTACGTTTAAGGAAAAGTTCTTTTATATATTAAATATAAAAGAAGTTTTAATTATATATATAAATTATAAGTTATTTATAAAGTTATAAATATAAATTATTGTAAAAATATCTTTATAAAATAAATAAATAAATTAAGAAGGTTATATATTAAAATTAAATATATTAAAAAAGAAATTAATAAAGTTATGGATAACCTATTAAAAATATTATTTAATAACTTAAATTACGGACTTAATAAGGTAATAAAGAAAATAACCTTTAAAATATAGAAGAATAAGAATAATATAACTTAATTTTAAAAGAGTAATAAAAAAGGATATTATATTATATTAAAAAAGCTTTTTAAAGAAGTAAAAAAGGATAAAATTAACGTTTATAATAATATATAAATTACGATATAATAGTTAAAGGACTAATTAACTTAAGACGTAAAGGGAAAGTTAACGGGGAAAAACGTAAAAAAAAATTAAAAAAAATATAAAAGAATTATAATTATAAAGGATAATTAATAGTAAGTTAATACGGGTATATAATATAAAATTAAATAATAATTATAAAATAGAATATATATAAATTAATTATAAGTTTATAGAGCTATTAAAATTTAAAAAATTATACTATTATAAAAATAATAATTAATATATTAATATTATTAAATATTTTAAAATAAGAATAAAGTTAAAAAAAAGAAATATAATTTAATAAGTTAAATTTAATAAATAATTTATAAATTATAAATTTAATTTAATTATTAATAAGTTACTTTATTAATACGGAAAGCGTTAAACGATATATTTAATAAAGGAAAAAATAATATAAATACTTAAGGAAATTTATAATAACGCGGAATATTTCTTATTAAAAATTATATTAAAGAAATTACGGTATTATTATTAATAATTAAATATAATAAAGGATATTATAAAATATATACGTAAGTATTTAATTTATACGAAGTAAGTATACGGAAACCGTACGGTTTTATTAAGTCCAATTAAGGTAAAGGTTTTTTTTAACTTATTTAAAATAGACTTTATTAACCTTTTTAAATAAATATAAGGCGGTCTTCAATACGTCTTTAATATAATAGATTATTTCTTATAATTTATATAATTATTTTATATTATATTAATTAAAGTAAAAAACGTAATTATTATATTAAAAGAATTGACAGCGCACTGGCGATCCAACTCCGGACGGGCAAAAACGGTTTAGCTCACTTCCTGTTCACCACATATGCCGGGGGTCGGACAGACGCCGGATGTAAGTGCGGATGGAAAAAGCAGGACGCTATATACGTCCTTATTTCTTATCTTTTATTTACGGAAGCTAAGTTAAGACTTATCGTAAAAGCTAATACTTATAATTACCGCTAAATATTACTTACGAAGCGGGGTATTTAGGCAGCCGTTAAGTTTATAATATTTACCGGATTATTATTATAGTTTAATCTCGCTATAAAGATAAACGAGGTTACCGAAGACCTTACGGAGAAAACCCGTTACCGGTTAAGGAAGAAAAGGAGGAGCGGAAACCGGCTACGTTAATTATATAAACCAGAAAGCATCTTTTATAGCCGTAAAGATATAATAATAAACGCTTACCAGAAGTCTTTAAAAAAGTTAATAGCAATAATAATATAAAAAAGAAATATATTAAGTACGTAAGTATTAATAAGGATATTTAAAGGTATTATATAAAATTAAGATAGTATAAATATATAAAGGAGCGGAAGAGTAATAAGCTTAAGGATAACCTTTATAAGGATATAATTATAATATTACGGATTTTCTTAAGGGAGTTAAAATATAAAAAGTATATAAATAAATTATTACTCTTTAAACGGCTATTAATATCCTTTACCTTAAAGGATAAAAAGTAAAGGCTTAATAGACGCCGGTTTTTGCCTTAACGTTATAAGTATCAGGTTTTTGCGGTTATTAATAAGGTTAAAAGGCCGCGTATTAAGGAACGCCGGAATTAGCTTAACTAGACCCGTAGTATAAATCAATCAATCAATCAATATTAAAAGAATATATAAATTATTATTTAAAACCCATTATAATATATATAGATATCGGGAAGGCATTTATAAGTAAAAGGATAAGAAGCTTCTTTTAGTTATATAATATTTAATTTATCTTTATATTAAATATAACGTATAAAAAAATAAATATAATAAAATTTAATAATTAAATTTAATAAAACGTAATAAAGAAAACGTAAACTTAATAAAAATATAATTAAATATAAACGGAAAAATTAACGATATTAAACATTAATTTAAGATATATTAAATATTTAAAGTACGCCCTTATTAATATCCTTTTCGGAATTAAGCCGGATATAATATATAAATATAATATAATTAAATTAAAAGTTAAAATATATATTATAAAAAGAATAATACCGGTTTTAAAAAAAATAATATATAAAGCCGTTTAAGGATTTATAATAGATTAAGTAAATATTAAAGAAAAGTTATAAAAGAAGTTAAATGTAATAAAAAACCGATAGAAAAAACGTTATAATAGGGAAGTATAAGGCCAAAACCCGCTAAAGGAAAGGCAATTAATTATATAACGGGATCTTATTTTTAATTTTAAGAAACTTAAGCTTTATTAGGTTAGATTATTTATTATTAAGGGCTTTATAAGAAAGCATAAAGCTTTATATATATTAAAAAGGATAAATAGAACTTTTATATTTAATTTATTTTATAAAAATTATTTTAAAGTATTTATATTACGTACCGGGTATCTTAGACCCTTTAATAAGCTAAAGCTAAAAGTAATAAAAAGAATTAAAATCCGGCGGGTATAAATAAAGAACACTTTAATCCTCTAGAAATTATTATAATTATAGATAATACGATTTAAAAGGGGGAAGTATATATAAATAATATAATGCCGTTTCCTCTATATTTTTATTTTATTTATTCTTATATTTTAATATATTAAAGATCTTAAGAAAATATGGATTTAAAAATTAAAAAAAAAAAAGAAAAGAAAAAATTAAAAAATTATTTTGATTGATTGATTGATTGATTTATACTACGGATCTAGCTAAGCTAATTCCGGCGTTCTTTAATACTCGGTTATTTAACCTTATTAATAACCGTAAAAAACCTGATATCTATAACGTTAAGAATAAAAACTGGTATTTACTTAACTTTTACTTATATCTTAAGGATTAAGAATATTTACGGCCGTTTAAAGAATAAGAATTTATTTATATGTTTTTTCTAAGAAAACTTATATTATTACGATTAAATTTACTTAAGGATTACCTTTAAACTTATTATTTTTCCGTTAACTTATAGGTTTATTTAATATTAAAATTTTAAAATTCCGATTATATTATTAAATATCCTTATTAATATATATATTATTATTACTTTATTTATATAATTCTATTAACCAATATAATATTATTTTTTATACCACCCTAGTATTTATAGCCCCTTTAACCCCTTATTAAGTATAATTTTCCCGCCGCTATTTTTTATCCCCGGGTTAATGGTAAGGTTTCTTAATTAAATTTTTAACTATTTCCTTTATTTCCTTAATTAAATTAAATTATAATAATAAATTTATAATTATTATAAATTTAATAACTGCTTTAATACCTTTTTTATTAATAAGTATTTAACGATAATTATTAATTTTTATCTTTTTAATTAATTTTAATTTAAGCTCCTTAAATAATAAATAAAAGATTAATACGTATATAGTATTTTACTTTTATTATTTATACTTATAGTTAACGTTAATCCGGTTACCGGTATATATAATAAAAAGGAAGTAAGTTAAGCCGTTTTTATTTATCCGGAGTTAAATTATTAACGTATTATTACCTTTTTTTATAATCTTATAACGCCGGAAATACTTATTAATAACCATATTATTATTTAACGCCGGATATTATCGCCTTTAAGGGATTAATTCTTTATATTTACGTTAATACTTTATTTACTTCTTTTTAATTTATAAGGTAATTATTATTAATTTCACTTTTATAACCTTTTTCTTTTCCGCCGTTTTTACTTTAAATAAGAGTTTATATACTCTTACGTTAGCTTCTTAAATATAGGTTAAGTTAACCTCTTTTTTAACTTATTCCAGTTTAATTTCCGTAAAAAAGATAAATACTTCCTTTTTATACTTTTTTATTTAAGGTTTCTTATAATTTTAATAAATATATTTATTTTTTATTAATATAGTTAAGTTTATACCCTTTTTAAGTTTTATTTAAGTAATTATTTAATTTAAGGTTAACTTTATTAATAATATAAAAACCTTGAATTCTAATACCGGGACGGGAGTTATTTTATATGTTTTACTTATTACTTTTAAATATCAGTTTTAAACCTTTTATAATTACCGGATGGGCTTTTTCCTATATTTAAATATACCTTTAAGTACGTATTAAATAATTATTATATACGTTATTATAAGTTTTATAACCGCTTAATAAATGGTTTTAACCTTCTATAAGGTAGCTTTTTACGTTAACGCTATAAAATAAATAAAACCTTTCTCTTATAAAATTATTTTCTTTTAGACCTTTTTTATATAATCCTTTTAGTCCAATTTCTTATTAATTTATAAATTAAATACCTTAATATTAATTTCCGGTTTTACCGTTATATTATTTAAGTTTATTATAATTATTATATTTTATAACTTTAAGCTTTTTATTATATAAACGAACTTATATTTATATAAAGCAAATTAAGCCTTATATATTTTTATTTATTATAAATAGACTTTATAAGTTTATTTTAACTTTAAATAATTTATATAAGTAAATATATTATAGGTTAAAAGGTAAATATCGTTAATAAAGTTTTTTATTTAAATTTTTTATTTTAGCTTTATTAAGTTTTTAATAAGTAAATTATTAAAGAATAAAAATAAGATTAAAAAGATAAATAATCCTTAAGGAATCCTTATTATCGCGGGCTTTATTGTATTTATTTTTTATTCTAGGTTAATTAACGTCGCTTGGTTATTTAAGAAACTCTTTATTTAATTTATAAAAAAAAGTAAAAATTTTTTTTCCCGTAAATTATATAATAACCTTTAATAATTTATTTTATTAAACGCCTTTATAATATTTAAAGAAAGAAGACTTATAACGTACTTCTTCTTATAATTTTATATTATATATACGTTATCGATTAAGCCTTTAAGAGTTATTTCCGCTGATTATTTTCTTTTTATTTTTATTTATTAATTAAGGAATAACTTATACTTTTTTACGTAATTACTTAAAATCTTTATAATTACCGTCTTTAAAGCCTTTTTTAATATATAAAAGAGTACTATAAATTTATATAATTTTACCTCCGAGTAATTTAACTTAACCGGCTTCTTAAGGATAATCGTCTTAACCTTTTTAAATTTATAAGGGTAATATCCTATATTGAAATAGGCTTAAAATAAGTAAATAAAAACCTCTTTAAATAATAACGTTATTATAAATAGGAACTTATTTAATATACCGTTAAATTTAAAGGTTTTATCCTTTTTTAATTTATTAATTGCTTTAATTATTATTTCTTAAGTTATTATTTTATTTATTATTATTAATTTAAAATATATTATACCGTCGATATCTATTAAGTTAACTTCCGGTAATAAAGGAAAGAACGCTTCTTTAAGAATTTTAATTTTACCGTTAAAAATATTCATTACCGTACCGTCCGATCTTTTTAAGGGTAAAAATTTAAAAATAAATTTAAGTTTTTTATTTTATTTTTTACTATATTTTATTAACTTTTAAATACTATAAAAAGAAACCGTTAAGTTATATATTATAGCCCGGAAATATATTTACTTAACTTTTTAAATAATTCTTTCTTTTTCCTTTTAAGCTTCTTTTAATTATTAAAGTATTTCCCGGTTTTTATATTTAATAATTTACTTTATAAGTATTTTTACCTTTATAATTACCTTTATATATTCTTTATTTTAATAATTTTTAACTCTTTAAAACGGTTTTATTATTAAGATTATAATATTAATTATTTCATTTAAAGTTTTTATTACCCGCTTTATAAAATAATTAATTAAGAAAATGGCGACGAACAATGGGACCCCAGAGGTCAGAAACGATACACGCGTATATAGCTTAAGTAATAGTAAGGATAGTACCTTAAATGCGATAAGCGGAAGCGGAATAGTAAAAGTAAAAAGGGAGGAAAAGTAAACGGTTTAAATTAATAAGAACGGTAATAAATTATATAAACAATATAATAAATATAAGATAAAAAGGCCTTAAACTGAATAAAGAGCTTATAATTAATAAGATATACGTAAAAGGATACGTATAACGTATAAAGGTATTATTATAAAAGGTAATAAATAAAAAGCGGAAGGAATAAGGACGGTATACGGGGACGGATAAAGGGTAAACGGAGACGTAAAAGGCCTTATTAAGTATATATAAATTGGGAGAAAGCTAAATAAAGATAAAAAGATATTAAATAAATAAGAATAAGCTATAAAAAGAAGTAATTACCGGATATATAAAGGAGAAGTAAAAAAAAGGAAACGGTAAGAATATTAAAAAACTTCCTTATAATTATATAAAAGGATATTACGTTAAAGACCTAGTTAATACTATAAATCGGGTTATAGAAAATAAAAGACTTTTACGTAAAAGCGGGGAGAAATTTAGGGAGTTAAAAAGGCTATATAGAGCTTAAAAGGCAATAATAAGGACGCCGGCAAACAGAGGCGAAAAGAGATAAAGAGGATATATATAAAGTAAAAAAGCGACAGGGAAAGCTTTAAGGAAGGGAGTAGGGATAAGTTAAATAGTGAAAGTTATAAAAACGGCACCAGCATTAATAATAAAAAAAATAAAAACGGGGGAGAAAACGGCGGTATTAAAGAAGGTAAGGATAATAATTATATAATTATTAAATGAAAAAAAGAAAAATATAATAGTAAAAATAAACCTATTATAATTAATAAAAGCGTTTAAAGTAATAAAAAAGTTATTAATAAAGCAGATTATTACGGTACGTAAGCTATAAAGTAGAAATATTTTTTTTAATATAATTTTATTAAAAGCGAAAAAAAGGTTAAAGAAATTAAAAAAATAAACCAATAAAAAAAAATATAAAACGGCAAAAATATTAAGGTAATCCTTTATTATTGCAATAAATAGGATATATTTAATAAGGTTTATAAGGAAGGAAAGGGAAGTTACTTTAAAGCGGATAAAAAAAAAGAATATAATCCTTTACTTTAAGTTAAAAATTATTAATTATAGTTTTTCCGTTATAATAAAAAGGTTAAACGCTTTTAATTATATAAAGAAATACTTTACAATTATCTTAAGTATAACGTTAATAAGGATATACGACGATATCCTTAATAAAGGGATAATAAAGGGTAGATCCCTTAAGTTAATAAGACCTTAAGATCGGGTAACGGATATTTATTAATACTTTAAATATTAAGGGTATAAATATATTATTACGAGGTACCTTAATAGTATAAAGTACATAATATATACCAAAAGGTATAATACGTATAAATACGTTAACTTAATAATAAAAAGCTTAATAAAAAACGCGCTAAAATACGTAACGTATAATAATAATGGTTACTTAACGTAAGATTTACGGTATATAATAAGAATAAAAAAAACTTAATATAAAAAGACCAGGATAACGGTTAAGGTTTAACGTTATAACTTATATAAATTTAAATTAATAAAATAATTAAAGACGGTTTTAAAATATAAATAAAGCTTATTAAATAAGGAAAGATAAAATATAATAACCGATAATACGAAGAAGAGGAAGCTTATAATAATATTAACCTTTAAAGCCAGCCGCCTGACCGGGATTATTATTATAATGAAAAAATTAAAATAAATAACGTTTAACCTTAAAAAAAGACCGTTTATATAAATAAAAGTTAATAAAGAAAGCTTAATAAACGTCGATATTTAATATATTTATATTTCTAAGGGTAATATAATATAACGTATATAAAGAAGCAATTAAAACCGTAATACTGATATTTAGATTTAAGGAGGTAAAGGATATTAATATTATAATAATATAAAAGTTATTATATAATTTATATACTTACTCTTTAATTAACCCGGAAAATAATTTTTATTTAGCTTTTAAGGGTAACGAAATAATACGGATATATTTCTTTATTAATAAGAGGTTAAATATAAATAATTAAAACGTTATTTATTATAAAAGGAACCTATATATACTCCGGATTATATAAAAAAAAAATATTAAGGGTACTTTAAATATTTATAATACGTATAATCCACTATTAATTAATAAGAAAAGACCCTTTATAATCCCGTTACTTAAGGATATTATAACCGTACTTAATAAGTATCTTTTAATAAAAAACTTTAATCTTTATTACGTTTAATAAAACGAGGATAGTTATATAATTAATTATATTGAATTTAAGGAGTTATTAATAATTATTATATAATTTAATTTTATATTATTAATACCGAAAAAGGCTATTATATAAAAAAGTTATAAACTTAAAATTATAATTAACTTAATATTTAGCTTAAAAAATATTATTAACTTAATTATAATATACGGACCTTAAAAAGACTTAAAATACGGTTTAAATTACGTTCCGATATAAATAATCTTAAATTAATTTATTAACGTAACTCCGCCCTTACCGTTTAAATAAATATAAAAAACGGTTAAGGAAACCAAAATATTAATAAAAATAATAAAGGTAATATCTTAATTAACGGAACGTCCCTAACTTAATAATAAGGAATAAATCGACCGTTTTATAAAATAAGTAATAAAAGCTTTAAATAAAGTGGTTAACGTTATAATCTTAATAATAAAGCCGTCTTAAAGAGTTAAAACTTATTAAAATAAGGAATATATAAAGGTAATTATAAAGGCAAAAGTATTTATAAAATAAGTTATTAAATATAAGAATTAAGAGATATTTTAACGGTTAAAAAAGCGTAAAAAAAAAAAAGGAAAGAATTATCCAGAAGGCTAAATAAATATACTTCCGGGCTATAATATATAACTTAGCGGTTTCCCCTTATAATATTTAAAAGTTAATAAAATATAATAAAAAATAAAGTAAAAAATTTAAATTTATCCTTAAGTTTTTATCCTTAAAAAGATTAAACGGTACGGTAATAAATATCTTTAACGGTAAAATTAAAACTCTTAAAAAAACGTTCTTTCCTTCATTATTAAAAGTTAATTTAATAAATATTAACGGTACGGTATATTTTAAATTAATAATAATAAATAAAATAATAACTTAAAAAATAATAATTAAGGTAATTAATAAGCCGAAGAAGGATAAGGCCCCCAGACTTAACGATATATTAAATAGGTTCTTATTTATAATAATATTATTATTCGGAAAAGTCTTTATTTACTTATTTTAAGCTTATTTTAATATAAAATATTACCCTTATAGATTTAAGGAGGTTAAAACGATTATCCTTAAGAAGCCGGTTAAGTTAAATTACTTAAAGGTAAAATCATATAAACCTATAGTATTCCTCTATATATTAAGGAAAACTTTAAAAACGGTAATTATAAAGATTTTAAGTAATTACGTAAAAGGATATAAATTATTCCCCGATTAATAAATAAAAATAAAAAAAGGATAATTAACGGAAACGGTTCTTAAAGGCTTAATTAATAATATATATACGGTATAAAACTATAAGAAGAAATATATTATAAGTTTTCTTTTTTTAAATATTATAAGGACGTTTAATAAAATAAATTATTAAAGGTTATTATATAATTTACGGAAAAAAAAAGGTTTTATTTTTCCTTATAAATTAAATAAAAAGTTTCTTAAGTAATTAAGTAATGTTAATTAGTTTAAAATAAAAAATAAATATAATAAAGCCCGCGATAATAAAAATTCCTTAAGGGTTATTTATTTCCTTAATCTTATTTTTATTCTTTAATAACCCGTTTATTAAAAACTTAATAAAGCTAAAATAAAAGGTTTAAATAAAAAACTTTATTAATAATATTTACTTTTTAACTTATAATACGTTTATTTATATGAATTATTTAAAGTTAAAATAAGCCTATAAAATTTATTTATAATAAATAAAAATATATAAAACCCAATTTATCCCATATAAATATAAATTTATCTATATAATAAGGAGTTTAAAGCTATATAATATAATAGCTATAATAAACTTAAGCAGTATAACGGTAAAACCGGAAGTTAATATTAAGGTACTTAACCTATAAGTCAATAAAAAACTAGATTAAAAGGATTATATAAAAAAGGTTTAAAAGAAAATAATTTCATAAAAGAAAAACCTTATTTACCTTACGGCGTCAATATAAAGAGCTACCTTATAGAAGGTTAAAACCGTTTATTAAGCGGTTATAAAGTTTACGATAACGTATATAATAGTTATTTAATACGTACTTAAAAATATATTTAAATATAGGAAAAAGCCCGTCCGGTAACTATAGAAAATCTAAAATTAATATTTAAGAGTAATAAGTAAAGTATATAAAGCGACTTCCGTCTTAATATTAAAATTTAAGGTCTTTATATTATTAATAAAGTTAACCTTAAATTAAATAATTACTTAAGCAAAACTTAAAAAAGGTATAAACTTAATTATATTAATAGGAAATAAACATATTTACCAGAACTATAAAAAACCTTAAATAAAAAAACGTAAAAAAGCGGTATTTACCCTTTTTATAGAAGTTAAATTAAAGTAAATTAAAAAAAAAGTCGATTTAACTTATGTTTAAAAAGTTAACATAAAAGTATATAAACTTTTACTTAAAGTAAAAGCGGCGGAAAAGAAAAAGGCCATAAAAATAAAGTTAATAACGATTACCCTATAAACTATAAAGAAATAAATAAAGCATTAATATAAATATAAAGAATTAATCCCTTAAAAGCAATAGTATTTAACGTTAAATAATAACGAGGTTATTAATAAGTATTTCCGGCGTTACGGGATTATAAGGAAAAACGATAACGCGTTAATAATCCAACTTTGGATAAATAAAAATAACTTAATTTATTTCTTCTTTATTATATATACCGATAACCAGATTAACGCTAGTTACGAATATAAATAATAAAAGTAAAACGCTATATACGTATTAATTTCTTATTTACTATTTAAGGAGCTTAAACCAGGATTAATTAAAAGGGTAGGGATTAACGATTATTATTAAATACTTATTAATAAAAAGGGTATTAAAGCGGCCGTTAAATTTATAATAATTACGGATTTATTATTATAGTTTAATTTAATTAAAGAAATAAAAAAAGTGGTTAAAAACCTAATTAAGAAACCTCGTCGCCAACCCGGGGGTAAAAAGTAGCAATAGGAAAACTATACTTAATAGGGGGTTAAAAAGGCTATAAATACCGGGGCGGCGTAAAAAACGATATTATATTAATCGGTAAAATTATATAAATAAAATAATAATAATATATATATTAATAAAAATATTTAATAATATAATCGGAATTCTGAAATTTTAATATTAAATAAACCCATAAAATAACGGAAAAGTAATAAATTTAAAGGTAACCCTTAAATAGATTTAATCGTAATATTATAGGTTTTCTTAAAAAAAATGTATAAATAAATTCTTATTCTTTAAATAGCCGTAAATACTCTTAACCCTTAAGACGTAAATAGAGGCTAGGTGGATACCGGTTTTTATTCTTAATATTATAGATATCGGGTTTTTTACGGTTATTAGTAAGGCTAAATAGCCGAGTATTAAAGAACGCCGGAATTAACTTAGCTAGATCCATAGTATAAATCAATCAATCAATCAATCAAAATAATTAATTTATTCTTTAGTATTAAGTTAAAGGAGCTCCGTTAATTAAGATATTATTTTTATTATTTTTTTAAATACCTTAGTTTCCTTAACCGTTTTTTATATTCATTTAAATAATAAAAGCGGAATCGTATTAATAGATTAACTTAAGGTTATTTATATCGGAACGTAATCTAAATTATATTTTAAGTTCTCTTAAGGTCTATATATTATAATTAAGTTAATAATACCTTTTAAGCTAAATATTAAATCGATTATAATTTTAAGTTTATGGCTTTCTTATATAATAATTCCTTTTAATGTTAATAATATAAAATTAAATTATATAATAATTATTAATAATTCCTTAAATTTAATATAATTAATTATATAACCGTCTTCGTTTTATCGAATATAATAAAGATTAAAATCTTTTATTAAGAGGTGCTTATTAAGTATAATTATAATATCCTTAAGTAGCGGGATTATAAAGGGTTTTTTTATTAATTAATAACGGATTATATATATTATAAATATTTAAATTACCCTTAATATCCCCTTTTTATATAATCCGGAGTATATATAGGTTCCCTCCGTAATAAATAACGTTTTAATTATCTATATTTAACCTTTTATTAATAAAGAAGTACGTCTGTATTATTTTATTACTTTTAAAAATTAAATAAAAACCATCTCCCGGGTTAATTAAAGAGTAAATATACGGATTATATAACGGCTCTTATATCGCTATAATATTAATATTTTTTACCTTTTTAATTCTGAATATTAATATTATAACTTTAATTGTTTTTTTATATACGTTATATTATATTACTTTTAAAAGCGTAAATATATTAAATATTAATATTTATCAAGCTTTTTTTATTAACTTTTATTTATATAAACGGTTTTTCTTTAAAGTTAAACGTTATCTATCCCGGTCTTCTTATTATAATAATAATCTTAATCGGGCGGCCGGCTTTAAAGGTAAATATTATTATAAGCTTCTTTTTTTTTTATATTATTAATTATTACGCTTTATTTTTCCTTATTTAATAAGCTTTATTTACATTTTAAAACCGTCTTTAATTGTTTCGTTGGTCTAAATTTATATAAATTATAGCGCTAAACCTTAATTATTATTTTAATTTCCTTATATTAAGTCTTTTTCGTTTTTACTGTATACTATAAGTCTTACGTTAAATAGTTACTATTATTATACGTTATATATTTTTACGTATTCTTTATTAAGTTTTTTATTATTAAATTAACGTATTTATACGTATTATACTTTTTAATATATACCGTGTACTTTATATTATTAAAGTATTTTATAATTATATATTTATACTTTTAATATTTAAAGTATTAATAGATATCCGTTATTTAATCTTAAGGTCTTATTAATTTAAGGGACTTACCCTTTATTACCTTTTTATTAAGGATATCGTTATATATCCTTATTAACGTTATACTTAAAAAAACCGTAAAATATTTTTTTATACGATTAAAGGCATTTAACTTCTTTATTATAAAAAAGAAATTATAATTAATAATCTTTAACTTAAAATAAAGGATTATATTTTCTTTTTTTATTTATTTTAAAGTAACTTCCTTTTCCTCCTCCGTAAACCTTATTAAGTATATCTTATTTACCGTAATAATAAAGGATTATTTTAATATTTTTACCGTTTTATACCCTTTTTTATCGGTTTATCCCTTTAACTTCTTTAACCCTTTTTTCACTTTTAATAAGGTTATATTAAAGAGGATATCTTTATTTTATAGTTTATATATTATAATAATTTATTTTATTAATAGCTTTCCCGTAACCTTAAATATCTTTATTAATTATAATAGGTTTATTTTTACCGTTATACTCCTTTTTTTTTCGCCCGATAATTATATAATTATTATTTTTATTTTTTTTAATACTACCGTTTTTTCTTTTACCTTTATTTCCTTTACTATTAATATTAACGTTACCTTTATAGCTTTTATTACTTAACTTATCCCCGCTTTTTTTTTAAAGCCTTTCCCGTTGCTCCTTTACTTTATATATATCCTTTTTATCTTTTTTCGTTTCCGTCCGTTAACGTTTTTATTACCGCCTTTTAAACTCCGCGTAACCTTTTTAACTCCCTTAAACTTCTCCCCATATTTATATAAAAGTCTCTTATTCCTTATAATCCGATTTATAATATTAATTAAGTTTTTAACGTAATATCTTTCTATATAATTATAAAAAGGTTTTTTAACGTTTTTACCGCCTCCTTCCCTTTTATTTTTTCCCCGTATATTTAATAATTACCTTTTTTATAACTTATTCTTATTTATTTAATATTTCTTTATTTTTATTTAGTTCTTTCTTAATTTATATATACTTAATAAGGCCTTTTACGCCTCCGTTTACCTTTTATCCGTCCCCGTATACCGTCCTCGTCCTTTCCGCTTTTTATTTATTATCCTTTATAATAATACCTTTACGTATTATACGAGTTTCTTTACGTATATCTTATTAATTATAAGCTTTTTATTCAATTTAAAGCCTTTCCATCTCGTATTTATTACGTTATTTATACGACTTATTACCGTTTTTATTAACCTAGGTTATTTACCCTTCCTCCCCCTTTATTTTTATTATTATTCCGCTTCCGTTTATCGTATTTAAGGTATTATCCTTATTATTACTTAAGCTATATACGTATATATCGTTTCTGACCTCTGGGGTCCCGTTGTTCGTCGCCATCTCTAATAATAAATAATTATTTTAATAAACGTAATTAAAAATAAAAAATTAAAAAAAAAGGGAAGTAAGAATATAGTAAAAATTCGGAGGAAGAAAGTATAAATAAAAAGATTTTAAATTTTTTATTTTTTATTTATAGTTTTTTATTTATTATATTATAAGTTATAAAATAACAAAATTATAAAAAATTATAATTATTTATAATAAAAAATATTTTTATAAAAAGAAAGAGAAAATATATTAAAAGTAATATATAAATAAAAGTATAATTAAATATTAAGGTTATATATTAAAAACTCTATTTAAAAAGATACCTTTTTTACGGATTATAAATTCAAATATTAAACGTATTATAAATATTACGTTAAGAATACGGGTAAAATATATTATTAATATATATAAAAAATCCATTTCAAATAATAAATAGTTAAAGCCCCGATTACGCTTTAGGAATAGGTAATTAAATTTAATATTATCCTTTATTACGGTAATTACAGGGCATAAAACCGTATTAATTATCCTATCTTAAGAATAAAGGAGGAAACGGAGCGGAAGGACCGGTATATATATAAGGATATGACTTAAGATGAAAATAACCCGTTATTAAGGAAATAACTTAACGGGCAAGCCCGGTAACACGATTAAAAGAATTAATAAAATAATTTAAAGACCGATTAAAATTCTAATCCGTAAATAATTATATATATATTCTTTTAATAAAACGTATATTAAAATTAAAACTATAATAATATGCTTAATAACTTTAATTTAAAATTAAAATTAAGCAATATAAATTAAACGTAATAAAATTAAAAATAGTCCGGAATATAAGGTTTATTAACGTCGGCGATATAAAGTTAAAAAAGGACGTAAACCTTTCCTTAAAGTATAACCGTATTATTTACGGTAATAATTCTGGTTAAAAACGGTTAAAGAGTCATATTTAAGTTAAAGACTTTAAAGGTTATTATATATACGGGGACGAAATAAAAGGAAAAACTTATTAAGGGAGAAATACTTATAAAGATATAAATAAAGATTACCGCGTACGTATAGTATAAGTAATAGACCCAAAAAAAAAAGGAACTAATAAAAAAGCCCGGGTAAACTTATTATTTAAACGGAAAATTAATGAATAATTACTTTATATATAAAAGGGAAAAACAATTTATTAAAATTAAAATTAATAAAACTTAAATTAAAAATATCCTTAATTAAGTTTAAGTCGGATAAATAATATTGTTTTTTCTTAAATGACCGTTTATAAGACTTAATTAAGGAATTAATCTTTAAAGGGGATAAGTTATATTTTATATAAACTTTATTACGTTAAGCGGGCTTACATAATTAAAATAATCCTATAATTCCGGTAAAGCCGGATTAATATATTAATAAAAAAATTATTTAAACCGAAGGAATTATTTAAATTAATAAATAAAGAATAAATAACATAAATAATTAAATTAATTAAGCGGATAAAAACGATAAATAACGATTAAGCGGGGATTATTAAGGTAAATAAATAATAAAATTAAATAACCGAAATTTAAAAATAAGCTATAATAATAATAAATAAGTATTAAAAATAAAAGATATAATAAAAAATACTTATTAAAATTATAGCTATTAAGTTAATTATAAATTATAATTAATTATAAAGCGTATATAATTTTTTATGTTAAATTTACAATTAATATTAAAATTAAATAATATATAACGTATTAAAGAAAAAGCGCTTACTTAAATTATATCCCGATATTAAAAATCTTTAAAAAAAAATTAATAATAATCAATTAAAAAGCAAATTAATTTATATATATTTAAATAAAAATTATAATCGCCCGGCCGGTATTTAAAGATATAGTTTAAATAAATATTATTTAATAGACCTTTAATATAACGGTAATTAATAAAGGTAAATCAACGACCGTTATTAATTTATTAACATCGGATATATACTTAAGTATTTTTACGTATATAAAAGGCGTAAATTTAAATATACACCGTAAGAAACTCCTAAAAGTAAAAAAGTTGAAATAAATTAAAATTATAAAAGGTTAATGGATATAGCTTTAAATAGATTACTTAATTAATATTTAAATAAACTTTAATAATAATAAAGATATATTTATTTAATTTAACGAGATTAACAATTAAAATACGCCTTTTAAAGTATAAAGAAATAATAAGGATAATTTTAATTAATATAATTTAAATTAAAAATTCCGAAAAGATTATAAAAAAAGTTAATATAAATATAAAGTAAATAATTAATATTAAGGTTATAAATTTATATATACTTTTAAAAAAGATAACCGATAGTTAAATATGAAATTAAATTAGATTTAAAATAAATTAATTAAAGTATAAAAGGAGTTAAAGATCGAATAAATTAAAGAAGTAAAGAAATTTAAAGGAATAAAAGAAAGTAAAAAAAACGGATAAATAAAAAGAATAAAGTAAACGGTTATACGATACAATTATAGAATAAGTAAATAATTAAACGTTACCGTTAATATTTTATTTATTAACGGAAAGGTTAAAATAAAACTTAATAAAAATAATAAGTAATATTATTATATTCAAAAGGAACCTTTTTTAATATACCTTTTAAAAATACCTATATCGGGACGATCGTACGTAAGTTATTAAGAGAGTATGAAAATATATTTTATTTATAAGTAAATACGGCCCCGAGGGTACTTAATATATTAATTAATTAAGGGAAAAACATATAAATAAATAAAAATAAATATTAAGAATTATAATAAGGAATATATCTTTAATAAATATTATTAAGTATAATAATAAAAAACGTTAAAGGAGTTTATATAAAGGTTAAAGAATTATTTAAAGATTAATCAATAATTATTTTATTTTTTTCTTCTTTTTTTACCCTCTTAAGAAATAATATATAAGTAATAATAATTATAATAAATTATTATTTCCTTATTTACTTTTTTAAGATTAATATAATAAATTATTAAAAAAATAATATTAATAAATGAGTATAAATTAAGTAATTACGTATAATATTATTTTAAATACGTTAATAAAGAAAGATATTAAAATCTATAAAAAAATTTAAATAAAATTTACTTAAACGATTAAGCTTTTTTAAAACGTACTTAAAGTTACGTAATAAACCTACTTAAAATATATTTAATAATAATAAGATTAAAAGAATTATTAAAAGTATATAAATAGAGAAATAAAATAAAAAATAATTAATCGTAAGGTCCTATTTTTATAAAAAGCGGTATTTATAATGTTTTAATAAGCGGAATAAGGTATATTATACCCTTATACGGATTAAGTATATTATACTTAAAGAAAATATAAATATAAATAGCTTAAGCTTTAAGATAAATAAATATAAAATACCGAAGTTATCATTATTAATAAATTAAAACAATAAAATCGGGGGGTTATCCTTAAGAAAATTAAGTCTTAATATATTTATTTATTATTATTAAATAAAATTTAATAATAAAACTATAAAAAAAACAAGTAAATATATATATAAACGGTATTAAAAAATAAGAAATATTTATTAATAATACGTAATATTAAAAAGGTAAATTTATTATAAAGGGAATAAAAGTAAATTAATACCGTATTAATACCTTTTTAACTTTTATATTTACGATAATTTAAATTATTAAAAGGATATTATAAAAAATATATATATAATCGAAATATATATAAATAAATATAATATAATTTAAAGTATAATAATATTAAAAATAATACTTTATTATAAAAGGAATTAAAAAGGGGGAAAATATAAAAGATATTAAATTTACGGATAAATATATAGAAGAATAAAAACATTAAAAAGGTTAATTAAGGGTAGAATCGATTTATATATACTTTAAAAAGAAAAAGTATAACGGATTATTATGGTAAGGAACCTATACCTTATTAACTTATATAAGGGCTACGGCTTATCTTTAATTGCACTCTATTGCCACCTGTTATTTTATTACTTTTGCTCTTTCCTTCCTTTATATCTTTTCTACGTTAAAAAATAAAGGATTTTTAATGAAAATAATAAATTAAGGATTTAAAATAATTATTAATCTTAATTAAATTAACGTAAAGACTTAATTATAATATTAAGGTAAATAATTACGGAAGAAAGGTTTTTATTTAAATCGGCTTAATATTTAGGGTAAATTAAGGTTAAATTAACCGATTACGGTTTCCTTTTTCATTTTAAATTAAAACGATAAATTTAAAATGAATATAAATATTAAAATAACTATAATTTAACCACCAGCATTATAGAACGTTAAAATCAACTTAAAGGAAGCTAAACTCGTATATAAATAAATCAATCAATCAATCAAGATTATTTTTAATTAAGTTACCAATTTAACTTTATACAAATTATACCGTTAAATTTTAATAATTATTTTAATTTCTTTATTCTTAATTTCTTTAGGTTTTGCCGGGTATTTTAAAATTTATACCGGGTATTTATCCTTTTTATATCAATATACCTATAATTTTAATAGTTAAAGTATTAATAAATATTTATTATTTTATTTTATTGTTAAATTAATCTAAGGGACTTTCTTTTAATAATCCCTTTATTTAAAATATTATTATATATCCTTACTAACGTTATACTTAATGTAATTATAAAGTAAATTTTATCCGTTTTAAATTATCCGGCTTTTTTATTATTAAAAAGAGCTTATGATTAACGATTTTTAATCCGGAATGAAAAACTATATTCTTTCTTCTTATATATTTTAAAGTAAATTTTTTTAATTTTTATAAAATACGTTAAAAAAATTTCATTTATTATAATAATAAACAATTATTATAATATCTTTATTATTTTAAACTTATTTTTATTAATTTATATTTTTAAGTTCTTTAAATTTTTTTTACATTTAAGGACGCTTTATTGAAAAGGACATCTTTACTTTATAGTTTATATATAGCGATAATTTATTCCGTTAATAGCTTTCTTATTACTTTAAATACCTTTATAAACTATAAAGGGTTTATTTATATAATATTATTCCTTTCTTTTCAATTAATAAACGGATTATTATTATTCTTACTTTCTTTCATACCGTTGCCTTTTCTTTAATCCGTACTATTTCCTTTTCGGTTATTATCTATTTTCTCTTTATAAGGTTTACCGCTTGAGCTTTTTTTACTTAAAAAACTTTTATCATTATCTTTTCGCTTTATGAGTTTGCCTTTAAGGTTTTACTTTTACCCTTTTCCTGTATTTTTATTATTATTTTTAAGCTTTCTTTAAATACTTTAATTTCTTTAATTTTACTTTTATTTTCTTATAAAAGTCCCTTCTTCCTTATAACCTTATTTATAATGTCGGCTAAGTTAACCTTAAACCGATAAAAAAGGATAAGACTATCCCCATTACCCTTTATAGAAATAAAAGCAGAATAAATTAAAAGCCAAATCCTGAAACCAATTAAATATATATATCTTATTAATTAAAGGACTTACTTAAAAGAAGAATTATATAAAGAGAATCCAGTTTATACGTTAATATCGTTAAAACGGGTAAAAATACCGCAATAGCCGTTAATTATTACGGATTAAAAAAAGGATGGAAAAATATTAACCTAAACGTTAAAAAGCCTTTTAATAAGTTATTTTAAAGCATAAGAAATAATCCACAATATTAAGAAAAAATGTCTCCGTTAATAAGCTTTTATATTATAAGAATATAAAAAAAAGGAATTAACGTAATTATAATTCAACTCCGGACAAAAAAAATAGCTTAATATATTTCTTATATATTATAAAAAAAACAATAAACGTAAATTATACGGATAAATAATTAAAATAGAACGCCCGATATTTTTTATCATTATATTTAAATTACTCGGAAAATAATATAACTATAATTAAGGAATTTAATTTATCCGACTTTAAAGAGATTTTATTATTTTAAAAAAACTGGGTAGCCACTTGGTTTATAATAAGTAAATATTTATCATAATAATTAAACGTAATAACCGAAGTAAAGGAAATTATTAAATTTAAGAAAAGTAAGTTAAAATATTATTGCCCGGGAAATAATAAAAGTAAAAGAAATTAAGGAATATATTTTCCGTAAAACCCGGAAAAGAAATATTTTTATATAAGCGGCGGTATTAATAAGATATAATAAAAAGGCGGAGAGTTTTAATTTATAATAAGGGTTAAGGGAATAAATGTATTATATAAAAACCGGATAAAGTAAAGAATAGAATAAAAATATTAACGATTATAATAATATAAATAATTAATTAATAAAAAGACATATGGAATATACTTATTAAGTTACCCGTAAAGGAAAAGTATAGGCTAATTTTCCCTGGAAACAGGTTTCATAGTACCCGATAAACCTAAGAATGGGAATAGCTATAGAATACAGAAATAGCCTAGTTAAATTCGTAGTATAAATATAGATACAAAAAAATAAGAATTTAATTAATATTATAAATCAAGTTCTGGAGAATCAAAGATTTTTGTATGAAGGTAAAAACGGGGTTAAAAGAATTAAGGTAATTAAAAGGAGCTTAAGACACGGCGGAAAAGATGCCGGTAAAAAACGGGAATAAAATTTAAAAAGTAAACGTATAAAGTAAAAATGCGTTAACAAAAACCCTTTAAATAGAGGAGATTTAGGTTATAAAGGCCGCAAAAGAGGGATATATATACAATAACCGAAAAAAAGATAATACGGGTTAAAGAGAAAAGGGTAACGTTAAAGAAAGCAAAAACGGTAATAATCCGTTTATTAACTGAAAAAAAGAGGAATATTATTATAAAAATGAATCCTTTATAGCTTATAAAAACGTTTAAAATAACGGAAAAGTTATTAAGGGAGTAAATTATTATTATATTTAAATTATAAAGCGAAAATATCCTTTTTAATATACCGTTTTTAAAGGTAAAAAAAGGCTTAAAGAAGTTAAAAATGTAAATTAATAAATGTAAGTTTAAAAATATTAAAAATGTTAAAATAATCGTTTATTATTACGATAAATAAGATATATTTAACGTATTTTATAAAAGTAAAAAATGAGTTTACTTTGAAACATATAAAAAAGGAGAATATAATCCTTTATTTTAATTTAAAAATCGTTAATTATAAGCTTTTTTTAATAATGTCACGGTGTGAGGGCTGCGATGCTGATAACCAAGAGCCCAGTCAGTACGCTAGGCCCAATCAAGCCTAGCGCATGCCCTCCGTGAACTTATATGCATATATACTGTACCATAGATTTCTCTTCACAGTTGAAATTCAGTCATATTCACCCTTACCCCTACTGAGTCCCTGACAAATATAAAAAAAATTAAATACCTTGGAATAAAAAAAGGTATTTTACGGTTATCTTAAGCGTAACGTTAACGAAAATATATAACGATATTCTAAATAAAAGGATTATTAAAAGTAAGTCTTTTAAATGAACCCGACCATAAAATAAAAGGGTAAATATTTATTAATATTTTAAATATTAAAGATATAAATACTTTATTACGATAAAGTTCAACGGTATAAAATATACGGTATATATTAAAAAGTATAATACGTTTAAATACGTAAACTTAATAAATAAAAGTCTCGTAGAAATTATATCTAAATATATAACGTACGGGAATAATAAATACCCGGCGTAAAACCTAAAATACTTAATAAGGATTAAAAAGATTAAACGTAAAAAGATTAGAATCACCGTTAAGGTTTAACGGTGTAATTTATATAAAACTAAGCCGGCAAATTATTTAAGGATAATCTTCAGGTAGAAATAAAGTTAATTAAATGAAAACGGGTAAAAAGTTATAACGGATAACGTAAAAAAAAAAAAAGGTTATTATAACGTTAATCTTTAAGTCTAACCGCTTTAAAATAATAATAATAACTATAAATAACGTTTAACTTTAATAAAAAAACCGGTAATTTAAATAAAAATTAATGAAGAAACCTTAACAGAAATCGATATATAATATATTAATACTTTTAAGAATAATATTAATTGATTCACTAATTAATTAATTTATATTACGGATTTAATTAAGTTAATTCCGGCGTTCCTTAATGACTATTTATTAGGCCTTATTAATAACCGTAAAAACCTGACCTCTATAACGTTAAGATCAAAAATAGGTACTTATTTAACCTTTACTTTCATCTTAAAGGATTACGAACGTCCGCGGCCCTTTAAAGAATAATAGTATATTCATACGTTTTTTCCAAGAAAACTCATAATACTACGACTGAATCCTTATAAGGGTTACCCCTGGACCTACTGCTTTTTCGTCTCCCTACGGGTCCGCCCTATACCAATATCTTTTGAGAATAATTTAATATAACGTACAAAATAAAATTATTAAGGTAATATTACCGATATCTAAATTTAAGGAAGTAAAAGACGTTAATATTATAGTAATATAAAGCTTATTATATAATTAATATATATACATTTTAATTAAGCGGATAAAAAGTTTTATTTAACGCTAAAAAAAAACTTTAAACGTACATCCTTATAAATAAAGGGTTAAATTTAAATGTTTAAAATATAAGTTATTATAACGGAAATTCATCTATGTTTTAAATTATATAAAAAAAGAATATTGAAAATAACTTAAATATTTATAACGTATATAATCTGTTATTAATTAATAGAATAAAGCTTTTTATAATACTGTTACTTAAAGGGGTTATATTTATACCCGGGGAATATATAATATTAAAAAACCTTAACCTTTATTATAATATTTAAAATGAAAAAGGCTATATAATTATTTATATGAAGTTAAAGGAACTACTAATAATTATTATGATATTTAATTTTTTATTATTAATACCTTAATTTATTCTAATATAAAAGAAATAAGGATTTAAAATAATAATTACTTTTAAGTTTAATACGGAGAAAGTTTCTTAATATAATAATAATATATAAGCCTTAAAGAAACCTAGAATATAACTTAAATTATATACCGATATAAATAACTTTATATTAATCGGTCAACGTAATATTATTAATATTAATAAAGAAAACATAAAAAATCATTAAGAAAGTAAAAATAAATATAAAAGTTGTCAGGGAAAAAGACGAACCATAGGTATTAAGGGTAATGTGGTAACTACCTGGATTATAAATATAAACGGTATTGCTAATTATATAGGTACGCGCCAAGTATATATAGCCTTAAGCCCCTATATTATGCCTATCTTGGTATCTATACTACTTATACGTAATAAGTGCCTATAAAAAGGAAAAAGCCGACGTTTACGTCGTACTATTTATTATAAAATATCATAGATATTAATTAACCCGGTAATAAGGGTAATTAAGAGCAAGCTTTAAGTATATAGATAACGGTATTTAAATATATAGTTAATAACGAGTAAGGTAAGGTAAACGGTAATATTAACGAGAACTGAACGGGACCGTAACCCGGGAAATACTCGTGGATTTTAAGCGATTAAATTTAAGTTAAATCGTTTAAAAACGAGATCTCCGTGATTTTACTGGGTAAATATACGTCCTTAATACTTTTACTTATATCCATGCTTTTACTTATTGTTTAATTAACTAAGCCGTAAATATCAAATACTATAGATTAAGTAATAATTTAAGAATTACCGTTACGATAAGGTATGCTTTCTATGTAGCCTTTATACCGACCGTAAGGCCTATAATATATATAATAAGGTCTTTATGTTAACCCTTTAGCATAAGGTCTTTATGCCGACCGTAAGGTATATAATGGTAAGCTCTTCATGCCGACTATAAGGCATATAAATATTAAAATATTCTTCTTTATTTATTATGCTTAACTTACGTCCTTATCGACCTTTATAAATATAAAGTCTTTATTACTTATTATAAGTACTGCGGTCCGGAGGTTGGGTTAATAACTAATTACCGTATCCATAAATCTTTGAAAGTAAGGAGTTACTGCAGAAAAGCGTATTATCTATTAATTTATTATTTTAAGTATAAATATTACGCATAGTATATAATCCGTTAATTAAAGTGTGCTTTAAAGTCGGTAGTTTATTAAGCTAGGTACTCTATATACCATAGTTTAAGCCGGTTGGTAAGGGTATATCTATAGTCCCTCTTATATATAATAATATAAGTAGAATTGAAACTTAATTATTACTATTATTTATCAGGGAAAAAGACGAAGTGCAAACGTAAGTGCCTGGATTATAATTATAAACGGTATTGTTAATTATGTGGGTACGCGTTAAGCATATATAGCCCTAAGCCCCTGCGCTATACCTATCTTGGTATCTATACTGCTTGTACGTAATAAAAGTAAAAGAGATAATAACGTAATTAATAAAGTTTTTCCGGTTAAAGAATAAAAATTAAATTAACCTCTTTATAAAAAAAATTTTAAAAACGTAAAATAAAATAATTAACGTAATAATCTTAATAATAAAACCGTCTTAAAAAGTTACGACTTATTGAAGAGAAAAGTATATAATAATAATTATAAAAACAAAAATATTAATTAAATAAATTAATAAATATAAAAATTAAAAACCGCTTATATAATTAAAGGAAGGTAAAGAAGAAGAAAAAAAGATTACTTAAAAAATTAAAGGAATATACTTCCGGTTAATAATTTATAACTTAATTATTTACTTATTTAGAGTTTAAAAGTTAAAAAAAAAATAAGAAATAAAGTAAAACACTTAAACTTATGTTTAAATTCCTATTATTTAAGAAACTTAATAATATAATAATTAATATATTTAATAATAAAATTAAAACCCTTTAAAAGACTTCCTTCCTTCATTTATTAAACGTAAATTTAACGGCTATTAAAAAAGATATATATTTTAATCCGATAATTATTAATAAAAAATAATTTTAGAAATATTAAGTAAAGCGATTAATAAGTTAAAGAAGAATAAAGCCTTTAAATTAAACGGAATTTTAAAAAAATTATATTAATAATAATATTATTATTTAAAAACGTTTTTTTACTTTTTTAAGTTTATTTTAAGGTTAATTATTATTTCCGTAAATTTAAGGAAATTAAAACGATTATCGTTAAAAAATCATTTTAATTAAATTTCTTAAAAGTAAAAGCTTGAAAATTAATCATAAATAAATAAATATAAAAAAGTTAATAAAAATAACTTTCAAAAATCCAATTAACGGCGTATATACGGTATAAAGTTATAGGAAGAATTATATAATAAGGTTTTTTCCTTAAACGTTACCGGAGTTTTTAATAAAATAGATTATTAAAAATTACTTTATAACTCATAGAATAACCCATATTATTTTTCCTTATAAATTAAATAGAAAACCTCTTAAGTAATAAAATAATATTAGTTAACTTTAATTAAAAACAAGCTTAATAAAATTAACTATAATCGGAATACTTGAAAAGTTATTTATTTTTCCGGTTTTAATTTACTTCTCTAATAGTCTGTTAATTAAAGAATTAATAAAGTTAAAATAAAAAGTTTAAATAAAAAGCTGAATTAATAATATTTATTTTTTAATTTATAATATATTAACTTATATAAAGTTAAAATAAACTTATAAGATTTATTCATAATAAGTATAAATATATAATACTTAATTTACGTTATATAAATATAAACTTATATATATAATTAAGAACCTAAAGTTATATAATATAATAAATTTAATAAGTTTAAATAAACTTAGAATAAAATTAAAATTAATATTAAAGTTCTTAACCTTTAAGTCGACGGAAACTTTAATTAAAAGGATTATTTAAAAAATATTTAAAAGAAGATAATCTTATAAGAAAAAGGCCTTACTTACCTTATAATATTACCGTAAAAAGCCATTTTATAAAAGGCCAGAACGATTTATTAAATAATAATAAACCCGATTATAGTATATACGGTAGTTATTTAATATGCGCTTAAAGGCACCTTTAAATAAAAGAATAGCTTATTTAATAATTACAAAAGGTTTAAAAATAATATCTTAAAGTATTTAATAACGCTTATAAAGTAACCTTTATTTTAATATTAAAGTTTAAAGACTTTATATTACCGATTAACTTATTTTTCAATTAAATAATTACTTAAGTAAAACTTAAGAAAGGTACGTATTTAATTATATTAAGATTAAAAAAAAGTATATCCGCTTAAACTTTAAGAAGTTTTAAATTAAAAAAAAATTAAAAAAGAAATATCCATCTTTTTTATTAAAGTAAAGCTAAAATAAACTAAAAAGGAAATTGATTTAACCTATGTTTAAGAGATTAATATAATTATATATAAACCGTTATCCGGTATAAAAGAAGCGGTGGTTAAAAGGGTTATAAAAGTAAAAATAATAATAATCGTTCAATAAATTAAAACCTAATAAATCGAACGTTAACGTAAGTATAAGGGATCGATCCCTTAAGGGTAACGGTACTTAACCTTAAATAGCGAAAAGATTATTAATAGGTATTTCCGTTATTATAAAATTATAAAAAAGGGTAATAATATATTAATAAATCAATTCGGGACGGGAAAGAATAACTGAATTTACTTCTTTTTTATTATATACGTTAATAACCGAGTAAATATCGGCTACAAATATAAATAAAGGAAATAACATCCCATATATATATTCATTTTTTATTTATAAAGAACAAAATTAAATTAATTAAGAAAGTAAGAATGAACAATTATCGATAAATATCAACTATAAAAAGGGGTATTAAAGCGGCCGTTAAATTTATAATAATTATATGTTCATTATTATAGTCTAATCTGGTTAATACAATTAAAAAAATTATTAAAAGGCCCCGTTATCGATCCCGGAGTAAGAAAACTTAATAAAAAGGCTATATTTAATAAGGGTTAAGGGTTATTATTAATACTAAAACGATATAGGAAAGATTAATATAAATAGCAATAATATTTATTATAAAGGATATTACGTAAGGATAAAATATACGTACCGGTAAAAGTATTTAAAGGTATTATGTAAAATATAATATAAAACGGACCCGTAAAGAAACGAAGTAATAATAAGTTTAAAGGTAATTTTTAAGGGGACTTAATTATAATATTATAGAATTCTTTAGAAAAAATATATAAATAAATTATTACTCGTTAAATAACCGTAAACGCTCTTTATCCTTTAAAATAAAAATAAAGGCTAGGTAGGTACCGGTTTTTAATCTTAATATCATAGATATTAAGCTTTTACGGTTATTAATAAGGCTGAATTGCCAATTATTAAGGAACGCCGGAATTAACTTAATTAAATCCGTAGTACAGATTAACCAATCAATCAATCATTATTTTTAAAAATTCACTGTAAAAGACTTTATCATTAGAAAGTAATATATAGTAGTATAAAAAATATATTCTTGAATAAGATATAATTCTTTTTTGGAAAAATAAAATATATTAATTAATATTAAAGTCAATCTTCATATAATGTAATATCTTTATTAATAAAACGAAATACATTTTTTAAAATTATTATAAAAGAATCAATTAATTCTAAAAAATGATAAGTAATATTCTTTTAATTTATATTATTTCAAACTAGTTATATAAACTATACTTTTAATAAAAATATTAACTATTATTATTCAGTTTTATTTAAAATTTATATAATTAATTATAAAAATGTTATTGTTTAATTATAATTATAATATAATTAAAAAAAGTTTTGATGAATATATTGAAATTTTTTTTATTTCTAAGATTTTTTTATTTTTTAATATTTGAGATCTTGGATTATATAAAAATGTTATTTGTTTCTAAATATATAGTATAATATAATATAATTCTTAAAGGATTTAATATGTTACTCAATAATAATGGAATGAATATATAATACATTATATTTATAGATAGAATTAAATATGTTTTTTAAAAACTAACATAAAAAAAGTTTATTGTTTTCAAAAAATAATATAAAATATTGAAATAAATTATATTCATTAATAAAATATGAAAAATTCCTTCGTAAAAGAAAAGTTATTTTTAAAATAAAATATATATTACTCCCCCAACCGGTACGGTACGGGACGGGATTTAATTATGGTCTTCCTATACCGGCCGGTACGGTATAGAGGTCTATCCGTTCCCGTACCGTACCTATCCCGGCGGTATGGGACCGGGAAATGCCAAGATACCGGTGGCGGATTAGATAAGGGGCTGAAAGGGTGAAAAGGGGCTAAAAGGGTGAAAAGGGGCTAAAAGGGTGAAAAGGGGTGCAGGTAAGGGTGCAGGTGGTGGTGCAGGTGAGGGTGGTAATAAGGTGTAGGTAAGGGTGGTGAGGGTGATGAGGGTGGTGAGGGTGATGAGGGTGGTGAGGGTAGTGAGGGTGATGAGGGTGGTGAGGGTGGTAAGGGTATTGAGGGCTAAAAGGGGTAAAGTGAGGGTGGATGAGCATAAAGATTGACATAAAAATTCGTAAAGAAAGTTTTTTGGTGGTTTATCGATAGCCGGAATATAGTTAGTCCGGTTATCGATAAACCACCAAAAAATTATTTATGTCAATCTTTGTGCTCATCCACCCTCGTTGTCAACACTAAAAATTGCAACGTGGGAGCATTCCGCGCGGGGGACCACCCACAATTCACCGTAAAAATCACCCATTTCTTTAACCATTATTGCCTTAATATTGCTCTATAATACTTAATTTAAAAATCTCGAGTTATGGCTGTTATAACGCTTCAATTTATCTGTTAAATCGACTATTCTTACCTATTACGGCTTAATATACTAATTAATAAATTCTATAAACGTACTTAATAACTTCTTACTTAATTATTTAAGGTTTAAGGCTAATAATAACGTTTAGCTTATTTAGCGGGCCAGTAATATATTCGTTTAAGGTAATAAGATAATTTTAGAGCTTAAGGGTAACGTATTTATAAATTAAATAAGGGATAATAAACTTATTAAGGTCCTTACTTTTAAAACGTTTTACTTTAAACGGATTCATTAAATTATACGTATATTTTAATAGAATAAAAACGGTAATGAGTACTATAAAGGCGTTATAAACGTTTTTTAAGCTTTAATAAATTATTTTTTTATTATTATTCGCGATATAATTTTTAAGCCTTTTAAATATACTCTTTATTAACCCGTTAATAAATTTTTACTTAATTTAAATTTAGTTTTTACGGAGGATTTCCTTTAATAATTTAACGTTTTAATATAATGTTTTTCAATAAAATTTTTTCAGAGCTTATTAATAGTTTTTAATAAAAGTTAAATTTAAAAAAGTATAATAATTAAAAAACGTCTGAATACCTATTTTCTTAAATTAAACTTTAACGGGGTTATTCTATTAAACTTTTAGCCCATTATTATGTCCACCGGTTCCGTCTTACTTAAGGATAAAATTATTATTTTATTCCACTTATTTACGGATTTCTTTTTTAAGTATTTAATCGATATAAATATAATAAAAGATCGTTTTATTCTTATTATTAAATTTATAAAAGATTAACTTTATCTTAAAGTCTTAATTAACTATAGCTTAATAATAAACTTTATTAAAAGCTTAATATTTCATAAGCTTAAAAGTATATTATAAATTATTAAATTAACCTTTTATTATAATTCCTTTTTTCTAAAAGATTTTAAGTTAACCTTTAAAATTAAAGTTAATATAAAACTTATTACTTTACCGTACTTTCTTTTATTCCTTAAGGGTAAAGTAAATCCTTTAATTTTTACAATATTAATTTATTTAATTATCTTAAGTCTTTTAAGGAAATTCTTTTTATATACTTAGGTTATATTTATTTTAAGTTAAAACGTTTTATATAGTCCACTTTAAAGTTTTTAAATAAATATTGAAAACGAGACTTTAAGCTATTTTTTATTATAGTAATCTTTATATTTCCTTTTTAATTTTTATTTCTTTAAAGAAGTAATTAACTTTATAGATTTAAGCTTTAATTATTTTAATTGCCTTTCCCCGTATCTTATTAACGTTAATCCGGTATTCTCTTATCCGTATAGAGGCCGTTTTTATAATATAATTATATTTATTTCTTTATTTAACGTTAAAATAATTAAAAATCTCTCGAGGATTATAAGGAATACCCTTCCGTTTAAGGTACTTAAAAGCCCCTTAAATTTTGGCTCTTTTAACGGTATCTGGTTAAGGGGCATATTTAGGTATGGGAGTTTAAGGAGATAACTTTTTTTTACGCCGTTGTAAAAGTATAAAAATAAAAGAATAACGCGTAACGCGGGCCTGAAGCCTCCTTAACTTATAAGGTATCCTAGAATTACTTGTTGGCTTATAATTAACCATTTAAAATAAATAGTAGTAATAATAAAGAGTAAAGATGCAATTAAGGATGCATTTGATGGGGCCGGCTTAATTCCGCACGTTGCAATTTTTAGTGTTGACAACGAGCCACCCTCACTTTACCCCTTTTAGCCCTCACTACCCTTATCACCCTAACCACCCTTACCACCCTCACCACCCTCACCACCCTCACCACCCTTACCACTCATCACCCTCACTACCCTCACCACCCTTATCACCCTAACCACCCTTACCACCCTCATCACCCTCACCACCCTCATCACCCTCACCACCCTCACCACCCTCACCACCCTCATCACCCTCACCACCCTCACCACCCTCACCACCCTCATCACCCTCACCACCCTTACCTACACCTTATTACCACCCTCACCTGCACCACCACCTGCACCCTTACCTGCACCCCTTTTCACCCTTTTAGCCCCTTTTCACCCTTTCAGCCCCTTATCTAATCCGCCACCGGTATCTTGGCATTTCCCGGTCCCATACCGTCCTATACCGTTTACCACCGGTACGGGATAAGGATACCCTTTCCCTATCCCGTACCGGTCCCGTACCGGTCCCGTACCTATCCCGCGGGATCAATCCCGTACCGGTTGGGGGAGTAATATATGTTTTGACAAAAAATTAATAATAAAATATATCATTTATAAAAAAGTTAATAATAAAATATATTATTTTAAAGGAATAATTTAATCAAATAGAAATATAAAATTTATGATGAAAGTTCTTAGTTATTGTTTCATAATTTAAGAGTCAAAAAATAAAATTAAAAAAAAAATAAAAATAAAAGTTTTGTATATAAACTCTTATAAATAATTAAGCGCTAGAACGCTTTACGAATAATAAACACTTATCTAAGATAAACTAAAAAAATATTTTATTATTGAAGTTTACCGTTAAAATAGTTTATAAATTTAATTACTAAAATAATATAATAAACGTTGTGATAAAAACATTTAAATATTACTTAAAAATTTAGTAAAATTAAATTCTAATATTGACTATTTTTATTATTAAATTAATTTAAAATTACGACTTTTAATAATAAAAAAAAATAAAAAAAATAAAAAAAACAAAAAAAAATAGGTATAAACTTAATATAATTAAAGGAATTATTATTACCGATTGATTTTGTTATTTTAGAAAAATATTTATATAATATATCAGAATAAAGATTAGTATTTTAAAATTTTAATATATATGTTAAATAAATTTATAATAAATTGATAAATGATTATTTTTAGGAATTTTATATCTAAATTAATATTGAAAATTTTTATTCATTCATATTGAAAGATATATACGTAAGTCTATTTTAAAAAATAACAAATATTTTAAAATAAAACTTTTCATTAAAAACTTATGAAATAACTATATTGATCGAAAAAGTTTAAAAATCATAAAATATTTAAGCGTTCATAGACCAAGATTAAATATGTCAGGGCTCAGGGGTGTTGGTAGCTTAGGAGTAGGCCCTACCGGGCCTACCCCGGGCTAAGCCCGGGGTTAGTCTGGTACCCAGGAGTATTACCGACTGGGTATATTAGGGCCTTTGGCCCTTTTACTTTTATACCTTTGTACTTTAATGTCTTTATTTATATATAATATAGCCTTTACCTTTTGATCACCATAAAGGTAATTATACTTTATTATGGAATCAAAGTTAACCTATTTACGTGTTCGTAAGGAGTAATAAGGTAAAATAAAGGGTTTGATTAATAATAACCATTAATAACGTATAATAAGCCGATAATTAACAACGGTATTAAACGGGTAATAGGCACGGTTAAAACGTATAACGATTAATATCCGGACGGGCTATAAAAAAACGTTACTAATTAAGACGGGGGATTATAATAGTGTCAAATATATAAATATTATTTTTTATGAAATTATATAACCAATTAGTTTCAAAGTTAAGTTTTAATAAAACGATTTAAAAATTATAAATAAAATAAACCTTAAAAAAATTACTATAAATTTAATTAACAATAAACTTATAAAAGTTTATAACATCCTTATTTATTAATGACCTTTTTATTCATTAAAACTTTTAATTAAAACTTTTAATTTTATATTTACGTCATATTATAAAGTACATAGTATCCGGATGAAAAATATTTTAACGAATACTTAATAATATAGGGAAATAATATTAGTTTTTTATAATATATTTTTTTAATTTTACTTTACGATATTACACTTATAATATAAAAACCGATTAACAGAAAAGTTAAAAAAAGTTAAGAAACCTATCTTTTTCCTCCTTTCTAATTTTTTTTTCTATTTATTTTTACCCTTCTTTTAATTTAATTTATTCTTTATTTATATATTATTTATTAAGGTTAATAAATGAAAACCCTTAAATAATGCTCTTTATCAAAGGCCTTTACGGGTTTTAAAAATAACTTATAAAGCGATTCTTAAGGGGACTTTAATTAGTTAATATTATTTATTAAGGATAAAGCCTTTCTTCATTGAATAAAAAAGATAAAAACCCGTTGAGTTTCTTAATAATTAAGAACCCGGTTTTAAATAATTAGTATAAAGGATATAAAGAATACCCTATTCAGTAACTTATTATGAATTAAAGGGTACCGTTGTAAAGGAATTAATTTTATATATCTTGTACTTTATAAAAATTTATTTTTATTTACCTTTTAATTTATAAAAATGAAAAGTTTTAAGGAATTCTTAAAAGAATTAGATTTTCTTCATTAAGAATATAACGTTAATGTGTAATAATATTAAAAAGTTAATAATGAAATATAAGTCTTTTAAATGGGATTAAACAATATAAAGAACATGTTATAATTATAGATTTCTTAAATTATTTATTTATAACGGTAAAGGTTCTTAAGATTTCACCCCCCGGAAAATATAAAGGGTTTTTAAATATTAAAAACTTAAAATTATAAATTAAAAAAAATAGAACGTAAATCTTCTTATTAAACTTAAGGAACTTTAATAAAAGGGTTTAACCCTTTTATTCTAACGATTTATAATATCCTTGATCTTTTATGGCAAATGAGAATTTATTAAAATTAAATAATTAATCCCTTTTATAATAAAGGATTATAATCAATATTGTTCTTAAATATTATATTATTATTAAGCTTTAATTTAATAAGGATTAATATCCGATTATATGAGTTTAATTTAATTATATTTTAATATTAATAAGTTTAAAAGTCCTTGAATAAATAAAAACGGAATATAATAAAGACATCTCATTAGTTTTAGAAACCCTTAAAAAGCTTTAAACTTTCTTGAAATAAACCTTTAAAGATATTAATTAAAAATAAAAAAAAAAAATGTTTTAAATCTTAAAAATATTAGATAAAAACAGATTTATAAAACTTTACTTTAACTTTATATATTTAATTAAATTCTTTAGATACGTAAATCTTAAAAGGAACCCGAAAATTATAATTTACAAAATAATTACTTAACTTTTTAATTAACTTTATAAACTCCTTTCTTAAGAAAGCTATACTTTAAATAGTTTAAAAAAATCAAATTAAACTTTTAAAAAAATAAGCCGTTTTTAACGTCCAGAATTTTTATTAACGTAAAACCCTTGACCTTAACCCGACCTTTATTGAGGAATTTAGAAAGACTATAAGAATCCGTATTATTGTCTTTAAATTTACTGGTTGAATGGAAGGTTTCAAAGGGTCAAAGGGTCCGGTTTCCGATGAAATACTCTAACCATAACAAAGTTATTTCCTTTTCCGGACATAAAAAACTTTATTTATTAAGGGAATTATGTCTAAGCCAATTTTTTTAATCGTTAAGGTAGCCATAATAATACCCGGGAATATTCCGTTGAAATTTATTTTATAGCCTTAAATAAAGAGCTTACCTAGAATTAAGACGCCTATATCTTTATATTTTTATTAGCAGCTAGCGCCATCTCTGCGCCGCCGCTACAGTGGTGCGCCATACTGCTGCGCTAAGGTAGGCCGTTAGGCCTTGGCAAAGGGCCTTGGTAAAGGGCCTTGGTAAAGGGCCTTAATAACGGCCTTGATATACGTCATTTATAAGCCGTAGCTTAACAGGCGTAAAGCGGGGTAATTATTATTTTTACCTTAAATAAAAACTATATCTTAGTTCTTTTAGAGTTCCTTAAGAATTAATTTTATTATTAATTTACTTATTAAAGTAATACTTAAGTATTTAAATTATAATATTATATCTTTTATATTTATTTTTATTAATTTTACCGGCGTACCGTTAACGGAGTTAATTTAATATTTTAATTCTTCTTCTTTATTAAGGAGAAGGCCTGACGTTACCGTTATAATAGATACTTAATTAACTTAATAAACCTTAAAATAAAAAAACGATATTCATTTTTTAATTAAGAACCCCTTTATTATAGTTAAGTAAATTAAAGCGGTAAAGTATTATTATAATATTATAGTTTAATAAACTTAATTTTTAAAATTATAATTTAAAGTTAACCGGCTTAAAGCTAAAAATTATATTTATTAAAAATATATATTTAACCACGTTAATACGTAATATAAAAGTTTATACTCCGGGATTTTCCTTTATATTAATTTTATTATTAAGTTTTATACTAATAACGTATTATAAACGGTTTTTATTCTACCTTATAAAAGTAAGTTTTTTTATCCGGAAAAACTTAAGTTATATTAAAATAAGTTTAAGGATAAATATTAAACGTAATTTATTAACTTAAAAAGACAATTTATATTTTATCTTAAATACTTCTTTATTAAAAGAAAAAAAATAATTTTTTATTTAAAGTTTATTTTTTATAAAATCTTTAATTTATTAAATAAAGAAATTAATAAAATAAGCTATTAAGAACTTAAAAATAAGTTTTTAAACTTAATAATTAATCCGGAAAACCACCGGCTTACTTATTATAAATAATTTAAGGATATTAAATAACGCTTTAATTAAAAAGTAACGTAATTCTATAGTACTTTAAAAATTATAAAAAAAGACTTATTATTATTATTAAATAAATTTTATATTTATATATTCTTTATAAAGCTTTTATTAAAACTTAAAATTAAAATCTTTATAATTAATAAGGTATTAAGAACCCGGGACGATATTATAATAGCGGTAATTATATAAAAGAATAACTTAAAGCGTATTATTAATGGTAATTAAAAAGCCAATAAAGGTAAATCCCTTAAAAATAAGGTATTTAAACTTAATTTTAATAACTTAAAACCGGCATATACTTTTATTAAAAATAATTTTTATAATTAAAAGTATAAAGTTATATTTAAAAATTCTGACGTTACCTTTAAAGTAAATAAAAACGTTAAATATTATATATATTACGGAAAGGGCCATTATATATCCGATTACTTTACCGTTTTATAAAATAAAGTCTTAATAATAAACGTAAAATCTTATAAAAAAAATAATATATTAAAAAACGATAAAGTTCTGGCGGTATTTTAAAGTCGGAGTTAATAAAGAAATAATTAAAAATATATTTAACTTTTATTATTAAGGATTAAATAAGTTTTTAGGATAATCCTTAATTATTAAATATATTAATTAATATTAAAGTTTAAGTAAATTTAATTTTATAAATATATACGGTTTAATAAGACTTATAATTAACATCCGCCGTTTTATTATAAACGGTTTTTCTTAATAATAAATAAATCTTTTATTATAATATTTATTAATTATAATATTATTTAATTAATAATTAAAAATAATAAAAATAATATAAGATATTCTTTTATATTATTAATTAAGAAAGTTTAAACGTGGTCCTTAATTTATTAACTTTATACGCCTTATAAATAACGATTAATCCGGCGGCGGATAAATAACGCTTTAAGGTTAATTTTTATAAGTTATAAATTAATAACATTTATAATTTCAGTTAAAGTTTAACGGAGATTAATAAGGTTTTTATAATTATTTATATTAACGTAATAACGGAACGCTTAAAAGTACCATAAATCCCTTAAGGTAATTTAATATATATAAGTATTATAAAAGACTTTATTAACCGGAGCGTCCCGAAGGAATTAAGCAAGTATATAAATATCTTTTCCAATAATATAATTAATACCTTATTTAAATTAAAATAAAGGGATTATATTATTAACTTAAATAATAAAAAGTTATTATATAGTTCTTTATATAACTTATCTCGGGTAAAGTTAACGGAGTTCCGGCGGTATCTTAAGGATATTATAGCTTAAAATTGGATTTATTACTTAACGTTATTTATAAACGTTTTAATCTTTTTTATATTTAAAAAAAACGGCGGCTTTTATCTTTATATTAATTACTATAGATTAAATACGGTTATAGTTAAAAATCAATACTTATTACCCTTAATTATTAAGACTTTTAATTGGTTAAATAACTTTAAACGGTTTATTAAATTAAATTTTAAGGATACTTATTATCGGTTATAAATTAAGTTTAACGATAAATAAAAAACGGTATTCTATATACGTTATAGCCACTTTAAGTATCTCGTTATATTATTTAAGTTAATTAACGTTTTAATGATTTTTTAAGCTTATATTAATTATGCTTTTATTAATTTTATTAATATAATTTATATAGTTTATTTAAACGATATTTTAATATTTAATAAGAATCCGGCGGATTATTAACGTTATATTTAATAAATCTTTAAGTAACTTTATTAATTCCAACTTTACGTTAACCTTAAGAAGTATTAATTTAATATTATTTAAGTAAAGTTTTTAAAATTTATCGTTTTTATTAAAAGGATTTAAATAGATTAAAAGCGTATCTAAATTATTAAAAAGTAATCTACCTTAAAAACTTACCGGGAAGTATAAATCTTTTTAAGCTTTATAAATTTTTATCGTTATTTTATTTATAAATATTTAAGGATAATTAAGTTTTTATTTAATCTACTTAAAAGTAATAAAGAAAGGAAGAAAACTAGCCCGTTAAAGTGGAATAAAACGGTTAATATAGCGTTCTACTAGCTTCGTAAAATATTTATTAACGTATTATTACTCTATTATTTTAACTTAAAACGGAAAGTATAAATAAAGACCGATATATTTAATTTTACTATTATAAATATCTTATCTTAATAATTTAAGGAGGGTTATTAACGCTTAATTACGTATTAATCCAGAAAAATAGCCTCTATTAAATAAAATTATAAAATATATAATTAAAAGCTTTTCATTATTATTACGACGTTTAAGTAATAGTAATATTACTTAGAAAAGAATCTTAAAGCTATTTAAGTATAAATAAATTATAATAATTTTTAAGGGTTTATAAAATAATTAATATTAAGCCCACGTTAAGTTAAATAAGCCTTAAAACTTATTAATTATAATTTTAAAATATTTTATTATTAAAATAAAATAAACCTTATTAATCCTTTATTAAAACGTTTAAACTATAAAGGAGTTTTACCTTTTAATATTACCTTATTACTTATTTTATAGAATAAGCTCGTACTTTAATCCGATAAGTCGGTAAAGCGCCGACGGACGGCGGTTATTAATTGTTAATTATTATTTACTTTAAGAAATATTTAAGTTATTATCTTAAAAAAAGAGATTTAATAATTATTTAAAAACCCTTATAAAGAATTTAGGCCAATTAAGTTATTTATAAAGGATTTATAAATTAACGATATATTTATATATAAGATTAAGGACGATAATATAACGTTAACGTATTCTCATTAAAATCATAATAATACTTAAAAATTCAATCTTAATAACCTTATAATTTATAAAGATTATATATATGTTCGCCGGGATAAAACGGTTAAAGAAGAGTTAATTAATAAGTATTATAATAATCCGCTAATAGGTTATTTTAAAGTTAAAAAAACTTATAAGCTCTTAACCCGTAAATATTACTAGGATAACTTAAAGGCTTAAGTTAATAATTATATTAAAACGTATAATACTTATTAAAGGATTAAAATATCGTATTACCGCCTTTATAATAAGTTTACTTTACTTCCTTAATTAGCCGTACCTTAGAAAGAACTTAATATAGATTTTATTATTAACTTACCCGTAAGTAAAATTAAGGGTAATATTTATAATTCAATTTTAATAATCATAAATAAATATATAAAGATATATAGATACCTTTCCGTTATAAAATAAATCGATATTATTACGTTAACGGATTTTTTTTTAAAGAAATCGTATTATAATATAATATGTTGGTTAAAATTATAATTAATTAAGGGTTTTTATTAATTAATAAATTCTGGGGTTTAATATATTATTACGTAAAGATAAAATATAAGTTAAGTACCGCTTTTTACTTATAAACGGATAATTAAATAAAACGTTAAAATTAAGGCCTTAAATAGTATTTAAGGATTTTTATTAATTCCGAATAAGCGAATTAAATAAGGTTATTCCCTTTAATTAAGTTTATTTATATAAACTCAGAATAATTAACTTTAAGTTATAGCCCCTTTATAATAATATATAATTATAATCTAGATATTTATTTTAAACCTAAAAATAAGCTTATAAAAAAAAAGATACTTATAATAAAAAATAAGATTAAAATATTATATAAAATACAATTAATATTAACGGATTAATAGCATTATATTATTAAATCGATTTAAAAAACGTATAATAAGAAATATAAGTTAAAATTATATAACGTTAACGATTTAATAATATTAAATATTAAAAACCTTAAGTTAAAGTAATTAAATAAAAAGCTTATACCCTAATTTATAAAACCCTTTAAAATCAATAATAAAATTAAAATGTAAACGTACCGTTTATTCCTTTTTATTATTTATTAAATTTACCTTATTATTTATATTTCTTTTTTAAAGCTTTATTATGTTCATATTAATAATTAAACGGCGGAGGCTATAATATAAATATTTAAATTAATTAATCATAAAAAGGAATAAGTAATTAAAGAAATTATTAATAAGGTTAAAAATAAAAAGGGCGTTTAATATTAAATTAAATAAGTTAATTAAGGCCTTAAATATAATTAATAAGTACCGGAAACTGATTTAAAGTACTTTTAAGAATTACGGGAATAATATAATAAGATAATATGGAGTAAAAGGAAACGTAAATAAAATTATAACGTTATAACGGCGGAGGTTATATATATAGTTAATAATTATATATATAATTAATATTATAACTATTTAACCTTTATATATTATTTTTCTGTAAGATTATTGGAGTTTAAGCTTTAATTAATAATTTTACTTATTATAAATATTACGTACGCGGATAAGTTGACGTTACGGAAATAATTATATTTATTATAATATTATAATTAATAAGAGTAACTTTAATAATAATAACGATAATATTAAAGGCGAAGAAATATAAACGTTAAATTATAAGCGTTTAATATATTATTAAATTAAGGATATTAAGTAAATAAAGTTATTAAAATAATAAAAGATTAATAAATATATTTATTAAAGTTACGTTAATACTCCGGTAACTTTTAAAGTATTATCTATTATATTACTTTTAATAATATATAAATTATAAGCGTTTAACGTTTAATATTATTAACTTTAAATATTTAATGTTAAACTTTAATAATATTAATATATAAAAATAAAAGAATAATTTATAATTCCGCGTTAACGCGGGCTTTCTCCCCTTATATATAGGTTAACGAGGTTAAGGATAAGTATAAAGGTATTATATTTTCTTTATCCTTTTTTTCCTTTTTTTCTTTATTTTTTTTCCGTTTTAATTAAAGGTTTTTCTTTAATATTATTCGTTAAAAAAGCTCCTTAATTTAATTTTAAGGTATTATTCTAAAAGTTAAAACCGATTTTTTCAACAGCGTTATTAAGGAGGGTATAACTTTTTTTTCCTTTTTTTTTAAATAAATTAAAGCTTATATTTCCCTTTTCCTTTTTATTTTTTAAGTTACTAAATATTATAAGCTTAAAGTCTACTCTCTTTACCCTAGATATAGGATCGGGAAATAAGGAATAACTCTTTAACGGAGTCGACTTTTATAAAGGGCCCGGACCTCCCGTATTAAGCCGATTTAGCTATTAAACGTTAATATTATCGTCTTATTATTAAATTATAATTTACTTATTTACTTTTTAAGCCGGATAACCTTTTTTTCCGCCGTTTTAACGTAAATAATAAGTGTTTTTTTTTTAATTTAAAGGATTAATATTTCCTTTTTAACTTTTAAGATAATTTAACGGAACGTATATTCCGTTTAACCGGCGGTAATTAACGTTTAATTAATATTTAACCGGAAAACTTTAAAATCCTGAAGGATCTTATTACGTTTCCGTACGTACCGGGCTTACGCCTTAATAAACCGTATATTAATCGACCGATACTTACGTATTTATTAAGTTATTTAAGGTTATAACTAGTCCGGGAACTATATATATATTAAAATAATAGCGGTTTAACGGCGTTAAGGATATTTACGGGAAGGTAACGGGAAGGGTATCGTTTATTACGATACCTATGGTAGGGTAAGGGGCCCCGTTAATACGAAAGTTTATCCTATAAGAAGTAAGTCGAATAAAGTGCTACTATATATATTATTAGTATTATATTTATATTTACGTTAATAAAGCGTTATCGTATATATATTATATTATTTAAAGATTAAAATAAACTTATATATCTTATTAATAAATAAAAATAAGCGGACTATTAACGTAAGTAAAATGCTTACATAATATTAATATTACTTACTATAATAATAATATGGATAACGAGGGTATATAGTTATACGTATATTAATTTATGGATACTTATATAAACCCTTAATATATTATACTTATAAGAATAATTAAAACTATTAAGGAGAAAAGAAAAGAAGTTTAAAATAGAATAAAAACCTTATTATAATCGTACGTTATTTTTATAATAGCGTTTACCTTTATTATAACGTAATAAATTAATAGTAAAGCTTTAAATAATTATTAATTAATACCGTAGAAATTCTTTTTTTACTTACCTTTTCTTATTAAGTTTTATAAAGGGGTTTTTAATAAGCTTTATAAGTTACGTTAATTATTCGTTAATATAAAATACCTTTATTATATTATTATTGAATAAATATTACTATATTTACGTATATATTTAAGGACTCTTTTCCTTTTATTTTTTTCTTATTAAATTTAATAATAAGTTTTTAATAAGCTTTATATTCAGCCGGCTTTACGTTAGCTTCTTAAATATATCTCTTTATACCTTAAAGATTAACGTATAAAGGGGGAGATAATTATTAATAATTAATATTATCTTTACGCCGGCGTTATAATAATACGTTATACTGCTGCGTTAAGGTAGGCCGTTAGGCCTTAATAAAGGGCCTTAATAAAGGGCCTTGGTAAAGGGCCTTAATAACGGCCTTAATATGCGTTATTTATAAGCCGTAGCTTAATAGGCGTAAAGCGGGGTAGTTATTACCTTTACCTTAAATAAAGGCTATACCTCAATTCTTTCGGAGTTCTTTAAGAATTAGTCTTATTATTAATTTACTTATTAAAGTGGTACTTAAGTATCCAGACCGTAACGTTACGTCTTCTATACCTACCTTTATTAGTCCCGCCGGCGTGCCGCCAGCGGAGTCAGTCTAACAATTTTAAAAAATTCCTTATTAAAAAATTTACATAAATTAATGAAAGATTAAGTTTTATAGAAGATATAAGATGGCGACGAACAAAGGGACTCTAAAGGTTTAGGATATATATATATATACAGCTCGAATAACAGCGAGGTAAGTGCCTTATATATAATAAGTATAGGTAACGTAATAATCGAAATCGAGGGAATAAAAAGGCGAACGGTTTATATCAACGGAAACGGGGATAAATTATATAAATGACGTAATACCGATAAAATAAAAAACGCTTAAATTAAATAAAGGTCTTATAAGTAATACAATATACGTAAAAAAACGCGTAAAACGCATAAGAATAATACGGTAATAATTAATAAATAAAAGGTAAAAAAGGTTAAGGCGACGCTTACGATAAAGTAAACAAGGGATAAATAGGCATAAAACAATATTAATAATAGGGTTATTAAAGGTATATAAAGTAACATTAAAGTGAATAAAAGGAATAAATTATTATATAATAAAAGGTAAGCTATAAAAAGGAAAATAGAGTAAATTTATAAAGAAAGCGCAATAAAAGAAAAAGCGGTAAAAATTTTAAAGGATTTTTTTATAATAATATAAAAAAATATTATATTAAAAACCTAATTAATACTATAAATAAAATTACGGAATATAAAAGACTTTTATATAAGGGCGGGTACGGGGCTAAAAGAATTAAACTCATTATATAAGACGTATAAAATAGTAATAAGGGCATTAATAAATAAAGAAAAAAGGAATTAAAGGAACCTTATATAGAATAAAAGAACGATAATAAAAGCTTTTTAAAAAAGAGAAAATTCAACGATAAAGGCCGCGAAAGCGGTATTTTCAACGGCAACGATAAAGGTTAAGGGAAAAATAACGGTATTAAAAAAGGTAAAGATAATATTAATCCGGCTATTAAGTAATAAAGAAAAAAACGTAATTATAAGAATAAACTTTTAATAACTAATAAAAATATTTAAAGTAATAAAAAAGCAGCTTACGGAGTAAACTATTGTAATACGTAAGCTATAAAATAAAGATATACTTCTTAATAAAACAATTTTAAAGGCGAAAAAAGGGCTAAAGAAGTTTAAAAAGTAAGCCGGTAAAAAAGAATTTAAAATAATAAAAATACTAAGATAATTATTTAATATTATAATATATAAAATATATTTAACGTAATTCTTAAACCTAAAAAAAGAGTTTATTTTAAAATATATAAAAAAAGAGAATACGGTTTTCTATTTTAAGTTAAAGATTATTAACTTTAAGCTCCTTTTTATAATAAAAAACCGGATACTTTTAACCGCGTGAAACGATACTTTACGGTTATTTTATACGTAACGTGAACGAGGATATATAATAACGTTTTTAATAAAAAAAGTAACTAAGGGCGGGTTTCTTAAATTAAGAAAACCTTAAAATAATAGGAAAATATTTATTAATACTTTAAGGAATGAAAATATAAATATATTACTATAAATACCTAAATGACATTAAATGAATAATATATATTAAAGGATATAATATTTATAAGTACGTAAGCTTAAAAATAAAAAGTTTAAAAAAAACGTACTTAAGTATATAATATATAATAAAGATAATCATTTAATATAAAACTTATAACATTTAATAAAAGTTAAAAAAATTAAGTATAAGGAAATTAAGATAATAATTAAATTTTAACGTTATAATCTATATAAATCTGGATTAATAAAATAATTAAAGGCCGTCTTTAAGCGTAAATAAAATTAATTTAATAAAGAAATGTAAAAACGGTAATAAATAACGCGATAAGAAGGAAGGTTACCGTAATATTAAACTTTAAGTTTAGCCGCTTTAAAGTAATAACGGTAATTATAAAAAGGTTAAAATCAATAATACTTAATTTTAATAAGAAACGATTAAGTTAAATAAATATAAACGGGGAAAATTTAACGGAAGGTAATATATAATATATTAAGGCGTTTAAGGATAATTGATATAATAGCTAAAGAGAAACGATTAAAATAATATTATTAATATTTAAGTTTAAGGAAATAAAGGACGTTAATATTATAATAATATAAGAATTACTATATAACCCGTTTATATATTTTTTAATTAACTTAAATAAAAGACTTTACTTAACGTTTAAGGGAAATAAAACGACCCGGACGTACTTTTTTCTAGATAAGAAATTAAATATAAATAGTTAAAACGTTATTTATTATAATAAGAATTTATATACGTTCCGGATTATACGGGAAGGGAACGCGGAAAATAATTTAAGTATCTATAATATATATAATTTACCGCCGGTTAATAGGATAAGGTTTTTTACGATATCATTACTTAAAAATATATTAACGGTACTCAGTAAATATATATTATTAAAAGACTTTAATTTCTATTATAATAAGTTAAATAAAAAAAGATATATAATTAATTATATTAAATTAAAGGAATTATTAACACTTATTATAATATATAATGTATCCTTATTAATATTACAACGGATTATAACGTAAAAAGATTATAAGTTTAAAATAATAATTAATTTAACGTTTAACACGGAAAAAATCGTTAACGTAATAATAACGTATAAATTATAAAAATTATTTAAAATATAACTTAGACTATATATTAATATAAATAACCTTGAATTAATCGATTAATATAACGTTATTAACCTTGATAAGGAAAATCTAAATAACGGTTATGGAAACGGAAATATATAAAAAAAAACGGAAGGAATAATAATATAATTAACAGAACTTCTTTATTATAATAATAAAAATTAAACTAATTCTTTATGAAATGGGTAATAAGGACGTTAAATAAAGGAATTAATATAATAATTCCGATAATAAAGTTATCTTAAAGAGTTAAAACTTATTAAAATGAAAAATATATAATAATGATTATAAAGGTAAAAACATTAATTATAAAAGTTGTTGAGTGAGAACTGAAAAACGCTTACGTAATTGAAAAAGGCTTAAAAAGAAAAAGAAAAACTTATTAAGAAAACTAAATAAATATACTTCCGGTTAATAATTTATAACTTAACCGTTTCCCACCGTAACGGATAAAAGTTAATAAAATATAATAAAAAGTAAAACGGAAACTAAAGTTGATTCTTAAATTCTTACTTTTTAAAAGGATTAACGGTATAATAATTCATACTTTTAATAATAAAATCAAACTCTTAAAAAAACTTTCTTTCCTTTTTTATTAAATATAAACTTAATAAATGTTAAGGATACTATATATTATATTTTAATAACCGTTAATAAAAAAAAGTAATTTAGGAAAAACCAAAAAAAACAACTAGTATGCTTCAATAAAATAAAATTTTTAAATTAAATAAGATCCTAAACAGGTTTTTATCTATGAAAATATTATTATTTAAGAAAATCTTTATTTATTTATTTAAGTATATTCTAATATTGGTTATTATTTCCGTAAATTTAAAAAGGCTAAAACGATTATCCTTAAGAAGCCGGTAAAATTAAATTATCCAAGAGTAAAATAATATAAATTAATTATACTCCTTTATACGTTAAGGAAAAATTTAAAAATAGTAATTTTAAAGATCCTTAATAATTACGCGGAAGTATACGGGTTCTTTTTAAATTTATAAATAAATATAAGGAAAAAAAGGTTAACGGAAACGGCTTTAAAGGGTTTAATTAACGGTATATATACGGTATAAAGTTATAAGGAAAAATACATAATATGACTTTTTTCCTTAAATGTTATTAAAGCCTTTAATAAAATAAATTATTAAAGATTACTTTATAACTTATAAAATAAAAAGATATTGTTTTTTCTTATAAATTAAACGGAAAACTTTTTATATAATCAAATAACATTAATTAACTTAAGTTAAAAAATAAACCTGATAAAGTTAATAATAATCGGAATACCTTAAGGGTTATTTATTTCTTTAGTTTTATTCCTTTTTTTCAATAATCCGTTAATCGAAAAGGTAATAAAATTAAAATAAAAGGTTTAAATAAAATGTTTTATTAATAATGTTTACTTTTTAGCCTATAAAACGTTTATTTATATAAATTATTCAAAGTTAAAATAGACTTATAAGGTTTATCTATAGTAAGTAAAAACGTATAATACTTAATTCGTACTATATAAGTATAAACTTATTTATATAATTAAGAGTTTAAAGTTATATAATATAGTAATTATAATAGACTTGAATAAAATCGTAATAAAACCGGAAATTAATATTAAGGTTTTTAACCTTTACGTTAATAAGAAATTAAATTAGAAGGTTTAAAAAAAAGGTTTAAAAAAAGATAATGTTATAAGAAATTTTTTTTATTTGTTTTATAGCGTTAACGTAAGGAATTATTCTATGAAAATTAAAATTATTTATTGAGTAATAATAAAGCCGGCTACAACTTATATAAGATCTATTTAATATATACTTAAAAAGATCCTTAAGTATAAAAGAAAACTAATTTAATAATTATAAAAGGTTTGACATTAATATTTAAAAGTAACTAATAACGTATGTAAATTCACCCCCGTCCCGGTATTAAAGTTTAAGGTCTTTATATTATTAGTTAAACTAGCTTTTGATTAGGTAATTATTTAAGTAAAACTTAAGAAATATATATATCCGGTTGTAATAATAAAGAATAAACAAGTTTATATAAACCTTAAAAAATCCCGGGCGAAGAAAAATGAAAAGAAATATTTATCCCCTTTATTAAAGTAAAATTAAAAGAAGTTAGAAAAATTAATTTTATTAATATTTAAAAGGCTAATATAAATACCTATAAACTATTAGTTAACGTAAAGGAAACGGAAATTAAGAGGATTATTAAAGCGAAAATAACGGCGATTATTAAGTAAATTATAATATAATAAATTAAGCTTTAATATAAATAAAAGGGATTAATTCTTTGAAGGCGGCGGTACTTAACCTTAAATAATAAAAAGATTACAGATAGGCACCTTTAACGTTATAGGATTATAAGGAATAGTAATAATACATTAATAATTTAACTCTAAACGCGTAAAAAAAACCTGATTTATTTCTTTTTTACTATATATATTAATAATTAAATAGATACTAACTAAATATAAAGAAAGGAAATAAGACGTAACTTATATATTTATTTTATATTTATTATTTACGGAACTTAAAACAAGTCTAATTAAAAAAGCCGGAATAAATAATTATTATAAAATACTTTATATAAAACGAGGTATTTAAGCGGTTATAAAGTTTATAATACTTATAAATTTATTATTTTAATTTAACCTTACCCGTAAAATTAATAAAATCGCTAAAAAGTTTATAAAAAAAGCTTGTTATTAGGTTAAAAAAAGGAAAAGTAAGTATTAATTATAATATTTATATATATTAGAAAGCATCTTTTATAAACGAAAAGATATAATAACGGATATTTATTAAAAGTCTTTAAAAAAGACGGCTAAAATAATAAGATAAAAAGGTAATTATAATTAAGATAATAATAACGTATATACCGGTAAGGGTATTTAAAGGTATTACTTAAAAAGTTAATATAGAGCGAACCCGTGAAAAGATAGAAAAATAATAACTTTAAAGGTAACCCTTAAGAGGACTTAATCGTAATATTATTGGTTTTCTTTAAAACAGTATATAAATAAATTATTACTCTTTAAACGGCCGGGGACGCTCTTTATCTTTAAAGCAAAAATAAAGGCTGAATAAATACCGGTTTTTTAATTTTAACGTTATAGATATCAAGTTTTTACGGTTATTAATAAGACTTAATAACTGAAAATTAAAGAATGCCGGAATTAACTTAGCTAAATCCGTAGTATAAATTAATCAATTAATCAATCAAGTTTTATAAAAATTATTATAAATAATAAAAACGTATATCACTTTTGAATTTTAACGATCACATATATTAATAATATTAAAGAATTTTTTTAATTTTAAATTAATAAACCTTAAATTGTTAACGGGTTTATAAATTACGGACATTAAAATTTTCCTTTATTTTTAAATTAATTCAAGTATTACCGGTTATTATTTTATGAACAACTAAATAAATTATTTCTAAAGTTTACGTAATACTTTAAATCTCCCCGTTAACTTTTTTCCGTTTGAAATTGATTTAAAACTATAAAATAATTATTTATAACTTTTAATTTATATAATTTACCCCCGGATAATTGTAAAAGGTTACTTAAAAAGTTAGTTTTTTATATTTACTATCCGGCTTAAAATATATAATGTAATCTTTAAAAAACTTTAAATAGAAGAATATTATATAATTATTAACTCTATAATTAATAAGATGTTCTTTACATTAAATTAATATCATTATAAAGTGGTTAATTACTAAAATATAAATTTATTTTAAAGTTTTTTAAGATTATATTCCTACCTTGTTAAGCCCTAAACGTATTCATTAAAAGTAAGGAATTAAAGTTATTTAAGGTTTTATAAAAAGAACGGAAATTATTATTTAGGCCTTAAAAAAAGGAAAAGAAAAAACAATAAGGTAATCTTTTTCCCCCGGGGTTGGTTAAAAAAGAAAGGCCTTTTTTAATAAAAGTTATTCATATATTCTTAAAAACTTTTTCTTAAAAAAAAAGCCTAAAACCATTTATACTTTAACATTAAACCTAAATTATTACTTGGATTTCCCTAATAATACCTTATTTAATGTCTTAATTATCATAATTTATAAAAGTAATTTTACGAAATAAATAACCCTTCTAAATAAGATTATAATTTATTTTTTAATAAAATATTATAATTTTAAGGATATTTTTATTTATATAACGATAAATAAATTACACTTATATTGGAATTATAATTATAAGGTTAACTTAACCTTAAAAAGGATTTTATACACGGAATTATATCGCTCTTAAGTTATAAGCTTTTAAAATTAAAAAAATATTTATTAAGAATTTAACCACAGGATTCATTAAGTTCAATGAAGCTTTTTATAAATTCCTTATCCTTTTTACCCTTAAGTTTAATAGCGATTTATAACTATACTTAAATTACCGTAATATTGACGTTATTATTAAAAAGATTTAATACTTTATTACTTTAATTAAAAAGATATTATCCCGAATCATTAATGATAAGTGAATTACCCGTTTAAATAATATCCTAGCCTTTAATAAGCTCCGTATCTACCAGGAAAGTAAAAACTTTATAATATTGATTATTTTATTAAGCGTTTTTAAATAGAAAATTATATTTTTCGGCTCAATGAAAAACCCTATTTTCTATTCATAATATATAAATAAGGTACCTGGGAGGTTAATATAAGGCAGACCCGTGGAGAGACAGAAAAGCAGCAGGTCCAGGGGCAACCCTTAGGAGGACTCGGTCGTAATATTATAGGTTTTCTTTGAAAAAGCGTACGAATAAACTATTACTCTTTAAACTGCCGGGGACGCTCTATCCTTTAAAGCGAGAATAGAGGCTGGGTGGATATTGGTTTTTCAATCCTATCGTGATGAATATTAGAGGTTTTTACGATTACCAGTAAGGCCTAATGGCCGACTGTTAAGGAACGCCGGAATTAGCTTAACTAGATCCGTAGTATAAATAAATCAATCAATCAATATTTAATGGATTAATAACGGTGTTAACGTTATAAATTTATTATAGCCTTAAAAAGGGAGGAATTTATAAAGATATTCCGCGGTTATCTTAATAGCCTTTATATTAAAAACTTTATCGTATAAAAGCCTATTAAGCGACCTTTTATTAACGGTATTACAGGTATATCGGTATATAAAGTACGGTAAGTATACGGTTATTAAACCGCCCTTAGGATCGATATAAACACGGTCGTTGTTACGGTATAATTAGACAAGCATTTAGTATGCTTAAGAAGCTTACAAATGCTTGGCAAAAAAAATAAAACGCACCTCTCCCGAGATTTTATTAGCTACCACCATATATATTTATTGAAGCCTTACGTAACGTCCACTTTGAGTCAGTATTACCTTTTAAAGCTCTTAAATTATTCAATTTCGAAGTATTTAATATTTTTAATTAAAACGTTTACCCTATTATGCCTATAAAACGTTAAATACGATCCGGACGGTCTCGTCCCCCATCTCTTTTACCATAATTATCACCCCGTACCCTTATTAAAACCCTTATTAATAACCAGCTTATTAATTATATTATTACACCGGAACGTTTTTACCGCCGCCGTATTAACCTTAAAGGTAGCCTTAACGTTAAAGTTAGAACGTTAATCCCCCGGGGGTCCTTATCTTAAAGTCTTTAACGGAGGATCCGTTTTAAAGATGAAATCAGTAATCGTACGGTATATAAGCGTAAATTAACAGTAATACGTTATTAAAAAAACTAGGATATAAGGCTTAATATACCGGGGAGAAAGGGGATTTAAGCTATAAAACGCTCCTTATAAACCCCAGCTTATTATTATTGTTTATTTATTTAAAGGACTTAAGGGCCCGATTTAACTTATTAAAGGGCCGGTATAAATAAAGCTTTACGTTAAAATAAATATTTATTTATAGAATAATCTATTTTAAATAAATTGGATAAAGATACGGATTATAAAATATAATAAGAAATTAGGGAAGATTAAGCTTAATAAAAAATTATTAACGTTAATTATCTCTTCTATATATCCGTTATTTTAAAGATAAAAAAGGGAAATACGTAATCCATAAATTTAAAGAAAAATATTAATTTAATTAATAATAAACCGTAATATAGCCAATTATCGTTTAATATAAATATATTAAATTAAGTTATTTCCGATATTATCGTTATAAAGTATTTAAGTTTATCGTTTTATAGTATTTATATTATAATTAAAAATTATAAAGTTAACGTAAATAATAAAAAAGTTATTATAAACGGACTTATACGTAAAGAATTCTTTAATAACGTAAAGTTAATCTTAAATAAGTTATAATAAAATAATCCTGGTTATAAGCTTATAATTTATATTAATATTAATACTTTTCCGGAGATAAAATCTATTTAATTTATAGTTATTTTATTAATACCGTTAATATTATTAAGGCCTTTACCGTTTATTCTATTATAAAGACGGATAAGGACCGTATAGCAGAAAAAGCAAGTAATCATAACCCGGGATATTAATAAAATTACTAATAACTTTATTAAAAAGTTAAATAATTATTAAAAATATTATAATAATATTTACCGGAACTATAATAATAACTATTATATTCTTAAAAATAGCTTTTTTAAGGGTAAATATTTTATTATTACGTAAACTATATTTAATTTATAAATTAATAGCGATAATACCAATAATATCATATTATTTAATAATATTAAAAAGCTTATAATAAATTGTAATTTTATTAATATTGCTTTTAAGTATTTTTTAATTAAAGAATAATAAGAAGTTAAATAAAATTAACAAAAGAATAAAAAGCTTACTTAAGAAAAGAAACGTAAGTAAATTCATTTATAGCGAAAAGAACAATTAAAAAGGCTTTTTAATAATATTTTTAAGACTTAATTAATATATATAAATATAAGTAATATATAATATATTTAACGGTTAATATAATAAACTTGAACATTTATAGTACCTTCAGAGCCTATATTACCTTTGCCCCCTTAGTTTTAAAATCTATTTATTACTTAATTTTTTACTTAAATAATTTTTACTTGGCTTTTAAATAAGTTTTCAATGAATATCATTTATATTATTATAACTAAACTTAAGAGATTTAGCCCTTTAATTAAGCGATTTAAAGAGGAACTTATATAAAAAGCTCAAATAAAGATGGCGATGAACAAAGGGACCCCAGAGATCCAAAACGATACGTATATGCATAGCTTTAGCGATAGTGAGGGGAGTATATTAAGTGCGACAAGTGGAAGTGGCGTGGTAATTAAGAATAAGGTGGTAAACGGATAAGTAACCTATATTAATAAAAATAGTAACGACGCGTATAGGTAATATAATAATAATAAGCCGGATAACGCTTAAAATAAATAAGGGAATTAAGGTTAATAAAATACACATATTAAAGCGTGTAAAATACGTAATAATAATACGGAAATAATGGGTAAATAAGGGGGTAAAAAGGCCGGTACGGTATTAATAATGAAGGATATAAGCGGGGGGAAAAGGTGGGAAAACCACGGTAAAAATATTATTAAGGGTATATAAAAGGGAAATAAAGCTGGTAAGGAGGACGGGACCTTAAGGGACTAAAGGTAAAAGGCGGAGATAATACGTCGCCCAATAAAAAAAGGCAAAAAGGCAATAAAAAAAACAATAAAAACCTTAAAAGGACTCCTTACGGTAAAGTAGAAGGATATTACGTTAAAAACTTAATTAATACTATAGATTAAATTAAAAGGCGTAAAAGACTTTTATATAAAGGTAAAGGTAAAATTAAAAAAGGCGGAGCGTTTATAAAGCTTTTAAAGGGCGGAAATAAAAACATTAATAAAAGGTAAAGACGGCGGCTTAAAATTAAGTATATAAGGCGAGGGTATAAAAACGGCGGCCCCTTAAATAAAAAAAAGCTAGGTAATAAGGGTAATAAAGGGGGTACCCGCGGTAGAGAATAAGGGGATAACGGAAGAAAAGATAACTATATTAAAAAAGGCGAAAATAATAACGGTCCGTTTATTTAATAATAAGGAAAAGAATACGGCGGTAAAAATAAACCCGTTATAATTAATAAAGGCTTTTAAGGTAATAACGGAATTATTAATAAAATAGATTATTACGGTATATAAACTATAAAGTAAGGATATTTTCCTTAATATAACGTTTTTAAAAATAAAAAAAAGCTTAAAGAAATCTAAAATTTAAATTAATAAAAGAAAATATAAGTCGGTTAAAGTTTTAAGGTAATCGTTTACTATTATAGTAAATAAAATATACTTATTATATTTTAAGGAAGCCAAGAAAAAGACTACATTAAAAAATATAGAAAAAAAGAATACGGTTCTTTATTTAAGGCTTAAAATCATTAACTATAGGCTTCTATTAATAGTAAAAAAACTTAATTCCTTAAAATATATAAAAAGGTATTTTACCGTTATATTAAGTATAACGTTAATAAAGATATATAATAATGTCTTAAATAAAGGGATTATTAAAAAAGGATTTCTTAAGATAACTTAATTATAAGATAAAGCGGTTAATATTTATTAATATTTTAAGTATTAAGGTTATAAATATATTATTATAAAATACTTTAATATTATAAAATATATAATTTACGTTAAAAGTTATAATACTTATAAATATATAAAGCTGGTAATTAAAGGGTTTATAAAGGGTACGTTTAAATATGCCGCGTATAATAAAGAAAAATACTTAATATAGGATTTTAAGTATATAATAAAAGTTAAAAAGATTAAACGTAAAAAGACTTAGATAACCATGAAAATCCAACGGTATAATACGTATAAGACTGGTCCAATAAATTAATTAAAGGTAGCTTTAAGATATAAACTTAATTAATTAAATAATAAAGGGTAAATAACGGTAAAAAAAAGAAAACTCCTTATAATCCCGACCTTAAGGGTTAATTATCCTATATCTCTAATAATAGCCAGGAAAATATTAGGTTAAAAAACGTTTAACTTTAATAAGAAGTCCGTAACTTAAATAAATATAAAAAAGGGAGCCTTTATAAAAATTAATATATAATATATTAACGTTTTTAAGAATAATATAATATAACGTCCGTAATAAAAGAATTAAAATTATAATATTAATATTTAAGTTTAAAAAAGTTAAGGATATCGACGTTATAATAATATAGGAATTACTATATAATTTATATATATATTCGTTTATTAACTTAAAGGAAAGGTTTTATTTAACCTTTAAAAAAGATAAAATAACCAAAATATACTTCTTTATAAATAAGTAATTCAATATAAATAATTAGGATATTATTTATTATAATAGAAACCTTTATATACTCTATATTATAAAAAAAAAGGACTTAAAGGGCGACCTTAATATTTATAACGTATATAACCCGTTATTAATTAATAAAAAAGGACCTTTTATAATATTATTACTTAAAAAGGTTTTAATTACGTTAAATAAATATATATTGCTTAAAAACTTTAACCTATATTATTATATATAGAATAAAGAAAAGCGTACGATAAATTACGTTAAATTAAATAACCTATTATTAATTATTGCTTAAGTTAATTTCTTATTATTAATATTATAAAAGATTATTACGTAAAAAAGTTATAAGTTTAAAATAATAATTAATCTAGCCTTTAATACGGAAAAGGTTGCTAATACGGTTATAATATATAGGTTATAAAAGGACTTAAAATATAATTCAGATTATATATTAATATAAATAACCCTAGATTAAACCGTTAATATAATTATATTATTACCGGTAAGGAAAATATAAAAAATAATTAAAGAAATAAAGGTTTATATAAAAACGGAAGAAATTATAATATAATTCGCGGACTTCCCTTAATTAAATAATAAAGACCGGATCGACCTTTTTATAGAATAAATAATAAAGGTATTAAATAAAATAATTAATAAGATTATTCCGATAATAAAACCCTTTTAAAGAGTTAAAACTTATTAAAATAAAAAATATATAACTGCGATTATAAAAGCGAAAAGGCTAATTAAATAAGTTTTTAAGTATAAAAACCAGGAAATACTTAATTAATTAAGGATTATTTAAGAAAAAAAGGAAAAGATTATTAAGAAAATTAAATAAATATACTTTTAATTTATAGTATATAATTTAACGGTTTTATTTTATAATATTTAAAAGTTAATAAAATATAATAAAGAATAAAATAGGAAATTAAAGCTTATTTTTAAATTCCTGTTTTTTAAGAAACCCGATAATATATTAATTAATACCTTTAACGGTAAGATTAAGGTCCTTAAAAAAGCATTTTTCCCCCCTTTATTAAAAATTAACTTAAATGATATTAATAGCGTTTCATATTTTAACCTTATATTAATAAATAAAATAATAATATAAAATATAATAATTAAAACGATTAATAAACTAAAAAAAAATAAAGCCCCGGGACTGAATAAAATTCCTAATAGATTCTTAATAATAATAACTTTACCTTTTAAAAAGGTTTTTATTTACCTTTTTTAAGTATATTTTGACGTTAATTATTATTTATATAAGTTTAAGGAAATAAAGATAATTATCTTTAAGAAGCTTATTAAGCCGGATTACTTTAAAGTAAAGTCTTATAAACCTATTATATTCTTATATACGTTAAGGAAAACCTTAAAAACGGTAATAATAAGGATCCTTAATAACTATATAGAAAATTACGGACTTCTTCTTAACCAATAAATAGGAGTAAGGAAAGGTTAATTAATAAAAATAGTTTTTAAAGGATTAATTAACGGCGTATATACGGTATAAGATTACGGGAAGAAATATATTATAAGTTTTCTTTTTTTCGATATTATAAATACTTTTAATAAAGTAAATTATTAAAGGTTATTATATAATTTAAAAAAGAAAGGGATATTATTCTTCTTAATTAAATAAATAAAGAATTTTTTAAGCGATTAAATTATATTAATTAATTTAAGATAAAAGATAAATTTAATAAAGCCTATTATAACGGAAATTCCTTAAAGATCGTTTATTTTTCTTATATTATTCTTATTTTTTAACGGTTTATTAATTAAAAAGCTTATTAAGTTAAAATAAAAGGTTTAAGTTAAAGGCTTTATTAATAATATTTACCTTTTAACTTATAATACCTTTATACGTATAAATTATTTAGAACTAAAATAGGTTTATAAAGTCTATCTTCGGTAAATAAGAACTTACGGGGCTTAATTTACGCTATATAAGTATAAATTTATTTATATAATTAAAAGCCCGAGGTTATATAATATAATAATTATAATAAACTTAAATAAAGTTACGGTAAAGCCGGATATCAATATTAAAGTCCTTAATTTTTAAGTAAATAAAAAGCTTAATTAAAAGGATTATATAAGAAAAATATAAAAGAAAATAACTTTATAAAAAAAAAGGCTTTATTTATCTCGTTATATTAATATAAAGAGCTATATTATAGAAGGCCCGGACTGTTTATTAAGTTATAATAAAGTTAATTATAATATACGTTATAGTTATTTAATATATACTTAAAGGTACTTTAGGATATAAGAAAAAGTTTATTTAAATATTATAGAAAGTCCAGAATTAATATTTAAGAATAATTAACGGTATTTATAAAGTAACCTTTATCCCGGTATTAAAATTTAAAGTCTTTATACCGCCGATTAAAATCTTATTAAATTAAATAATTATTTAAATAAAATTATTAAAGAAATATATATACTTAATTACAATAATAGGAAACGAACGGATCCACCAGAATTTTAATAAGCTTAAAGTTAAAGGGAATAAACTGAAAATATTTATCTTTTTTCTTATTAAGATAAAGTAAAAATAAATAAAGAAAAAGGTTAATTTTACCGATATCCCGGAAGTTAATTTAAGCGGGTACGAATTCCCGTTAGGCGTAAGAAAAACCGAGACTAAAAGAATTTAAAAAGCAAAAACTATAACGATTACCTTATAAATTACGATAAAATAGATTAAACGTTAACGGAAGTATAAAAACTTTATACCTTAAAATTATCGTTATTTAGCCTTTAATAATAAAAAGATTATTAATAAGTATCTCCGTTATTATAATATTATAAAAAAGGGTAATAACGTATTAATAATTTAACTTTAAACGGGTAAAAACGGTTTAACTTATTTCCTATTTATTATATATACCGGGGGTTAAATAAACGTTAAATATAAATACGGATAAAGGAAGTAAGATATTATATATATCCTTATTTCTTATCCCTTATTTACGGAGGTTAAATTAAGACTTATTATAAAAGTTAATATTTATAATTACCGTTAAATATTATTTATAAAGCGGGGTATCCGGGTAATTATTAAATTTATATTATTTACTAAATTATTATTATAGTTTAACCTTATTATAAAGATAAATAAGGTTATTAAAGACCTTATAAAAAAGGCCCGTTATTAGTTAAGGAAGAAAAAGAGGAACGGAAACCGGTTATATTAATTATATAAACCGGAAAGCATCTTTATAGCCGTAAGGATATAATAATAAACGCTTATTAAAAGTCCTTAAAAAAGTTAATAACGATAATAATATAAAAAGGGTATATATTAAGTACATAAGTATTAATAAGGATATTTAAAGGTATTATATAAGATTAAGGTAATATAAATATATAAAAAAACGGAAGAATAATAAGCTTAAAAATAACCTTTATAAAAATACGGTTATAATATTACGGATTTTCTTAAAAGAATTAAAATATAAGAAATATATAAATAGATTATTACTTTTTAAACGGCCGTTAATATCCTTTACCTTAAGGGATAAAGGGTAAAAACCTGGTGGACGCCGGTTTTTACCTTAACGTTATAAGTATCAGGTTTTTACGGTTATTAATAAGGTTAAAAGGCCGCGTATTAAGGAACGCCGGAATTAGCTTAGCTAGACCCGTAGTATAAATCAATCAATCAATCAATATAAAAAGCTTTTTAATAATAAAAAAGCGATAATACGTAAAGGCCAGAAAGGAAAATTATTTATTTAAATATAAAACGGAAATATAATATATATTTCTGGAATTTTAATAAATTTAAAGGGATATTTAATCGTTAATTAAAGATCTATAAGTTCGGCTTAAAAATAAATATACCGGATAAGCTTATAAAATACTTTTATAAAGATATCTCTAAGTTTAAGCCGTATTAACGTAACGTTTATAAGCTATAAATAAAGGTAATTAATATAAAATATCATAAGCGAATTAGGAAAGCTTAAGATAAAACCGTAAGTAAGTTTTTTATACCAGAATATAAGATATAAGGCATAAAGTAAAAGGTAAAGGGTATTTAATTATTATAAAATACTTCCCTTATTTATTTTATCTTTATATAGCTAAAGTTCCTATAATAAAGCCTTAAAATCCCCTTTAAATTAATAACCTATAAAGTTATAACGGAAATATTAATTAATAAATCGATTATATCTATTATTCTTTATTATAATTTTAAGGAATTTATTAAAGTTTTACTTATAATATAACTATAACTCCTAAAAATAACGCTTTATCCAAACCTTTAATACGTTAAAAATAAGCTTAATCGGATTATAATTAAGCGAATACGATAATAGATATCTAATAATATAACCTTTAACTTTAATAACCTCTTTAATTTAAAGTGAAATATGGATATTAACGTTATTTATATAAATAATATTATTAACGGCTGAGTAAATATTATATTAAGGTAGAAGCTTATTTATAAACTATTAATAAAGCTTATTACCGTTATAATAGCCCTTTTTAATAAACGTATATGATAGGTATCCGTTTATTATATACGCCGGTAAAATCGACCACGTCTCTTTTCGGTTGATATTTACGTAATAATAAACGGGCTTATTAATAAGTTTATTTACTATTATTTATTAATAACTTTAAGCTTTAAAGTTCATTTATCGATAAAAACCAATTAATAAATAAAATAATTACTTATATCTACTTATTATATAATCCGTAAAAAAGCGCTTTAAAAGTTAATAAATTAACCTTACTTCCGGCTTATTTTTTATTCTTTTAATATAACCGTAAGTTTTTTAACGTAATAACTTTATATCTTATTTTTCTTTAAGTTATTAATAAAGTTTAATTTAATAAGCTAAAGGATAACGTTATTAATATTTAAGTAATATTATTAAGGCAATAAAGTAAAGTTTTAACCATAAACCTTTAAAAGATTATTTAAGTAACTCTATTTATTTATACTTCTATATACGTTTTTCTTATTTATAAATTATAACTTAATATATATATATCTTATTAATAACGGCGATTAACTCTTAATAATTATAAAGTAAGAAACGAATATTATACTTAATAAAGGAATCGATTTTGCGGTAAATTATTACTATAATTATCCAGAAAGCTATTAATAAGTAGCCTTTAAATATAAAATATTAAAAATCCACTTATTAATACGATAATTAAGTAATACGTATAATAATAGACGTTACGCAAGGCTTCAATGGAATTATATGGTGGTAGCTAATAAAATCTCGGGAGAGGTACGTTTTATTTTTTTTGCCAAGCATTTGCAAGCTTCTAAATAGTGGTAGACTTAATACAAGTAATTCGGCTTACTCACCCTTCCCCTGCACCCTGCACCCATTTGCGCATATTGCATCACTTTTCATAAGACAGAAAAACACCATTATAGGACTTGGGTTTATCACCACCTGTCTCTACCTCTCTACCACAGAACCGTGGCCATTGCGTCCATCCTCTTCTCCCGGACAGCCCTTATAGCTTTCTCGATAATTCCGTCTGCTCGCAAACGACCTGGTAGCTGATATACACCTACTCACCTACTCACTTCCTCACTCATTCACTCATGCTTATATTTAGCATTCCGAACCCTCGTAACGATGAACTCTCCGGTTGTTGTTTGCCGTGAGTGGCTATTCCTACTGATCTGAACATAATCAAACTGTCAGCACGATAGAATACGATAGAATTGAGGCGTCGTAAGCCTCTACTTTCCCCTTACCATCCATTATCAAGAAAGCATCTGACTTTCGGCTAGGACATACGCCTTCCCTCGATCGCCCCGGCCTTGCTCCCATTCAATGTGCCTTACTGAGAAGCAAGAGAGAGGGAGGAAAAGAAGAGAAGGATAACAATGTCCAGGCTGGCAAGTTTGCCTCGCAGTATTCTTGCTTAATTGCGACCACCAAGAATATTGCGAGGCAATCGGTCGCCCGATATGCCCGGATTGCGCTTTACCGAGTCGTGGATAGATTATACCTAACGGACGAGTTTACTACTTAGCTATTCTATGTTCAATGCCCACTCCAGCGGGCTCGCAGTACATCAGAAACTTCAAAGGCGGCCACCATCCAAAATCTGCGAGCTACGGGTGCCCGTTGACCTACTTCAAGCTCCGCAAAGTATTCATTGAAGCCAAAAGACTGCAATGAGGCATTCACTCAGCCGTCCTGCAGTTTGTCGTTAACGTCTCTGTTCTTAACCGCTAGCGAGCGTTACCGCTTTACGGGTTCTTTAGTATCGTAAGTATAGAACCAGACAAGAAGGCTGCGATAGCGCTCTCGTCTCGTTATTATATACCCGTCATCTGCTATCTTCAGGTCTTTTCGAGCGCAACATTTACTACTTATTACCAATCAAAAAGCGATACTTAGAGCCGCTCTCTCTACCCAATGATATTCATTTATCTATTCTTCTACTCAATGTCACCACCTCGAACACGAATCCAGATATGCCAGCCTCATCATCCAATATGACTTTTGACAATATCGCGACCGACCTGGGCACGGGCTTAATAAACAATGAAACACTGGGCAATGGTACGATGCCGGCCCAAGCCTTGTCCAACCTCTCGACCTTTTGGCAAGATCTTCGACCTGCCGAGCAATACATTGTTGCTTTAGACGATGTTACCACCAGCTTTAACTCAGGTTTTTTAGACACTTCTCCATTTGACATAAGCACATTGCCCGTATTCGGCTTCTTACCAGGGTCTACGGAGGAGTGTCTAGATTAAAGGGCCGCGACAATTAATTTTCGATTTTAGACCTGCGGGGCAATACATTGTCGCCTCAGACAATTCTGTCCCCCAGTTCGGCTCGGGTACCCTCAACAATTACCGATTCGACACGAGCGCATGGTCGGACTGGGACTTCTCCACAGCTGGTACGGAGCAGCTCCTGAATTATAATTGGAATATTGTTCAACCTGTCGAGCCAACCGATGTCCCTTCAGGCGATATTGCCCCCAATTTGAATCGGGCTATCAATGCGACAAATTCTCTATAGTTGGTACGGAGCGAGTCCCAAATCAAGATTGGAATATCGGTCATGTTGCCAAGCAAAGCACACCGGACCCCATCGATGCTACTGTTCCCGAACTGCTCGATATCTTATCCTCAACCTCGCCCCTCGCCTATCTTCCAGAAGGCTTCTAGCCTCGCCAAATCTTAGGGGTTAATGCTCTCATCGGCGCACGTTTAACCTTTACAAAGACAGCGGCTTACCGGGCTGATCAAGACGGTCGAGGCTACGCGGTCGCACAGCCAAGCTTACAAGAGCTTCGCGACCAGTCATGCTCGCGCCCTCGAGCAGCCTTTAAACGCCGCCGAGGCCTATTCGGCCGTTAAAGCGTACGCTAAAGGCTGTGGCCAAAATGGCCGGCCCTATGGTCCCTGGTGAGGAGGCAAAAACCGTAGCCGTGTCCGGGGGCCACTGCCTTGTGGAAGCGACGGAGCGCGCGGGTCACAAGCTGGTCACTTGGGTTTATGAGCCAGAGGTGGTGTCAGGTGAATGACGGTCAGGGCTCTTATGCATAAATAATGTTTATATATAATACATTAAATTGGAGGAAGGATTAAATAGCCTAGAAGGAATAGGATAGCTGTATCTACTCCACGATACCATATTCCTTATCTTATCTAACTGAAATGTTCGTTATCGTCTCCAATTCGTACCAATTCGTACCAAGAACATATCGTCCGTCTGGGAATGTATAAACAAGAGCCCCGAGTCCCTTTCCCCGCCCTTTAACGCATGTACCCCCTAATTCCCACCCTCCGAAGGCAGCGTCCGGGGGAATTCAGCCGATGCGGATATTGCCCTGACGTTCTATTGTAACGAAAAGGGTGCGAGACATTCTCGTATAGTTTTTCCCTCCTCCCGTCTACGTAAACCTTAAGGAACTGTCCGGTCTTTCCATAAAGGTTCGCTGCATCTTCTTCGTGTCTTCTTTGCGTCTTCTTCGCTTCTTCACCTTTAGGTTAAGTTCCAAATTACTGCTTCTATTGCCGCCCGCTGTATAAGTCTTGCAGCCTGGCTAAGCACTCATACCGAGCTAAATAATATAAAAACATTGAGCTGCAGCTGTATACGTACATTTACACTTAAGGAATCATCCTGAATAGCTAAAGCGTCCTCGCGTACTTTAACTTGACTACCACCTATAAGGGCGCAGTATACGACTGGTTGAAGCAATAACCATCTCACCCCTTAGAGTGCTTTGCCTGTCAATTTACCCAATCAAAGCATCATAACCGTTACGCTATTGTTCTGCGTATGAGAGACCTGATCAAGCTCTCATTCGTAAACGATAGCGCGATGGTTCTGCGTTTGAGAGGCTTGATCAACCTTTCATTCGCAGACGATGGTTAGGGGATTCGGAACGGTCTCTCGATGTACCGGAGAGCCTAAAGAGCCTTATAAGAAAATCAGCCCATAGAGACGAACCACAGAACAAAGCAAAGTAAATATTCGACATGACGGAAACCATACCAGATAAGAAGACGATATGGCAAGGAGGAAAGGCGGAAAGGAGACTGGAGTAGGGAAGGCGGAGAGGGAGAGGGAGAGGGAGAGGGGGAGGAAAAGGGAACCAGATGGGGCTTTGGCCTTGGGGACGTTTCGAGTAGCTGTCAACAGAAGATTTGGTGGAAAGCAGTATCCAAGGAGATCGCACTTACCATCACCATCGCATCGCATTACGATACATCGCATCATATCGCATCGCATCATATCGCACTGCATTACTACAATCATCATCGCGTTACTCTCATCACTATACAATGCATCTTGTCGCACATAACACATTGCGCTTAAGCGTCAAATAATACCATATACAACGCAATGGGGACTAGCAATTCTCCGACTCGACCTCCCATGTTTGCCTTCACAACCATTGCGGACGAAAATATGATCCACCAAAAAACAAAAAAAAACCCCCAAAAAGAAACATAAAACCAAGAAGCCAATAGCGCAAGGGAAACAAGCATTGATTCCAAAGTGCGCAAAGACCACCTACCAATTGTCGCAAAGATGTCAATGACAGGCAGCAACCCTTTTACGTTATCGGCAGTCTGCAAGATTGCTGAACGGGGCCATTCTCTCCAACTTACTTTGCACAAGTCGGCAATCGACCAGACAAGTGATTATCTTAAGAGTAGAACGGAACACGAATCCGTACAAGATGCGGAGCAATGCGATGCGATGCAATTTCATATAAGCCAAAATGCTACGTAAGATACGATACGAGATGCGAATAATAAATACGATGCGATATAACAGAAGATACAATATAAACCAAAATGCGATGGCGAGATACGATAGATCCAAAAAAAAAAAAAAACAAATAAACAAGGAAAAGGACAAGGGAAATAGATTGCTTATCGATAAGCATATGTGGCTTAACATGGGAGAAGCGGGGTATATGCTTTAAAGCCCGAGGTAGAAGAAAATCTTAACAACAAGTGAGGAATCGGAAATCCGTAGAGTCAAACATCTTTTACCCATCTTCCATCTAAATATAGTTAATTACAAGCCGGGTCCTACTCTAAGATATCAGACGTTTTCTCCCGCCATCTTCTCACCATGTGTCGCCGTCGAAAAAGCTTAAAAACGCGGTATAATGAAGTTCCAGAAGAGCTGGATACAATTTCAGAAAAGCAGGGAATGAGTTAGTAAGGAGTAGCCTAGTGCCTGGAATTGGCGTCCATGGGGATCCTTAAAGACTCCTTCATCGCAAGTCTGCGGCGCTCAAGTGTTACCATTCACAGAATTCGGATCGCACGCAAAGCTGACCGTTAATCCTAACCCAAACCAACGCAGCCTCCCTTCGATAGCAGCTTCTTGCAGAAGGCCTTAGCGCCTACGAAAAAGCTCTGGGCGAGCGACCTGTCGTTTTGGGGCGCAAGGGTAAAAGTATTATGGAGTACTGGCGAGACTAGGTGTTTGACCTGACAGGCCAACGAATCTGCTACCTATTAGCAATATCGCGCGCCACCATTTATATAATCTGTTAGCCTGTATGCAGGCATGGTGGTAATGTTGATGCACGGGGGTATTCCGCGGTTGTCTTGGCAGCCCCTGCATTGGAGACCCTATCGCATAAAGGCCTACCAGACGGCCTTTTGTTAACGGTATTATAGGTGCACCGGTGTATAAAGTGCGGTAAGTATACGGTCATTAAACGGCCCTTAAGATGGACATAAATACGGTCGTTATTACGGTATAATTAAATAAACATAATAGTAAACTTAATATAAGTATTTTAACTTATTTATTTTTCCTTTATACCCTATATTTATTTACGTATATTATATTAGGTTTTAAGCCCGATTAATAAGATAATTAATCGTAATATATTATTTAAATAATAATTTTATTTAAGTAATATTTATAATATTTATATAATTATTTAAAACCGTAAAATAACTATAACTTTAATTTCCGATACTTTAATAAATAATTATAATTACGAAGATATTGGAAAGGGTAACTTAATATAATAATATTTACTTTATTAAATATAATATATACCTTATACTTTTAATAATAATAATACTTAAGATAAAAGGATAACGCCGTTATTACTTAAGGTATTTACTATAAAAACCATTAAATTACCTTTAAATATTTTTAAGGAATCCCTTATAAAACCAGCTTTATATAAGCTTTTTAAGTTTAATAATAATAACTTCCGTAAGTGAAATTAAGTTATAAAACGTTTTTTAAGAAGTTATTTATTATAAAGTATTATAAATAATTTAACCCTATATTTTTAAGTCTTTTCTTAAGTTAAGATTTAAATTATATATATTAACTTTATTACCGGTATACTTATAAATAACGTAATAATAACGTAAAGATTATATATCTTAATAAGTAAGGATATAATTCCGTTTTAGATTTATTTAACGTAAAATAAGATTTATTTTATAAAAAGTAAAAGAAAATTAATCCCTTTATTAATAAAGATCTTTACTATAAAAGCTTAAAAAAATAATAACGTAAATAAGCTTATTATATCTATAAAAAGAATAAATGAATAAGTAAGTTAAATTAATAGGGCCGCTATATTAAACGATATTTATTTAAGTTTTATAATTATAAACTTATTTTAAGAAGTATATAAGTTTAACTTTATTATATACCGGCTTAAGAATAATAAAGATATATTTAATAATAAGAAAATTATTTAAAAACTTAAAGTAATTAAGATTAATACGGTTAAAAAACAAATTATTAATACCGTAATAATAAAAATAAATAAAGAAAATAATATTAAACCCCGTTACGTAATAAAATATTATAATTATTAGAAAATAAGCTATATAATTAAAGATTATAATGAAGAAAACGTAAAAATAAGCGGTAAAAACGGTAAAAAAATTAGTAAAAATAAAATTAAGAAAATAAAGAAACCCGAGAAATAAGTAATTTAATTTAAACCTAAATAAGTTAAAGAGGCTATAATTAAAAATAATAAAGAATCTAAAGAATTAAACTTTATTGCTATTAATAAAAGGGAATATAATATTAAAGAGTTAATATTTATATTTATTAATGATAATAACGATTTTATTATTCTTTTAATAAAAAACGGACCGGCCTTAATAAGCCTTTAAAAAATTATTAAAGTAATAAGGATTTATATAATTTAATTTTATATAAGCTTAATAATAATACCGCTATAATAAATTTAAGTAATCTTAATTTTTATAACGGCAATAATAAGGTAAGAAATATTACTATAATAAACAATATAAATAATAAAGAAACCTATTTATTTAAGAATAATTTATATAATTAAATAATAAAATAAATACGGAAAAAATATAACTTTTTCTAAAATAATAAAAGCCTAAACCCTATAAAATCCGTAAATATTAATAATAATAATTACGCTTTAATAATAATAAAAAATAATTCCCTTAATAAAATAAGTTAAAATATACCGTCCAAGGATAAAAAAACCTTTTAAATAATAAATTCTAACGTTACGAAATATATATATACTTAAAGAAATATATTTTAAAGTTTTAAAGAAAAAATTATAAAGGTAACGGTAAGGGGTAAAGGCTCCTTAAACTTATTTGGACGTAATAACGTAATAATCGAGATAAATGGTTAAAACCGTATTATTTAAGATATATTATGGGTTCCTTACTTAAGATTTAATTTTTTATTTATTTTAACTTTAAAGGATAAAGGTATAAATATTACCTTTAACGGACGTAAGGTAAGGATTACGTAAGGAGATTGACTTATTGCGGTAAAATACCGGTATAAAAAGCTTTACTTACTTATATATATCCGGAAAAACGTTACGTTAATAATTAATAAAAAAGACTTAGATCCCGTATTTTATAAATTATAAAATAAGAAAAATAAGAAAAACGGTAAAATTAAACGTAACGATAATAAGATTACTTAAAGATATAAAAAAAATAATTATGAATTCTTTATAATTCTTTATAACTATTTAAGCTATTTAAGTATAATTAAGCTATATATTATATATAAAATAATATTAAGGATATTAAAAATATTAACCTTAAAGGACTTTTTCTATAATATATATAAGAATAATAAACTTATAAGAAATATATATAAATATTATTATATAAAAGAGATAAAGCTTAAGTTTTATTTCTTTTACGACGTTTAAGGCCTTTATAATATTAAGGTATTAATCCCCGGAATAATACCCTTTAAATATTATTTATCTGTTATTAATAAGGTTATAAAATAATTGAGTTTTACCTTATTAATAATAAGAATTAAAATAATTAATTAAGTTTTATTTATTATTAACGTATTCAATTGTAAAGAAAATAATATTATTATTAAATACGTCCATACCGATAATATAAAGGAATTTTAAGCCCTTAAAGCGGCCGTTAAAGAACGTGATATTATTATAAAATATATTATATATTATATACTTAAATAAAACGGCGTAACCAAACGGTTTAACCGAATAATTACGATAATAATCTAATATATAATATATTATATTAAATTATTAAATAACTTTTAAGTTTTCATGGTTATATATATTAATTAATTAAAATAAAAGCTTCTATTTATAGAGGGAATAAGCTTTTTTAAAAAATAAATAAAAATAAAATTTCTTATTAAAAATAAAAAAACGTTTAAAATATTATATAAAATAAATATACTTAAAAAGATAAAATGATTAAAATTAGATAAGATTATTATTAATAATATTTATTTAAAAATTATATTAAGTTTATAATTATACGTTTATATATTTTATAAAAAGAATATAAAAATCATTATAAATTTAAAGGTCTTTAATAAAAAAATAATAATATATTTATTATTATAACTTATTATTAAAGATATATTACCGGCCTTAAAGTTAATAACCCTTATTGATAATAACGTAATTTACTATAAAAGTAAATACGTATCAAATAGGTTTAAAGGACTTAATAAAAATAAGTTTATATTAACTTATACTTACCCGGTTCCTTAAAATAAAGAAGAAAATCGTAATATAAATCCCGTAAATCTTGACCTCCCTTAAATTAATAATAAAGTCTTTAATTAAATAAAATAAAATAAGAAAAGATATTATTAAAAATCCATAAAATAATAAACGGAACGTTTACTTAAAGGAAGAATTTAAGAAAACTTATTAAAGACCCTGAAAACGTTAAAAATCCTATAAATTACGAAAATCATAATAATAACGGGATTCTTAATTTATTTTTATTAAAGGGAATTAATATCTTTATTTTATTTAAGGATATTTATAATTTTATCCCGGCTTATTAATAAACGGGTAAAACCTTATTAATATCGGGATATATTCCGGAAGATAAAATAAATATAAACGATAACGTTAATAATAAGTTTAAAATTAACCGTTTTTATTAAAATTATTATTATTACGATCTTTACGTATTTAATATTAATTTTAATGGTATTATTCTTATCGTTATAACTTATATTAATTTATTTATTTATTAATAAATTATAAATTCTTTAAATTAATTTAAATAAATTAAAATTATTAATAAAAAGATTACGAATTTATTATTAAATAAAACCTAAAAGTTTATAAATAAACCAAAGGATTATAAGCTTATTAACTTTAAATAAGTATTTAAGAAAAAGTTTTTTATTTTAGGTTTTATTGATAAATATAAGGTAAAGCTTATTATAAAGGGCTTTACTTAAAAATAAAATATTAATTATAAGGAAACCTTCTTATTTACTTTAAAGTATAAGTTGCTTTATTTACTTCTAGCACTTATAATTATCTATAAACTTTAATTATAACTCTTAAATATTATTACCGCATATTTAAACGGTAATTTAAATAAAAAGATTTATATAAGTATTCTTAAGGGTATTTTAATAACTTAATAAAATACCGGTAAATACCTCCGTTTATTTAAAGGCCTTTATAGGCTTAAATAATCAGGAAGAATTTAAGTTGAGAAATTTCGATTACGGCTTTATAAATTCGGTTTTATTTTTATTTAAATTAATCTATACGTATTTATTAAGAAATTCAATAAAGAAACGTATCTAATAACTTTTTATATTAATAATATTATTATTATTATTAAAAGCTTAAAGATTTATAAATAAGTAAAAAATTATTTAACTTTAATATTTAAGCTTATTAAAAAGGGCCTATTAAAAGTAATCCTTAGGATATAAGTATCTTAAAATAATAATATTATCGTTATAAATTAAATAAGTTACGTTATTAACGTCCTTAAAAGTATTATATAATAAACTATAATGGTTTTTTATTACTTTAATAAACGGATATAAGGGTATATAAATAACCTAACTTAATAAATAATAAATAAATTAATATATTTATTAATAATTTCTTAATAAGCTTATATTCCTTTAAGTTATTATCCGTCCGGATTTAATTTTTTTAATCTTAAAATTAAGTTAATTTTATAATAATCTTATTATTTAATATTAAAATTATTTAATATAAATACTTAAATACTTAAAGAATATATTAAATTTAAGTTTATATTTCCAACGTAACGGCGGATTACTTAAATACTTTATAAATACCGTATTTATTAATAATAAAAATAATAAAAGGTTATTATATAACTTTATAATATTAAATACCGGTATAATATATATATAATATACTCGGAAATAACGTACCGTTATTATTTTTACCGTAAAAGCCGAATATATAGCTTTTTCCGAAGGGTATAAAGCAAGTATTTAATTTATAAAATAGATTAATAAAACCGGATTCTTTAAAGGTTATAGGCTTATTATTTTATTTAATAATAATAACGGTAATATTTCTTTTATTAAGAATCTGGAAAATTACTTACGGATTAAGTATATTAATATTTAATATTACTTTATTTAAGAAAAAATGTAAAAAGGCCTTATCTTAATAAAGTATATTAACATTAAGGATTAACTCGTAAATATTATAATAAAGCCTTTATTAAAATAACCCTTTAAGACGAATTAATTAAAGCTCGGATTATATCCAGTAAGTTAATAACAGTATTACCGTCGTAGATTTATCGCAGCTTTAAAGAGGGAGTAATATACGGGGGTATTCCGCGGTTGTCTTAACAGCCCCTATATTGGAGACCCTATCGCATAAAGGCCTATTAAACGGCCTTTTATTAATAGTATTATAGGTGCACCGGTACATAAAGTACGGTAAGTATACGGTCATTAAACGGCCCTTAAGATGGATACAAATACGGTCGTTATCACGGTGTAATTAGATAAGTATAATAATAGACTCAATACAAGTATTTCGGCTTACTTACCCTTCCCCTGCACCCTGCACCCATTTGCGCATATTGCATCAAATGTTACATGGAGTGTCACTGAGCCGTTATGCGAGCAGTGCCAAGACACTATCATAGCGCGTGTAGATATCATTACCTGGCCATATATCTTATACCACCTGGGTATTCCATATAGATAGCATTATGCTTCTTTGATAATAACGAGGAAGAGAAGCTCTGGTTATAATGCGACTGGGGAATATTACTTATAATAAGCTGAGCAGCGCGTATATTGTGATAAATCTTGCGATGAATCCTGGGGAGCCTCCGGGGGTCTCTCTTGGTACTCCCGGGGATTAAGGCGGCTTAACCACCACGACGACACCAACACAAGTACGACAGGATTGACGCTCGTTATGCTCTCGTAGGCTATAGCGATAATAATAATCATGGCAATAAATCTTAATAATAAGTAAAAGTATACATATATAATATAAATGTTACGACACAATATTACGAGGTAAACCCGGCTTCGGAGGGAGACTTAAGGGTGCTCCCAGGCTGTAATATCTATTATAATGATAGCAATATTATGACGATTGATTGATTGATTGATTTATACTACGGATCTAATTAAATTAATTCCGGCGTTCCTTAATACGCAGCTTTTTAACCTTGTTAATAACCGTAAAAACCTGATACTTATAATGTTAAAGTAAAAACCGGCGTTTACCAGGCCTTTACCCTTTATCTTTTAAGGTAGAAAATATTAACGGCTGTTTAAAAAATAATAATTTTATTATATACTCCATATATTCTAACTCCCCTAAGAAAATCCATAATATTATAACCGTATTTTTATAAAAGCTATTTTTAAACTTATTATTTTTCCGTTTTTTTATATATTTATATTACCTTAATTTTACGTAATACTTTTAAATATTTTTATTAATATTTACGCGTTTAATATATATCCTTTTTATATTATTATTATTATTAATTTTTTAAAGACTTTTAATAAACGTTTATTATTATATCCTTACGGCTATAGAAAATACTTTCCGGTTTATATAATTAATATAATTAATTTCCGTTTTTCTTTTTCTTCCTTAACCGGTAACGGGCCTTTTTTATAAGGTTTTTAATAATTTCATTTATTTTTATATTAAAGTTAAATTATAATAATAATTTAATAAATATTATAAACTTAATAGTTATCCGGATATTTTATTTTATAAATAATATTTAACGGTAATTATAAATATTAACTTTTATAATAAGTTTTAATTTAACTTTTATAAATAAAAAATAAAAAATAAAAATATATATAATATTTTACTTTCTTTATTTATACTTATATTCAACGTTTATTTAATTTTTAATATATATAATAAATAAGAAATAAGTTAAACCGTTTTTATCCGTCCGGAGTTAAATCGTTAATACGTTATTACCCTTTTTTATAATATTATAATAATGGAGATACTTATTAATAATCTTTTTATTATTAAAAGCTAAATAATAATAACTTTAAAGTATAAAGTCCTTATACTTCCGTTAACGCTTAATTTACTTTATTATAACTTATAAAACGATTATTATAACTTTTACTTTTTGGATCCTTTTAGTTTTAATCTTTTTTACGCCTGGCGGGAGTTTATATACGTTTAAATTAACCTCCGGGATATTAATAAAATTAACTTTTTTTTTAATTTATTCCTATTTTATCTTAATAAGAAGAAGGATAAATATCTTTAATTTATTTTTTGTTAACTTAAAGCTTATTAAAATTCTAACGGATCCACCCGTTTTTTTATTATCGTAATTAAGTATATATATTTCTTTGTACGAATAAGGTGACAATAGCATACGTGTCGGTGAGGACATTTAGTGGTATAATCGGAATTTTGAAATTTTAGCATTGGACAGACCCGTAAAGTGACGGAAAAGCAATAGGTTTAAGGGTAACCCTTAAGTGGATTCGGTCGTGGTATTATAGGTTTTCTTGGAAAAGGCATATAAATAAATTCCTACTCTTTAAATGGCCGTAAATGCTTTTAGTCCTTAAAACGTAAGTGGAGGCTAGGTAGATACCGGTTTTTATTCCTAACGTTATGGATATCGGATTTTTTTTTACGGTTACCAGTAAGGCTAAGTGGCCGAGTATTAGGGAACGCCGGAATTAGCTTAGCTAGATCCGTAATATAAATCAATCAATCAATCAATATTTCTTTAACCTTATTTAAGTAATTATTTAATTTAATAAAACCTTAAATAACGGTATAAAGACTTTAAACTTTAATATTAAGATAAAAGTTACTTTATAAATATTATTAATTATTCTTAAACACCGGTTCTAGACTTTCTATAATATTTAAATAAACTCCTTCTTATATCCCAAAGTATTTTTAAGTATATATTAAATAATTATAGCGTATATTATAATTAACTTTATTATAACTTAATAAATAATCCGGGTTTTCTATAATATAATTCTCCATATTAATATAATAAAATAAATAAGGTTTTTTTCCTATAAAATTATTTTCTTTTAGACCTTTCTTATATAATCTTTTTAATTAAACTTCTTATTTATTTAAAAATTAAGGACTTTAATATTGGTATCCGGCTTTATTATAATTCTATTTAAGTTTATTATAATTATTATATTATATAGCTTTAAACTTTTAATTATATAAATAAACTTATATTTATATAATATAAATTAAGTTTTATAAGTTCTCATTTACCGAAAATAAACTTTATAAGTTTATTTTAATTCCAGATAATTCATATATATAAAGGTATTATAGGGTAAAAGGTAAATGTTATTAATAAAGCCTTTAACTTAGATTTTTTATTTTAATTTAATAGGCTTTTTAATTAATAAACCGTTAAAGAATAAGAATAATATAAAAAAAATAAGCAATCCTTAAGGAATCCTTATTATAATGGGCTTTATTAAGCTTATCTTTTATTTTAGGTTAATCGATATGGCTTAATTACTTAAGAAATTTTTTATTTACTTAATTAAGAAGGGTAATATCCCCTTCTTTTTTAAGTTATATAATAATTTTTAATAATTTACTTTATTAAAGGTATTTATAATATTAAAAGAAAAAAGACTTATAATATATTTCTTTCCGTAATTTTATATTATATATATACCGTCGATTAATCCTTTAAAGGCTATTTTTATTAATTAACTTTTCTTTATTTTTATTTATTAATTAAGAAAAAGTTTGTAATTCTTTATATAGTTATTAAGGATCTTTATTATTACCGTTTTTAAGGCTTTCCTTAGGGTATAAAGGAAAATTATAAGTTTATAAGACTTTACCTTAAAATAATCCAAAATTATCCGGCTTAATAAGCTTCTTAAGGATAATTATTTTTATTTTTTTAAATTTACGTAAGTAATAACCAACGTTAAAATATATTTAAAAAAAATGGGTAAAGATCCTTTTAAATAATAATATTATTATTAATAAGAATCTATTAAGGATCTTATTCGGTTTTAAGGCTTTATCCTTTTTTAATTTATTAATCGCTTTAATTATTATATCTTATATTATTACCTTATTTATTAATACGGGATCGGGATATATAATACCGTTAATATCGTTTAAATTAATCTTTAACGGAGGGGGGAAAAATGCTCCTTTAAGGGCCTCGATTTTACCGTTAAAGGTATTAATTAATATATTATTAAGTCTTTTAAAAGGCAGGAATTTAAAAATAAACTTTGGTTTCTTATTTTATTCCTTATTATATTTTATTAACTTTTAAATATCACGAGGTAAAACCGTTAAGTTATATACCGTAAATTAAAAGTATATTTATATAATTTTCTTAATAATCTTCTTTTTTTCCTTTTAAGTAACTTTTAATTAATTAAATATATCTTAATTTTTATATTTAAAAGTTTATTTTATTAGTTTTTTCGCCTTTATAATTACGGTTATATATTTTTTATTTTAATAAATTTTAACTCTTTAAAAGGGCTTTATTATCGGAATTATTTTATTAATTACTTTATTTAATACCTTTATTATTTATTTTATAAAAAGGGTAATTTAATCTTTATTATTTAATTAAAAGAGGTCCGTAAATTATATTATTATTTCTTCCGTTTTTATATAAACCTTTATTATCTTAATCGTTTTTTATACTTTTTTTACCGGTAATAATAAGGTTATATTAATAATTTAGTCTAAAGTTATTTATATCGGTATATAATCCGAGCTATATTTTAAGTCCCTTTATGGCCTATATGTTATAACCGCGTTAATAACTTTTTCCGTATTAAAGGTTAAATTAATTATTATTTTAAATGTATAATTCTTTTATATAATAATCTTTTATAATATTAATAATAGGAAATTAACTTAAGTAATAACTATTAATAAGTTATCCAATTTAATATAATTTATTATATGCTTTTTTTTTCATTTTATATATAATAATATAAGTTAAAGTCTTTAAGTAATATATATTTACTTAAAATAATTAAGACCTCTTTAAGTAATAATATTATAAATAGTCCCTCCTTATTAACCGGCGGTAAATTATATATATTATAAATATTAAGGTCGTTTTTTAAGTTTCCTTCCTTTATAATATAGAGTATATAAAGGTTTTTACCGTAATAAATAATATCTTAATTATTTATATCGAGTTATTTATTTATAAAAAATAATATTTTAATTATTTTATCCCTTTTAAAGGTTAAATAGAACCTTTTTTGGGTTAATAAATAAATATATATACGGGCTATATAATAATTCTTATATTATTATAATATTAACGTTTTTAACATTTTAAACTTAAATATCGGTATTATTACTTTAATTCCCTTATTATAAATATTATATTATATTATTTTTAAAAGTATTAATATATTATATATTAACCTTTATAAAGGCTCCCTTATTTATATCCGTTTAAGTTACGGACTTCTTATTAAAGTTGAACGTTTTTTAACTTAATACCTTCCCGGCTATTATTAAAGACGTAAAATAATTAACCCTTAAAGTTAGGATTATAAAAAGCTTCCTTTTCTTTATTTTATTTATTACCGTTATTTACCTTTTATTATTTAATTAATTAAGTTTACGTTTTAAGGCTTGTTATGTGCAAAGGCTATTGCCAAGACCTTTACGGGCACTAAGGCCCAAAGGGGTATAGCGGACGCCCGGTGCTTGGCGCACACACTTATATTGCGCACCTTCATAGCTAGATACTCACCCATCATACATATTACACCCACATTTTTACCTCAGTACCTCCAGTACCTGACAAGGCTGTTTTTAATTGGTCCGTTAAATTAATTCCATATATATTATATTATTATATTTTTACGGTTATCCAGGTTTTTTTATATTTAATCTTTTTGGCTTTTATTATATATTTAAAATCCTATATTAAGTATCCTTTTTTATTATATATAACGTATTTAAATACGCTTTCCGTAAGCTTTTTAATTATTAACTTTATATATTTATAAGTATTATAGCTTTTAACGTAAATTATATATTTTATAATATTAAAATATTTTATAATAATATATTTATAGCTTTAATATTTAAAATATTAATAAATATCCGCCGCCTTATTTTATAACTAGAATATCTTAAATAATCCCTTTTTAATAATCTTTTTATTTAAAACGTTATTATATATTTTTATTAACGTTATACTTAATATAATAGTAAAATACCTTTTTATGTATTTTAAGGAATTAAGTTTTTTCGTTACTGAAGGAAGCCTATAATTAATAATTTTAAGCTTTAAGTAAAGAATTATATTCTCCTTTTTTATATTCTTGAACGTAATCTCTTTTTCGGTTTTTATAAAACGTAATAAATATATTTTATCCATTATAACGCTAAATGATTACTTTAAAATTTTAATTAATTTATATTTTTTTTTATTAATTTAAGTTTTAAACTTTTTTAAGCCTTTTTTTACTTTCAATAACGTTATATTAAGGAGGATATATTTACTTTATAATTTATATATTGTAATAATTTATTTTATTAATAATTCTATTATTACCTTAAAAACCTTTATTAATTATAATAAATTTATTTCCGTAATCATGTTTTTCTCTTTATTATTAAATAAGCGGACCGTTATTATTCTTGTTTTCCTTAATACGGCTACTTTCTCCTTTATTATCCCTTTATTCTTTATTACGGGTACTTTTTTTATTATTTTTATTGCTTAATTCTTTTTCACTTAAGGGGTTACCGTTTTTATATTTTCGCTTTATACCCTTAATTTTAAGCCGCCGTTCTTACCCTTTATTAATGTCCTTACTCCCGCCCTTTAAGAGCCTTATAAACGCTCCGTTTCCCTTAATTTTACCCTTACCTTTATATAAAAGTCCTTTATGTTTTTTAATTTAATTTATAATATCGGCCAGGTTTTTAACGTAATATCCTTCCATTTTATTATAAGGAGTCCTTTTAAAGCCTTTACCGTTTCTTTTATTACCCTTTCGTTTTTATTTACCGGGCGATATATTATCTCCGTTTTTTATTTTTGGTCCTTTAAGGTCTTATCCTTTTTATATATCTTTAATAATACTTTTACCGCGGTCTTCCCGCCTTTTTCTTTCATTTATATTCTTCGTTATTAATGCCGTACCGGCCTTTTTACCCTTTTATTTACCTATTACCTCCGTATTATTATTACGGGTTTTACGCGTTTTAATACGTGTATTTTATTAACCTTAATTTCCTTATTTATTTTAAGCGTTATCCGGCTTATTATTATTATATTACCTATATACGTTATCGCCGTTTCTATTAATATAAGTTACTTGCCCGTTTATTATTTTATTTTTAATTACCACGCTATTTCCACTTATCGCACTTAATATACTTCCCTCATTGTTATTAAAGCTATGTATATACGCATCGTTTTGGACCTCTGGGGTCCCTTTGTTCGTCGCCATTTTCATTCTGATATAAATTTTCTAATATATTATGACGATAGTAATGTTACTTGTTAGGCACTTACAAGCTATAATAATGATTGTGATAAGGCTGTAGCTGCCATATTCGAAATCAAAGTATTGATCAACTTTACTCCAGAACCCAACGGCTCCTGTTACTCCTATCGTCAATGAGTCACCTCTTCGCCACCAGCGGCCGTCTTATTTTTCCCTTCTTTTCTGCCTGCCCCAACGCTTCCCCCTTTATTGGCGCCATATTTAATCAAGTGCTTCCCTCCTGCCGCTGCCTGATATTCTAAGGACTTACTGAAAAGGAGGCTTTAGGTCTTTAATATCAGAGAGATCATTAGAGTCAAAGCCAGAGTCGGATCCCGATTTAGAAGACGCTAGCTTGTTGCTTGGCAAGGGTCCTTAGGTAAAGGATCAAATTGTGCTCCTTACAGAAAACGAGCTCCGGGCTTTTGATCTCACGCGGAGTTTCCCCAGCTGCGGAGTCACCAATGGTGATTGAAGATGTGCGGACTGAAATATGAGCATCAACGTCCCAGAGCCAAGGCAGTCCCAACAGGAGGCTTAGGTGGTTGGTTGACATATCCATTCTTGTCAACTGAAGTGATGTCGGAATTCACGATGCAACGGATGTTGTGGGATATGCCCTCAACTATGATGGTAACCCATACCCAATCATGCAATGCAGAGTCACGGTAGTCAGCTGTTTGCATGGATAGACCATCGAAACCAACTTCCGACAAATGGTATAGCTTGAGCCCCCCCAGCTTCTTTGACAAGGCCTCTGGAAATGATGTTCATGTCACTGCCTTAATCTGCTTGGGTAGTGGCTTTACTAAGGGTGAAATTCTGTCCATTTGCTGTGATAGTACCTTCAATACGGAACGCCTTACCAACGCTGCCAATAGTCTGCAAGAATTGAGTCTGGGCCTTACTCGTGTTCACAGCCAGGGAACTGGAGGGAGGTGGAGGGTACTTTTCACGTTGCTGGGTAGGTGCGGAAGCTGGATCATACAGCTGGGGGTGTGCTACGATAACGGGAGCTGGTGCTGTGGTAGCTGGGGCCTGCGTACTGGGCTGGTAGCCAGGCGGATACTGGTAAAATTGTGGAGGGCTCTCCATGGTCTTTGGATGCCTGAGGCTTGGATCGAGCAGTTCGTTTCTTCGCAACCTTTTAAGTGAGGCGCTTGAATTCTCTTACAGCAGCTAGGGACCAATGCAAGAAATCGAGCCAAGTCAGGTTCTGGACGTTCGATGCCAATAAGGCGCGAATTGAAACAGCTGAGTCATATTTGCCGATCTGCGCATTGAACATTCCCACCAACGGCTGGGGCTCTGTCTTCTTCCCATGCTTCCTCTGACCCTTGCGTTTTGCTCGTTTATCCGCAGCTTCAAGCATTGCATTATCAGGTGCTTGATCAAGGTCCTCGCTACGGTGCACTCGTTTGTTTGGAGCTGAGCCTTCTCCTAGCATTGCTTCTGCATAACAGAATTGCCCTTGCTCCTTTGGCGGAACCGACTCTGCTGATTCAGGGAAGGATCGTGCTTCGGTAGTGTTCAAACCGCGCATACTCCAGGTAACTCGGTTAACCTGGGGATTTCAGGCATATAGGCGGAGATAGTAGCTGGAGTTACGGAAGCAGAAGATACAGAAGGTTTCGAATAGAGCTGCGGGCGAGATGGTACCCTGGCTAATCTCCATAGCTGATCTCAACGGCATTTAACTGTGGCATGCCACCAAAGACAATGGTCCGCAGATAGGCTCGCTCCCAGTCTGCAGGTTCACCATTGGAGCAGGTGGTGGACGAATGCCTGGCTTCACCGCACTTAATGCATAAAGGCCCAGGTAAGGATGCCTGCCATTTTAGAGCTACGTTGATGTATCCGTTCTTTAAGGTGGACTTATCAGGAAGGTCCTTTGCATTGGTCCAACGGTTAAAGCGTTGAGGCATATTCATGTTGCCGCGCGATTGATACTTGGAGCCAAGGCAGCTGAGTCATTTCTCGTATTATCTGTCGTGGGAACTAGAGCCTGTGGCTTCGAAGGTTGTGAAGCAGCGGAATCCTCATAGATCTGAAACCTAGGGCCTCCTTTGGGAGCGGCAGGCCACTCAAACCGAGGACCTTGATTCGCATCATGTTGCTTGGTAGCATGGTAGGAAGCGAACATAGCCTCGACTGTCTGAGGTGTCATATTCCGTCCTTGAAGAATTGTAATTCGTGGATGCGACGTTCCTCTTCTTGGATTTTCTTCACTTCAACGTCCGTGCGTCGAGCTTCTTTAGCCAAGTGTAGATGTTCTTCAAAGAGCGGTCTGGGGATACCATACTGCGGGTGATTTCTTTGCGGATGCTAGGGTCCAGAATTCCTCGAACAAATGCCCGGCGCACAGAGTCAAGGAAAGTGTTTTCGAGCACGGATAAAACCGCAGCTATTGGCATTGTAGGTACTTGCGTAGGACGATCACGGACGCCGACCAGTTGCATAAGGTTCAAAGTCCTCTTGTAGTAGGCAGCTAAGGGTTCATCATCCCGCTGCTTCAGCTCCGCTAGTTGTACGTCGAAAGGAATAATTGCTGCTTCGACAACTTTGGATGGTTCTGTGCGCTCAGGGTAAGATTCTTAAGTTGAGCGGAAAAGTCCTTTTCCCAAAGGGTATGCTGAGATTGAGATCTCTGGGTGGATTTGGAAAGTACTTTTGTTGCTCCAGTAATAAGAGCTCCTTCTCTGAAGTTGGAGATTCTTGCCAATGAAAGCAGGTAGGCTCCAAGTCTTATGGTAGGTGGGTCTAGAGTCCTTTGTTTTGGTAAGGATAAACCTGGGTCTGCTCCTTCCTTAGACGGCGAGTTGGCAGAAGCCACAGTGGTAGCTAGGGAATCACGCGAGCTTCCGCTTCGGTAAGCCCAGAGTTTGTCGAGCAAAAGCAGTCTGTTAACAGGACAGGTGATACCAGAGTAGTAGATGCGGGTATAATAAAGGCGATTGTTTTTCAAGGTGGAAAGTCACCAGTAAGACGAGCGACCAGCCGGATCGCACTTATCAGAATACCAACACTTCAGTCACATCACCAGCTATACAGCCAGCATAGATCTCTCATTAGAAGTGCATTAAAAATCGTCCCTGTTCAATAGGCAAGACGTTAACACCAACACCAGTCGTGATACTTATGACCGGTAAAAGAGAGCAATCTGAGCACGGCTTCGCCCAGCTTATACCAAAAGCTTTACCAAAAACCATGAAGACCATGCCTTTGACTTTTACGTCAAATTGAGATTCCTGAACACCCTCAGAACTGGGAAGCCTCATCCTCACCAGCAAGACAAGAGCAATCTCTTCAACCAGTAACCATACAAATCAGCTGTACTGAAGCTGAGACAATGCGGTAATCATACGACACCAGCAGGAAGAGCTCCTTTTCAAACCCACCACCAGAGCCAGCATGAAGAGTGTCAGCCCTTGTGTTGCGGACATGGAGTGCGGGGTGATGCACGGGGGTATTCCGCGGTTGTCTTGGCAGCCCCTGCATTGGAGACCCTGTCGCATAAAGGCCTACCAGACGGCCTTTTGTTAACGGTATTACAGGTGCACCGGTGTATAAGGTACGGTGAGTATACGGTCATTAAACGGCCCTTAAAATGGACATAAATACGGTCGTTATTACGGTATAATTAAATAAGTATAATAATAAACTTAATATAAATATTTTAATTTACTTACTTTTCCTTTATACCCTATATTTATTTACGTATATTATATTAAGTTCTAAGCCCGGTTAATAAAATAACTAATTATAATATATTATTTAAATAATAATCTTATTTAAATAATATTTATAACGTTTATATAATTATTTAAAACCGTAAAATAATTATAACTTTAACCTTTAATACCTTAATAAGTAATTATAATTATAAGGATATTAAAAAGGATAATTTAATATAATAATATTTACTTTATTAAGCGTAATATATACTTTATATTTCCGGTAATAATAATACTTAAAATAAAAGGATAACGTTATTATTACTTAAAGTACTTACCGTAAGAACTATTAAATTACCCCTAAATATTTTTAAAGAATCCCTTATAAAGCTAGCTTTATATAAGTTTCTTAAGCTTAATAATAATAATTTCCGTGAGTAAAATTAAACTATAAAACGTTTTTTAAGAAATCATTTATTATAAAGTATCGTAAATAACTTAATCCTATACTTTTAAGTCCCGTTTTAAGTTAAGATTTAAATTATATATATTAACTTTATTACCGGTATACTTATAAATAATATAATAATAACGTAAAGATTATATATCTTAACGAGTAAAGATATTATACCGTTTTAAATTTACTTAACGTAAAATAAGATTTATCTCATAAAAAATAAGGGAAAGTTAATCCCCTTATTAATAAAGATCTTTACTATAAAAACTTAAAAGGATAACGGAATAAATAAAGTCGCCGTATCCATAAAAAAAATAAATAAGTAAATAAGTTAAATTAATAAAGCCGCTATATTAAATAATATTTATTTAAGTTTCATAATTATAAACTTATTTTAAGAAGTATATAAGTTTAACCTTGTTATATACCGGCTTAAGAACAATAAGGATATATTTAATAATAAAAAAGTTATTTAAAGACTTAAAATAATCGAGATTAATACGGCTAAAAGATAGATTATTAATACCGTAATAATAAAAATAAATAAAAAAAATAATATTAAACCCCGCCGTATAATAAAGTACTATAATTATTAGAAAATAAACTATATAATTAAGGACTATAATAAAGAAAACGTAAAAGTAAGCGGTAAAAACGGTAAAAAGGTTAATAAAGATAAAATTAAGAAAGTAGAGAAACTTAAGAAACGAACAGTTTAATTTAAATTTAAATAAATTAAAAAGATTATAGTTAAAAATAACGAGGAATCTGAAGAATCGAGCTTTATTACCGTCGATAAAAGGGAATATAATATTAAAGAATTAACGTTTATATCCATTAATAATAACGATAACCTTATTATTTTTTTAATAAAAAACAAACCGGCCTTAATAAGCCTTTAAAAAACTATTAAAGTAACGAGGATCTATATAATTTAATTTTATATAAGCTTAATAATAATACCGTTACGGTAAATTTAAATAATCCCGGTCTTTATAACGGTAACGATAAAATAAGAAATATTACCATAATAAATAGTATAAGTAATAAAGAAACTTATTTATTTAAGAATAATCTATATAATTAAATAATAAAATAAATATAGAAAAAATATAACTTTTTCCAAAATAATAAAAGCCCGGACCCCATAAAATCCGTAAATACCGGTAATAATAATTACGCTTTAATAATAATAAGAAGTAACTCCCTTAATAAAATAAATTAAAATATACCGTCCGAGGATAAAGAGACCCTTTAAATGATAGACTCCGGCGTTATAAGATATATATATATTCGGAAAAGTATATTTTAAAGTTTTAAAGAAAAGACTATAAGGATAATAATAAGGGGTAAGGGCTCCTTAAACTTACTTAAACGTAATAATATAATAATCGAAATGAATAATTAAAACCGTATTATTTAAAACGTATTATAGGTTCTTTACTTAAGATTTAACCTTTTATTTATTTCGGTTTTAAAGGATAAAGGTATAAGTATTACCTTTAGCGGATATAAAGTAAAGATTACGTGAAAAGATCGACTTATTATAATAAAGTATTAATATAAAAAGCTTTATTTATTTATATATATCCGGAAAAACATTACGTTAATAATTAATAAAGAAGATTTAAATCCCATATTTTATAAATTATAAAATAAGAAAAATAAGAAAAACGGTAAAGTTAAACGTAATAATAATAAGATTACTTAAAGACGTAAAAAGGGTAATAATAAATTCTTTATAATTCTTTATAATTATTTAAATTATTTAAGTATAATTAAGCTATATATTATATATAAAATAACATTAAAAATACCGAAAATATTAGCCTTAAAGGACTTTTTCTATAATATATATAAGAATAATAAACTTATAAAAAGTATACGTAAATACCGTTATATAAAAAAAATAAAGTTTAAGTCTTGTTTCTTCTATAACGTTTAAGGCCCTTATAATATTAAGGTATTAATCCCTAGAATAATACCCTTTAAGTATTATTTATCCGTTATTAATAAGGCTACGGAGTAATTAAATTTTACCTTATTAATAATAAAAGTTAAAATAATTAATTAAATTCTATTTATTATTAACGTACTTAATTATAAAGAAAATAATATTACCGTTAAATACGTCCGTATTAATAATATAAAGGAATTTTAAGCCCTTAAAATAGTTATTAAAAAACGTAATATTATTATAGAATATATTATATATTATATATTTAAATAAAACGGCGTGATTAAATAATTTAACTAAATAATTATAATGATAATCCGGTATATAATATATTATATTAGGTTACCAGATAGCTTTTAAGCCTTTACGGTTATATATATTAATTAATTAAGATAAAAGCTTTTATTTATAGAGGGAATAAGCTTTTTTAAAAGGTAAATAAAGGTAAAATCTTTTATTAAAAATAAAAGGATATTTAAAATACTATATAAAGTAAATATATTTAAAGAAATAAAACGATTAAAACTAGATAAGATTATTATTAACGGTATTTACTTAAGAATTATATTAAACTTATAATTATACGTTTATATACCTTATAAAAGGAATATAAAGGTTATTATAAATTTAAAGGTCTTTAATAAAAAAACGGTAACGTACTTATTATTATAATTTATTATTAAAGATATATTATCGGCTTTAAAGCCGATAACCCTTATTAATAATAATATAGCTTATTATAAGGGCGAATATATATCGGATAAGTTTAAAGGATTTAATAAAAACGAACTTATATTAATTTATACTTACCCGGTTCCTTAAAATAAAGAAGAAAATCGTAATATAAATCCTATAAATCTTAATTTCCTTTAAGTTAATAATAAAATCTTTAATTAAATAAAATAAAATAAAAGGGAAATATTATTAAAAATCCATAAAGTAATAAACGGAACGTCTGTTTAAAGGGAAAATTTAAGAAAGTTTATTAAAGATCTTAAAAACGTTAAAAATCCCATAAATTATAAAAATTATAATAATAACGGGACTTTTAACTTATTTTTATTAAAAGGAGTTAATATCTTTATTTTATTTAAGGATATTTATAATTTTATCCCGGCTTATTAATAAACAGATAAAACCTTATTAATACCGGGATATATTCCGGAAGATAAAATAAATATAAATAATAACGTTAACGATAAGCTTAAGATTAACCGTTCTTATTAAGGTTATTATTATTATAATCTTTACGTATTTAATATTAATTTTAATAATATTATTTTTATCGTTACGGCTTATATTAATTTACTTATTTATTAATAAGTTATAAATTCTTTAGACCGATTTAAATGGATTAAGGCTATTAATAAAAAGATTACGAATTTATTATTAAATAAAACCTAAGAGTTTATAGATAAATTAAAAGACCGTAAGCTTATTAACTTTAAATAAATATTTAAGAAAAAGTTCCTTACTTTAAATTTTATTAATAAATATAAGGTAAGGCTTATTATAAGGGGCTTTACTTAAAAGCAAAATATTAACTATAAAGAAACCTTCTTATTTACTTTAAGGTATAAGTCGCTCCGTTTACTTCTAGTACTTACGGCCATCTATAGACTTCAGCTATGGCTCTTGGACGTTATTACCGTATACTTAAACGGTAATTTAAATAAAAAGATTTATATAAGTATTCTTAAGGGTATTCCGATAACTTAATAAAATACCGGTAAATACCTCCGCTTACTTAAAGGCCTTTATAGGCTTAAATAATTAAAAAGGATTTGGGTTAAGAAATTTCGATTACGGCTTTATAAATTCGGTTTTATCTTTATTTAAATTAATTTATATATATTTATTAAGAGGTTTAATAAAAAGACGTATCTAATAACCCTTTATATTAACGATATCGTTATTATTATTAAAAGCTTAAAGATCTATAAGTAAATAAAGGATTATTTAACTTTAATATTTAAGCTTACTAAAAAGGGCCCGTTAAAGGTAATCCTCGGGATATAAATATCCCAAAACGACGATATTATCGTTATAAATTAAATAAGTTACGTTATTAACGTCCTTAAAAAATATTATATAATAAACTATAATAATATTAATATCTCAATAAACGGATATAAGGATATATAAGTAGCTTAATTTAATAAGTAATAAATAAATTAATATATTTATTAATAATTTCTTAATAAGCTTATATTCCTTTAAATCGTTACCCGTTTAAACTTAACTTTTTTAATCTTAAAATTAAGTTAATTTTATAATAACCTTATTATTTAATATTAAAATTATTTAATACGGGTACTTAAATACTTAAAAAGCATATTAGATCTAAACTTATACTTTTAATATAACGGCGGATTATTTAAATACTTTATAAATATTGCGTTTATTAATAATAAAAATAATAAGAGGTTATTATACGGCTTTATAATGTTAAATACCGGTATAATATACGTATAATATATTCGGAAATAGCGTACCGTCGTTATTTCCACCGTAAAAGTTAAATATATAATTCTTTCCGAAAAGTATAAGGCGAATATTTAATTTATAAAATAAATCGATAAAACCGGATTCTTTAAAGGCTACGGGTTTATCGTTTTATTTAATAATAATAACGGTAGTATCTTTCTTATTAAGAACCCGGAGAATTATTTACGGATTAAGTATATTAACGTCCAATATTATTTTATTCAGAAAAAGGTATAAGAAAACCTTATCTTAATAAAGTATATTAATATTAAAAATTAACTTATAAATATTATAACGAAGCCTTTATTAAAATAACCTTTTAAGATAAATCGATTAAAGCTCGGATTATATTTAGTGGGCTAATAACGGTATTACCGTTATGGATTTATCGTAGCTTTAAAGAGGGAGTAATATATAGGGGTATTCCGCGGTTATCTTGGTAGCCCCTGCATTGGAAACCTTATCGTATAAAGGCTTACCAGACAGCCTTTTGTTAACGGTATTATAGGTATACCGGTGCATAAGGTGCGGTGAGTATACGGTCATTAAACGGCCCTTGGGATGGATATAAATACGGTCGTTATCACGGTGTAATTAGATAAGCATAGTGGTAGACTTAATATAAGTGTTTCGGCTTACTCACCCTTCCCCTGCACCCTGCACCCATTTGCGCATATTGCATTACGGGGCAATGCCAAGACATCCCCATGACGCCTGTAGATAGATACCATCACCTGGCCGTACATCCCAGAACGCGTTTACCCTCAAGCACCCTTTGTCTTCACAGAATGCATTACACATTGCATACCTACTTGCTTGCTGTGCATCTTACAAAGAGCTATTCTTCAAAACCACCACCACCAGCCTGGGGAGCAACTTCTCCACCAAAACCCACATATAAATCAGCTATACCGAACGACGCTGAGGCAACGCCACTATAATACGACATACCAGAGCACGAAGAGCAACTCTTTACCACCCTCACCACCACCAGTAGCACAGGGGAGCAAAATCTCCCACCATATATATACACCACGAGCCAGGTCCTCAAGGATCTCCTCATCAAATCCACCTCGCAAACCATACTGAAAGCCTGGCCCGCGCGGGAACCGGCTGCACCGTCACCTCTGTGCAGCTATTACTACTATTACCTATGCACCATTACTACCGGCGTAAACATGTTGAAAGAGAAAGGTTTATATGGAAGAATCAGAAGATAAATGCATATGATGCTTTTTGAGAAAGTTCAAAGTGAAAAAGTGGGCACGAAAGTAAGTATTCGGGGTTGATTTCCCCCAAGGCATAGCTCTGGAGGATCCCGTGGTTGTATCCCTATTGTGCTTGAACAACGATAAAATCACAAGGTGAAGATGGATCGGACGGAGCTGTTACTGTACATACCGTTCGAGTCCACGTTTTCTACCTGGATTCCAGTACGGTGACGAGGCAGGGTACAGTTTTGATGGACACCAATGCATGGGACGTAAGGGGGGGTGTCTCAGAAAGCCACATGTACCGGGACTGTTGCAGTCCCAGGGTAGAAAATATTGATGTTCGGGTTCAAGTTGATATTGCGCCATCCTGGCGATGCATGCTGATTAAATCTACTAGAGCTTCACCCTTCCATCATCTCAGCCCCTATTTCACTCTGTGAAGTCCACTTCCATCTTGCTCAAGTAATATCGTCAAAGGCCATAGAGGGATATCTTTGTGTTCTCTTGCCCTCTTCCTCGTCCAGGCATGCTCGAGTGAGGCGCAATTCTTGGATATCCGCAGAATGCCTATACGTTCTGCCTCTTCTTGAGGATCCTCTTCACGACCTCTCGGCAAGCCTTCTGATTGACCAGTATACCCCAATCGAAAATATTGTGTCCCAGCTTTCGAAACCTCCGCATGCTGGCATCGTCGCTAGCAAGAAATTCGCCCATGCGTGTCATGTGGTAAACGCTAGGCTGGCCAGGCCCAAAGTCTTCGTACCAGTGTACAAATATGCGTGCCAGGCTGGGGATCCAGGCGCAGGTAAAGTAGTAGGACTGGTCATCGGGTTTGGAGGTAGTCAGAGAGCTGGGTGAGGCTGGGATGGAACGCACAGGTGTGGCTGGTAAAGTGCTGACCAAATCGGCAGTAGCGGGCTGGGCCGGAACGGAGGGAGGACGGGCAGCAGCAGCAGCAGCAGCAGGTGTGGTGGACAATGGCGGTGATGGCGGTGTTGGCACCCCTGTTGCCTTGGTTTCCGACCGCGTCTCTTCTGCCATCCTGTTCAGACTGCGGCGGGCGCAGACGAAGGCGATGCCGGTGCGCATCGCTTGATTTTCCGCCTCTTCGATGGTACCTTCGCAGCTTTTGTTCTCGATGGCGAAGAAGATGTGGTCCATGTTGGTGCCCAGACGAATGAAGGGTATCACGTCCTCGGGAATCTTCTCGTCCGGGCGAGGAAAGTCTGGTGTCCGGATGCCGAACATCCAATCTGGCTTGGGGGTGGTAAGACCAATGCTGGAATTCGGTGCATAGGGGAGGATGTGAGTGGGCAGAAGGCTGTCGAGAGCGTAGACGAGTCCATCAACGGCCTCATAGGACTCTTCGACGTGTTTCAGCTCTTCATCAAAGGTGCGTTTGCGGGATTCAACGGTATGGGTGTCTGTGAAGATCTGCGGGACTGCCTTGTTAAAGTACTGCTGCTCCGAAGCTACTGCGTTTTGGTGGAGGAAAGTGCTGAACTTCTTGGCTGACGTATCTTTCATTGCCGACAGTCGATCCTTATCCAGATGGCGCGCTACCTCTTCAAAGAAGGCTGGATATTGTTGCATCTTTGTTGTGTCATTATAGTGGTAGCCTTGCTCCGCTAGGGACCGACGGACGTTGGCAACGTTGGGCGTTGGCTTTGGAGTATCGAACTCAGAGGTGGGTGTATGGGTGGATTTTTTGGTGGGACTACGCTGTATGTACAAGCATTCAGTCAGCAGCCTGTTCGAGCTTTCTCTGCGAACAGAAGGGGGCAACTCACTCGAGGCATGTTGTTGCTTGCAATGGACTTCAGTGCCTGTCGCGTCAAGCGAGGTCTGGACGGCCTTGGAGCAACAGGATTTCCGTCTTGTCCGTCTTGTCCGTCTTCTCCGTCTTCTCCGTCTTCTAGCGACACGCTCGTAGTCCACTTCCGTTTGCTCAACGTTGTGTTTATGGTTGGTGAACTGCGAGAGGAAGGGAGGGTAGAAGGTGAGTCGGGATGGCGGAAGGATGTTGGGTCAAGGTCTCGCACCCAAGTGAGGGTTTGAGTTGGTGATGGGGACGCGCTAGGCATCAGGCACAGAAGTTTAATAGCAAAGTGAAGTGAAGTAATATGGGTAAAGCGGTGAAGAGGAAGCGATGAAACGTCCCAGTGTCAAAGTGTCAAAGATTCGCCGTCACGTCAATAAAACGATGATGGTTTGGTACCTTAATTCCGCTGGTTCCGCCCTCCGCCCTCCGCCCTCAGCCCTCAGCCCTGAGCCCTCAGCCCTACAGCACCTCCGAGGTTCAGCCGGTCAGCCTTCCAGTCCTGGGCCGAGGCGGAAAAAAAGCCGTCCATGACCAGAGAAAGAGGCAAGAAAGGCAAGAGGGAAAGAGGGAAAGAGGGAAAGAGGGAAAGAGGGAAAGAGGGAAAGAGGGAAAGAGGGAAAGAGGGAAAGAGGGAAAGAGGGAAAGAGGGAAAGAGGGAAAGAGGGAAAGAGGGAAAGAGGGAAAGAGGGAAAGAGGGAAAGAGGGTCCAATGGCAGACGCATAGACGTCATCGTCATCAACCATTAACCACCAACATCTCAGATTCAGATAACCCGCAGAAGAACGCGACGAGCCTCGGTGAACTCGACCAGAGTCTCTCCACCAGCAACTTCTTTTTCATTCTACAGTGTCACTATCACCATCACCATCACCATCACTAGTTCTACTATTCCGTATGTCTTAATTGTATAGAATTTAACTTGGGACACTATGGTTTAATATTTAGACTATATTAGGTATTATTTAATAGACAGACAGACAATCGACCCGGTTCAACGAAGCCCAGCCTCAAAGCCGTCCCTTTCAGTAGGCCAGACGACGAACATCATCACCACAATGACAGCACTCACCTTTACTGACGAGCAATTCAAGCGATTCCTCAGCTCACCTCACACTCAAACCTGCACCAATACCAATACCATTGAAGACACCGCCAGAAGATCTCACCTTTGATCCTCTCATTCATGACGTCTTCTCCTTCACCCGCCTTCTCACCGACCATGTCGATCCACAACACGTCAGTCAATGCCTTCAAGGCGAGGCTCAAGAATGGTATGAGTCAGTCTTCAGCGAGACCACAAGGGCTGGTATCAACACCAGTACACGGCTTTGGTCACAAGAGCTCTGGCTGGAGACTCAACTTCGGCAATACCCCTGAGAACACGCTTTCGAACGTTTGGGCACCCACAAAACCACCATCATGAACCGGGTGCGTCCAAGATAATCTTCCGGCTTGCACTTTCCTCCATTATTCAATATGCACCGACCACCATGCCCGAATACTCCACTACCACCTTATCGATTCCCTTCTGTACTTGCTCCGACCTTGGATGAAGGTATACCTACGTCCGGGACCGATATTAATAATATTTTTTGATAATAAATCACTCTTACTCTTGGGGCAAGAGCATTCTTTAGTGGTGGCCAATTTTGGGGATCTCAGCAGAGCTAATCCTTGGCACCCTTGGCACGGAGCGGGTCTGGCTTATTCCGCTTACCTAACGTATATACCTTCATATCTGGAATACTTATATATTTAGCTACTTAATAAGCATATATTACGGATCCTAGGTGCATTAATACGATTTATTAATTATTATCGCATGCCTTGGAGGGCAGGTTGGTTTTTATAAAAAAAAAAAAAAAGGTATATAAACGTAGCGTTAAACAAGTATTCTTAAAGAGACTTTAAGTAACTTAAAAAGATAGAGAAAATTTTATTAAAAAGGTAAAATAGATATATATATTAAGTATAAGGAATTTAAACCAAATGGCATTTTTACGTATAGAAGATAAACTATATAATAATCGAATATTTTAAGGATAAAGGATAATAATTCATTAAGAGTTATTGTTACGGATATGTATAAAGTATATGAAGTGAATAGGTTTAATATATATAATAAGTAGCTATCTAGCTATAAAGGTGGGGAATATAAGTATACGCGCCAAGCACCGGAATAAGGTAAGCCCGCTCCGTACCAAGGGATCCTCCCAAGGTCCATACCGTAATAATATACCCATAAAAAGAGAAAAAAGCGACGTTTACGTTGCATTATATCCACTATAAAATATTATAAATGTTAATATACTCAGTAATAAAGGTAACCGAGGGGAAGCTTTAAGTATATAAATAATGCTGATTGGATATATAGTTATTAAGAAATAAAGGGCCGTAAGAATCGCATATTAAAAAACCGAGAAAACCGTAAAAGGTATAAGCCGAGCAATTATTATAATTTACCCGGGAAATAATCGTAGATTTAAGGATTACGATTAAGTTAAATCACTTAAAAACGTGATCTCCGAGGTATTGCCGTGGCTATGTTTTACTTAATTTATCCTTACTTTTACTTATTAATAAGCTCGTAGCTATTACGTTATAGGGACGTTATTGTTAAAGTCGGAGTCGTCGTTATCTTTAAAGTCGGAGGACTTATCGTCGTTATTATTATTATCGTTAAAGTCGGAATTATCGTCGTTATTTGCCTTTTATTTTTTATTCTTACTATATATATAATAAGCTTTATATTAAAATCGTATATAGTTTATATTTTCGTTAACCTTTTAATTATATATACCTATATTATAGTGGATATAATAAATGTAATTAAGATCTTCTGTATTTAATTTATACTTAAAGCTTATACCTATAAATATGATAATAAAATATCTAGAATACGGTTAAAGGTCCCATTTAAAGCTGGAGTACCTATCTAAAAGGGTATTATCCGTAAATATTATAGCTAAAGACTCTTTCTTATCTAAAGGTTCTTAATTTAAAGGTTCTTGGGTAGACTTTTGAGGTAAAGGTAACGGAGCAGGTAAACTCTTTATTTACGGAGCAGGTGAAGTCTTTGCTGCGGGAGCGGGTAGATTCAGAGGTATTATACTCGTTTTTAATGTAAATTTATTAAAGAGGTCCTTAAGTATTATTAATAATAGTAACTTTAATAATAGTACTTTAAACATTATCAATTTTAATGAGGTAAGAGATTTAAGAGGTATAAATCTTATATAAAGGTCGTAAATAATAAGGTAGGATTTAAGTAAGAAGCAGTTAGCTAATAAGCTTATTAATAAAGGTAATAAAGTCCTAGATCTTATAAGTAAGATTTAAGATAAGAATAATTTAGTCGATTTAAGAGTTAATACGTATATCAATAATAAAGATAAAATTAAGCTTATTAAAAAGCTTATTAAGCAAGTAAATAAAGGCATAACAGCTTAATAGGTATCCTATTAAAAGGATCCGCTTAACAATAAGGGATTAAGTGGATAAGTTATAACGTAGCCATTTTGACTTAAGGCAATAGAAGCTATACTCGATCTGCAGTAATAGCTAAACACTAGTTATTGCTACCATTTATCACGGACATACATAAAGCATATAAAGTAAGTAAGTATAATATATATAATAAGTAATTATCTAACTATAAAGGTAGGAAATATAAGTGTATACGCCAAGCACCGGAACAAGGTAAGCCCGCTCCGTGCCAAGGGATCCTCCCAAGGTCCATACCGTGACAGTTATTAAACCTTATCCGGTAAATTATATAATTAATATTAATAAAATAATAATAAACAATTAATAATTTATTAATACTTATTATTAACCTTAATCAGACCCAGTTATTACGTAAGGCCGGTAAAAAGGGCTTATATCCATTTAATATTAAAAGGTTAAAGTTAAAGAATAAATAGAGGTATAAGGTTAAGTTTATAAATTATATAATACAGATCTTAAAATAGTTATGAACGTTAATAATAATAAAGTTATATAAGTAAAATTACCTCCTTCCGATTAAAATTAATATAACTTAATAAAATTCCTTACAGTAAACTATAATGATAATAATAATAATAATAATAATAAGGATTTCCAGCGGATATATATTTATAAATTTATGAATTTATATATAAATACTTTAAGTATATGCGAACTGTTATGGTTCTAGCAGGCCTTGTTCCTAGGCTCGGCCTATTTACCTTATAAGTACTAGCTCCTTAATACCCACACTTATATAATGGGTATATCCTGTACCATAAATACTATTATAGTTATTATTCCGTTTATAGTTAAATCTTATATATTAGTTCCTTAATATAATAATAGCTATCCTTCTATATCGCGAAGTTAATTATAAGCCTTATATATAGTCGTACTTTATTAAAATTAATACTATTAATTAATTAACCGGTTAAAGCAGCCGGGGTATTACGGAGTAAAGCATATATAGTTAATTAATAAACCATATAGTAAATACGTATTATAAGTCCATAAAACGTTAGCAGTTGTAGGAACCAAAAGTGGAAACCCCTATAGGCCGAAGTAATTAGAATTAAGTAACGGTTAATACTAAGATTAATTAAGTTTATTAAGACTTAAAATAGAACAGGATAAAAATAATTAAGTTAAGGAAGAATAATTTAAGACGATATTATAGATAAACTTATCGTTAAAAGCTTTTAAGCCGTATAATAAATATGTACTTAATAGTCCTATTTATAATATAAGGTATTAATCTTTCAATTATCGACTTTATAAATAAATTAGTCGATGTTTTAATTATAATACTTAAAGCAAGCCTATTAATTAAAGACGTACTTAGGGTACGTAGTAAGCCTGCTATAATAACATTAATTTTATTTTAACTTCTTAATTAATTAAATGGATCGATTTTTCCGATTTATATAAATCCCTTAATAGCTTTATTATTACGTTATAAGCCTATAAGACGTTAACAGTTACGGGGCCCTTAATAAGGTAATTTACAAGCCGGAATAGTTAATAACTGGATAGACGGTTAATACTTATAATAATACGGGTAAAATTGATATTATAAGTAAAATAAAAGGTGGAAATCTATATTATATTTATAAGTATAACGACGATATTAAGGGTGAGAGTTACTCTTATAACTTCGGTTTATTTATATAAGTAAAAGCTATTTAATTAATTTATCCACGGATAACTCGTTAACCGCTTTAATTTTAATGGCATTAACGGTAATAACTTTACATTAAACTCCTTTTTAATATAAAGTATATAAATCAGCTTTACCCCGGAGATTACGCTAATCGACTTAACTTTAATCGATTTTTTCACCCCTATAAAGTCGATTTTTTTTACCTTTTTTCAGGAACTTTTCTTTAATACCCGGGTTGCTCGGCCTTCACTACTTAATTACCACCTATGCTTAAGGTATTAGCTATATACTTGGTGGTTCTTTGAGGCTATACCCAGGTCCGATAAAAATGGTTTTAATCTAGGTGGCAGGAGCTTATTATCGTGGAGGGGGATCGTATTATGGTTCCAGCAGGCCTTACTCTTAGGCTCGGCTTACTTACCTTATAAGTACTAGCTCCTTAACACCCATACTTATATAATGGGTATATCCTATACCATAAACACCACCATAACTATTATTCCGTTCATAGCTAGACCTCATATATCAGTTCCCTGACACGAGCAGAATAAACAGGTTAAGAATATATTCTTTTTTACTTAACCTTTAAACGCTTACGAGTATCCGGTTTACTCATAAGTATTATTACTTATCTATAAGTTTTCTATATACTTATAAGTTTTTTAACTTAACGTTTTTCTTTTTAAGTTCACCCCCTTTAAACGTTTTTAGCCCTAACATTAAATACAGTCAATTGTTAAACTAAGCTTAATTTAAAAAAACTGAATCTAGAATTAATTTAGAAAATGTTAAATATTACGGCTTATAAGGGGGGTTACAGTTATACTTAAGCGCTAAGAAAGCTTGATAAAAAAAGTTATAAAAGATATAAACCGTTAATTTACCGTTTTAAACGTTTTGATTTAGAACTTTTTTTTACTTATCTGGGACCGCTTAAAACGTTCGTAAGTTTTCTGACCTACTCGTAAGTAACTTCAGTTACGAGCGGTTTGAGTAAGGAAATCCTTTCTTTTATTTATATAATCCGAGTAGGTTATAGATTTACTCATATAATGAATAAAGGATTTAAAGGTATTTATTAATATTAATTAAATTATCGTAATATTAATAGTTAACGCTCTCTTTACGCCGGCGTTATAATAGTATGCTATATTATTACGTTAGGGTAAACCGTTAAAACTTAATAACGGACATTAACAACCGCCTTAATATACGTTATTTATAAGGTCTATTTTAACCGGTATAAGGCAAAGTAATTATTATTTCTATTTTAAGAAAAAATAACGTTTTAACTTTTTAATAATTAGTTTCATTATTATATTTATATATTAAAGTAAAACTTAAATATTTCAACCGTAAAGTTACGTTTATTACCATAATAATTATTAGTTTTACCAGTGTATTATTAATAAAGTTCATTTAAAATTTTAATTCTTCTTTTTTATTTAAGCAAAAATTAAGTATTATATTAAAAAGCTTAAGCTATATTAAATAAATCTTAAAGTAAACAATAAATATATTTTATTAACTTAGAAAAGTAATTTATATTTTATTTTAAGTACTTTCTTAATAAAATTAAAAAAAAGGGATTTTCTTATTTAATATTCATTTTTAATAAAATCTTTAACTTATATTAAATAAAGAAATTAATAAAAAAAATCTATTAAAGGCTTGAAGATAAATATTTAAACATAATAAATTATTAGGGAAAACCGTTAACTTTCTTATTATAAATATTACGGTAAAAGAATAGAAACGAATAAAGGGACAATAAAGGGTTAAAACGATACGTATACGTATAGCTTAAGTAATAGCGAGGTTAATATTTTAATTATAATGAATATAATTCTTAAAAATAAGGAAGTATTTTATTTATAAGGGAGTATATGGGTAAATAACCTATATTAATAAAATCAACGGGGAATACTTAAATAACGCGACAGTAGCGGGATAAATAATCGTTAAAATAAATAAGAGAATTATAGTTAATAAGATATATATAAAGGGACGTATAAAATACGTAAAAAAATAATAAATAAAAAAGGCATTAAAAAAATTAAGCCGGTAATAATAACGGAAAGAAAAAACGAAAAACGTATATAAAGTAAAAACGATATTCACGGTATTAAAGGTATATAAAATAAGAATAAAAAATAAAAGCAAGAAATTTATAAATATTAAAAAATAAACAATAAGAAAAAGAATATATTAAACCCGTAGAAAAGTTAAAATAAGAAAAAAAAACGGTCAGGACCTTAAACAAGTTACTTATAACGGAATAAATAATTATTACGTTAAAGACCTGGCCAATATAATAAGTAAGACTATAGAGAATAAATGATTTCTATAAAAAATTAAAAATAAAATTAAAGGAATTAAGGTAATTAAAAGGAGCTTAAAAAACGGTAATAAGAATACTAATAAAAAACAGAAATAGAAATTTAAAAATCAATATATAAAGTAAAAAGGTAATAACGGGAACTATTAAAGTAAAAGAAACTTAAACGGCGAAAATTATAAAGAATATTCATACAATAATTAAAAGGGAAAAAATACGGATTAAAAAAACATAACGGCGACGTTAAAAAAATAAAAATAATAATAATCCGTTTATTAATGAAAGAACAAAAAATAATGATAAGAATAAATTTCTTATAACTTATAGAAACGTTTAAAATAATAGGAACTTTATGAATGAAATAAAATATTATTATATATAAGTTATAAAGCGGAAATATCCTTTTTAAAATAACGTCCTTAAAAATAAAAAAAAAAGTTAAAGAAGGTAAAAATATGAATTATTAATAAGAATCAATCGAAAACGGTAAAAATAATAAGATAGTTATTTATTATTACGGTAAGTAAAATATATCTAATGTACTTTATAGAAATAAAAAATTAATTTATTTTAAGACGTATAAAAACAGAAAACACAGTTTTTTATGTTAACTTAATAATCATTAATTATAAGCTTTTCTTAATAAAAAGGCTAAATACCTTAAAACGGATAAAGAAAAACTTTACGGCTATATCAAATATGAGGTTATTAAAGATATATAATAATATTTTAAATAAAAGGATTATTAAGGGTAAATCCCTTAAATTAATCCGATTATAAAATAAAACAATAAATATTTATTAATACTTTAAATATTAAAGATATAAATATATTACTATAAGATAACTTAATAATATAAAATATATAATATATTTTAAAAGGCGTAATATATATAAATACGTAAACTTAATAAATAAAGGCATTATTAAAAACATACATAAATATACGGTATATGAAAAGGATAAATAACCGGTATAAAACCCGAAATATTTAATAAGAATTGAGAAGATTAAGTATAAAAAGAAAAAGATAATTGTTAAAGTTTTATAATATAGTTTATATAAAGTTAAATCGGTAAATTAATTAAAAACGGTTTTAAAACGGAAACAAAGTTAATTAAATAAAAATAAATAAAGAGTTATAATTATTAATAATATAAGGCAAAAGATATTTATTATTGATTGATTGATTGATTAATTTATATTACGGATTTAGTTAAGCTAATTCCGGCGTTCTTTAATACGCGGCCTTTTAACTTTATTAATAACCGTAAAAACCTGATACTTATAATATTAAGGTAAAAACCGGTATTTATTAAGTTTTTACCTTCTATCCCTTAAGGTAAAGGATAAAAACGGCTATTTAAAGAATAGTAATTTATTTATATACTTTTTATATTTTAAGTCCCTTAAGAAAATCCATAATATTACAATTATATTCTTATAAAAATTATTTTTAAGCTTATTACTTTTCCGTTCCTTTATATATTTTATATTATTTTAACCTTACGTAATACCTTAAAATATCCTTATTAATACTTACGTATTTAATATATATATTTTTTTTATTATTATCGCCGTTAAATCTTTTAAAGACTTTTAATAAACGTTTATTATTATATCTTTACGGCTATAAAAGATATTTTCTGATTTATATAATTAACGTAACCGGTTTCCGGTTTTCTTTTTCTTCCTTAATTAATAACGGGCCTTTTTTTATAAGGTTTTCGGTAACTTTATTTATTTTTATAGTAAAATTAAATTATAATAATAATCCGGTAAATATTATAAATTTAACGGTTATCCGGATATTTTACTTTATAAATAATATTTAACGGTAATTATAAGTATTAACTTTTATTATAAATTTTAATTTAACCTTTATAAATAAAGAATAAGAAATAAAAACGTATATAACGTCTTATTTTCTTTATTTATATTTATATCCGGTATTTATCCGATTTCCGGTATATATAGTAAATAGGAAATAAGTTAAACCGTTTTTACCCGTTTAAAGTTAAATCGTTAATACGCTATTACTTTTCCTTATATTATTATAATAATAAAGATATTTATTAATAATCTTTTTATTATTAAGAATTAAATAATAATAACCTTAAAGTATAAAGTCTTTATACCTTTATTAATATTTAATTTATTTTATTATAACTTATAAAATAATTATAATAATTTTTATTCTTTAAATCCTTTTAATTTTAATTTTTTTTATATTTAATAAGAATCTATATATGCTTAAATTAACCTTTAAGATACCAGTAAAATTAACCTTTTTCTTAATTTATTCTTGTTTTATCTTAATAGGAAAAAGGATAAATGTCTTTAATTTATTTTTTTAAACTTAAAACTTATTAAGATTTTAACGGATCCGCCCGTTTCTTATTATCATAATTAAATATATATATTTCTTGAACTTTATTTAAATAATTATTTAATTTAATAAAATTTCAATTAACGGTATAAAGATTTTAAACTTTAATACTGGGATAAAGGTTGCTTTAAAAGTATTATTAACCACTTTTAAATATTGGTTCTAGACTTTTTATAATATTTAAATAAGCTTTTTTTATATATTTTAAAATATTTTTAAATATATATTAAATAATTATAATATATATTATAATTAATTTTATTATAACTTAATAAATAGTCCGGGTTTTCTATAATATAACTCCTTATATTATTACGGTAAAATAAGTAAAACTTTTTCTTATAAAAATTTTTTCTTTGATATTTTTCTTATATAATCCTTTTAATTAAATTTCTTATTTACTTAAAGGTTAAGAACTTTAATAGTAATATCCGGCTTTACCGTAACTTTATTTAATTTTATTATAATTATTATATCATATAGTTTCGGGCTTTTAATTATATAAATAAACTTATACTTATATAATATAAATTAAGCTTTATAAATTCTTCTTTATTAAAAATAAACTTTATAAGTTTATTTTAATTTTAAATAATCTATGCGTATAAAAATAATATAAGTTAAAAAATAAATATCGTTAATAAAGTTTTTAACTTAAATTTTCTATTTTAACTTAATAAGTTCTTTAATTAATAAATTATTAAAGAATAAAAATAATATAAAAAGAATAAACAATCTTTCAAAAATCTCCATTATAATAGGCTTTATTAAGCTTATTTTTTATTTTAAATTAATAACGTAATTTAGTCGCTTAAAAACCTCTTTATTTATTTAATTAAGAAGGGTAATATCCCTTTCTTCTTTAAGTTATATAGTAATTTTTAATAATTTATTTTATTAAAGGTACTTATAATATTAAGAGAAAAAAGAGTCGTAATATCTTTCTTCCTGTAACCTTATATTATATTCACGTTATCGATTAATTTTTTAAGGGTTATTTTTATTAATTAATTTTTCCTTATTCTTATTTATTAATCGGGAAAAGTCCGTAATTCTTTATATTGATTGATTGATTGATTTATACTACGGATCTAGCTGAGCTAATTCCGGCGTTGCTTAATATACGGCCTTTTAACCTTATTAATAACCGTAAAAACCTAATACTTATAACGTTAAAGTAAAAACCGGCGTCCATTAAGCCTTTATTTTTTACCTTTTAAGGTAAAGGATATTAACAGCCGTTTAAAAAGTAATAATTTATTTATATACTTCTTATATTTTAACTCCCTTAAGAAAATCTATAATATTATAATTATATCCTTATAAAGGCTACTTTTAAATTTATTATTTTTCCGCTCCTTTATATATTTATATTACTTTAACTTTACGTAATACTTTTAAAGATCCTTATTAATACTTATACGTTTAATATATACCCCTTTTATATTATTATTGCCGTTAATTCCTTTAAAGACTTTTAATAAACGTTTATTATAATATCTTTATAATTATAAAAGATACTTTCCGGTTTATATAATTAACGTAATTAATTTCCGTTTTTCTTTTTCTTCTTTAATTAATAACGGGCCTTTTCCGTAAAATCTTTAATAACCTTATTTATTTATATAATAAAATTAAATTATAATAATAATCCGGTAAATATTATAAATTTAATAATTACCCGGATACTTTACTTTATAAATAATATTTAACCGTAATTATAAATATTAACTTTTATAATAAGTTTTAATTTAATTTCTATAAATAAAAATTCAAATATAAAAACGTATATAACGTTTTATTTTCTTTATTTATACTTATATCCGGCGTTTATTTAACCTTTAATATATATAATAAATAAGAAATAAATTAAACCGTTTTTATCCGTTTAAAATTAAATTATTAATATATTATTATTTTTCCTTATAATATTATAACGGCAGAAATACTTATTAATAATCTTTTTATTATTAAAATTTAAATAACAATAACTTTAAAGTATAAAGTCTTTATACCTCCCTTAACGTTTAATTTATTTTATTATAACTTATAAGGCAATCGTTATAGTTTTTATTTTTTAAATCTTTTTAATCTTAATCTTTTTTACGCTTAAGAAAAGTTTATATATACTTAAATTAACCTTTAAGATATTAATAAAATTAACTTTTTTTTAGCTTATTTTTACTTTATCTTAATAAAAAGAGGGATAAGTATTTTTAATTTATTCTTTTTAACTTAGCGCTTATTAAGATTCTAACGGATCCGTTTATTTCCTATTATTATAATTAAGTATATATATTTTTAAAACCTTATTTAAGTAATTATTTAATTTAATGAAACCTTAATTAATGGTATAGAAACCTTAAACTTTAATATTAAGATAAAGGTTACTTTATAAGTACTATTAATTATTCTTAAATATTAATTTTAGACTTTCTATAATATTTAAATAAACTCTTTTTATATTCCGGAGTACTTTTAAGTATATATTAAATGGCTATAATATATATTATAGCTAGTTTTATTATAACTTAATAAATGATCGGGGCCTTCTATAATATAACTCTTTATAATAATATAGTAAGATAAATAAGGCCTTTTTTTTTTTATAAAGTTATCTTTTTTTAGATTTTTCTTATATAATCTTTTTAATTAAGTTTTCTATTTACTTAAAGGTTAAGGACTTTAATATTAATATCCGGCTTTACCGTAGTTCTATTTAAGTTTATTATAATTATTATATTATATAGCTTTAAGCTTTTAATTATATAAATAAGCTCGTATTTATATGGCGTAAATTAAGTTTTATAGGTTTTCATATATTAAAAATAGACTTTATAAGCTTATTTTAATTTTAAATAATTTATATATATAAAGGTATTATAGGTTAAAAGGTAAACGTTATTAATAAAGTTTTTAACTTAAATTCTTTATTTTAACTTAATGAGTTTTTCGATTAATAAATCGTTAAAAAATAAGAATAATATAGAAAAAATAAGTAATCCCTAAGGAATCCCCGTTATAATAAACTTTATTCAACTTATTTTTTATCCTAGGTTAATTAATGTAACTTAATCGCTTAAGAAACTTTTCATTTATTTAATTAAAAAGGGTAATATCTTTTTTTTTAAGTTATAGAATAATTTTTAATAATTTATTTTATTAAAAGTATTTATAATATAAAAAAAAAGAAAACTTATAATATGCTTTTTCCCGTAACTTTATACTATATATATGCCGTTAATTAATCCTTTAAAAATTATTTTTATTAATTAATTTCTTTTTATTCTTATTTATTAATTATAAAAAAGTCCGTAATTCTTTATATAATTATTAAGGATCTTTATTATTACCGTCTTTAAGGTTTTTCTTAACGTATAAAAAAGAGAATAAGTTTATAAGACTTTACTTTAAAGTAACCCGGCTTAATAAGTTTTTTAAGGATAATTATCTTTATTTCTTTAATCTTATATAAATAATAATTAACGTTAAAATATACTTAAAAGAAATAAATAAAGACCTTCTTAAATAATAATATTATTATTAATAAAAATTTATTAAGGATTTTACTTAATTTTAAGGTTTTATTTTTTTAATTTATTAATTACTTTAATTATTATATCTTATATTATTACTTTATTTATTAATACGGGGTCGGAATATATAATATTATTAATATCGTTTAAATTAATTTTTAACGGAGGATAAAAAAATATTCCTTTAAGGGCCTTAATTTTTTTATTAAAGGTATTAATTAATATATTATCGGGATTTTTAAGGAATAAAAATTTAAGGATAAACTTTAATTTCTTATTTTATTCCTTATTATATTTCGTTAACTTTTAAATATTATAAGGTAAAACCATTAAATTATATATTATAAATTAAAAATATATTTATTTAATTTTCTTAATAATCTTTTTCTTTCTTTTCAAGTAATTTTTAATTAATTAAATATTTCTTAATTTTTATACTTAAAAGTTTACTTTATTAGTTTTTTCGCTTTTACGGTTATAGTTATATATTTTTTATTTGAATAAGTTTTAAATCTTTAAGAAAGCTTTATTATTAAAATTATTTTATGAAAGGTACTTTTTATTTAATATAATAATAGACCTTTACGGATGGCGACGAACAAAGGGACCCTAGAGGTCTAAAACGATACGTATATATATAGCTTTAACGATAGTAAGGGGAATATATTAAGTGTAATAAATGGAAGTAACGTAATGGTTAAAAATAAGGTAATAAACGGGTAAATAACCTATATTAATAAAAACGGTAATAATACGGGCGGGCAATATAATAATAATAAGCCGGATAACGCTTAAAATAAATAAAGGAATTAAGGCTAATAAAATGTATATATTAAAGCGTATAAAACACGTAATAATAATACGGAGGTAATAAATAAATAAAAGGGTAAGAAAGCCGGTATAATATTAATAATAAAGGATATAAGCGGGGGGAAAAGATAAGAAAACCGCGGTAAAAGTATTATTAAGGGTATATAAAAGGGAAATAAAACTAATAAGGAGGACGGGACCTTAAGGGACTAAAGGTAAAAGGCGGAGATAATATATTACCCGGTAAAGGAAGGTGAAAGGGCGGTAAAGGAAACGGTAAAAACCCTAAAAGGACTCCTTACGGTAAAATAAAAAGATATTACGTTAAAGACTTAATTAATACTATAGATTAAATTAAAAAACATAAAAGACTTCTATATAAAAGTAAAAGTAAAGTTAAGGGAAATAAAGCGCTTATAAGGCTCTTAAGGGGCGGGAGCGAAAACGTTAATAGGGGGTAAAGACGGCGGCTTAAGGTTAAATATATAAAATAAAAATGTGAAAGCGGCGGCCCTTTAAATGAGAAAAAGCTGGGTAATAAGGGTAATAAAAAGGGTACCCGCGGTAAAGAATAAAGGGATAACGGAGAAGAAAACGACCATATTAAAAAAGGCGAAAATAATAATAATCCGCCTATTTAATAACGAGGAAAGGAATATAATAATAAAAATAAACCCGTTATAATTAATAAAAGCTTTTAAGGTAATAACGGAACTATTAATAAAATAAATTATTACAGTATATAAATTATAAAATAAAAATATCTTCCTTAATATAACGTTTTTAAAAATAAAAAAAAGCTTAAAAAGGTTTAAGGCTTAAATTAATAAAAAAAAATATAAGTTAATTAAGGTTTTAAGGTAATTATTTACCGTTATAATAAATAAAATATATTTATTATATTTTAAAAAAACTAAAAAAGAAATTACATTAAAAAGTATAGAAAAGGAGAATATAATTCTTTATTTAAGGCTTAAGATCGTTAATTATAGGCTTCCGTTAATAATAAAAAGACTTAATTCCTTAAAATATATAAAAAGGTATTTTACCGTTATATTAAGTATAACGTTAATAAAAATATATAATAATGTCTTAAATAAAAAGATTATTAAAAAGGGATTTCTTAAAATAACTTAATTATAAAATAAAACGGCTGATATTTATTAATATTTTAAGTATTAAGGCTATAAATATATTATTATAAAATACCTTAATATTATAAAATATACGGTTTATATTAAGGGTTATAATACCTATAAATATATAAAGTTAATAATTAAGGAACTTATAAAAAGTACGTTTAAATACGTTATATATAATAAAGAAGGATACTTAATATAGGATTCTAAGTATATAATAAGAGTTAAGGAGATTAAACGTAAAAAAACCTAGATAATTATAAAAATTTAACGGTATAATATATATAAGATTAATTTAATAAGTTAATTAAAAACAATTTTAAAACGTAAACTTAATTAATTAAATAATAAAAGGTAAATAATAATAAAAAAAAGAAAACTCTTTATAATCTTAACCTTAAAGGTTAGCCGTCTTATATTTTTAATAATAACCGGGAAAATATTTAATTAGAAAACGCTTAACTTTAATAAAAAATCCGTAATTTAAACGGGTATAAAAAAAGGAGTTTTTATAGAGGTTAATATATAATATATTAATGTTTTTAAGAATAATATAATATAACGTTTATAATAAAAGAATTAAAGCCGTAATATTAATATTTAAATTTAAAAAAATTAAAAACGTTAACGTTATAATAATATAAGAATTATTATATAGCTTATATATATATTTATTTATTAATTTAAAAGAAAGGTTTTATTTAACCTTTAAGGGGGATAAAATAACCAGAATATACTTCTTTATAAATAAGTAACTTAACGTAAATAATTAAGATATTACTTATTATAATAGAAACCTTTATATATTTTATATTACAAAAAAAGGGGAGTAAAAAAATGATTTTAATATTTATAATATATATAATCCGCCGCCGGCTAATAAAGAAAAACCTTTTATAATATTATTATTTAAAAAAGTCTTAATTACTTTAAATAAGTATATATTATTTAAAGATTTTAACCTATATTATCATATATAAAATAAGGAAAAATATACGATAAATTACGTTAAATCGGATAACCTATTAATAATTATTATTTAAGCTAACTTCTTATTATTAATATTATAAAAAATTATTACGTAAAAAAGTTATAAGTTTAAAATAACGATTAATTTAACCTTTAATATAAAAGAAGTTACTGGCATAATCGTAATATATAAATTATAAAAGGACTTAAAATATAACTCGGATTATATACCGATATAAATAACCTTAAATTAAACCGTTAATACAATTATATTATTACCGGTAAAGAAAACGTAAAAAACGGTTAAGGAAATAAAGGTTTATATAAAAACGGGGGAAATAATAATATAGTTTACGGACCTCCCTTAATTAAATAATAAAGACCGGATTAATTTCTTTATAAAGTAAATAATAAAGGTATTAAATAAAGTAATTAATAAAATTATCCTAATAATAAAACCTTCTTAAAGAGTTAAAATTTATTAAAATAAAAAATATATGACCGCGATTATAAAGGTGAAAAGGCTAATTAAATAAGCTTTTAAGTATAAAAATTAAAAGATACTTAATTAATTAAAGGTTATTTAAGAAAAAAAAAAGGATTATGAAAAGGTTAAGTAAATATACTTTTAATTTACGGTATATAATTTAACGGTTTTATTTTATAGTATTTAAAAGTTAATAAAGTATAATAAAAAATAAAATAAGAAATTAAAGTTTATCTTTAAATTCCCGTTTTTTAAAAGACCCGATAGTATATTAATTAATACCTTTAACGGTAAAATTAAGGTCCTTAAAGAAATATTTTTCCCCTTTCCGTTAAAAGTTAATTTAAATAATATTAATAGTATTTTATACCCCGATTTTATATTAATAAATAAAATAATAATATAAAATATAATAATTAAGGCGATTAATAAACTGAAGAAGGATAAAGCCTTAAAATTAAATAAGATTCTTAATAGATTCTTAATAATAATAATTTTGCCTTTTAAAAAGGTTTTTATTTACTTTTTTTAAGTATATTTTAACGTTAATTATTATTTATGTAAGTTTAAAGAAATAAAAACGATTATCCTTAAGAAGCTTATTAAGCCGGATTACTTTAAAATAAAGTCTTATAAACCTATTATATTCCTATATATATTAAAAAAAACCTTAAAAACGGTAATAACGAAAATCCTTAATAATTATATAAAGAATTACGGACTTCTCCCCGATTAATAAATAAAAGTAAAAAAAGGTTAATTAATAAAAATAGCCCTTAAAGGATTAATTAACGGTATATATACGGTATAAAGTTACGGGAAAAAATATATTATAAATCTTCTTTCTTTTAATATTATAAATACTTTTAATAAAATAAATTATTAAAGATTATTATATAATTTAAGGAAGAAAAGGATATTATTTTTTTTAATTAAGTAAATAAAAAGTTTCTTAAGTAATTAAACTATATTAATTAATTTAAAATAAAAAATAAGCTTAATAAAACCTACTATAACGGAAATTCCTTAAAAATCGTTTATTTTTTTTATATTATTTTTATTTTTTAACGGTTTATTAATTAAAAAGCTCGTTAAATTAAGATAAAAGGTTTAAGTTAAAAACTTTATTAATAATATTTATTTCTTAATTTATAATATTTTTATATATATAAATTATTTAAAATTAAAATAAACTTATAAAGTCTATCTTTAATAAGTAAGAACTTATAAGGCCGAATTTATATTATATAAATATAAACTTATTTATATAATTAAGAGCCTAAAACTATATAATATAATAATTATAATGGACTTAAATAAAGTTACGGTAAAGCCGGATATTAATATTAAAGTCCTTAATTTCTAAGTAAATAAGAAGCTTAATTAAAAAGATTATATAAAAAAGGTTTAAAAGAAAATAACTTTATAAGAGAAAGGCCTTATTTATCTCGCCGTATTAATATAAAGAATTATATTATTGATTGATTGATTGATTGATTTATACTACGGATCTAGCTAAGCTAATTCCGGCGTTCCTTAACACTCGGCCATTTGGCCTTACTAATAACCGTAAAAAACCCGACATCTATAACGTTAAGAATAAAAACCGGTATCCACCCAGCCTCCACTTACGTTTTAAGGGCTAAGAGCATCTACGGCCGTTTAAAGAATAGGAATCTATTTATATACCTTTTTAAGAAAACCCATAATACCATAACCGAATCCATTTAAGGGTTGCCTTTAAACCTATTACTCTTCCGTTACCTTACGGGTCTATTTAATGCTAAAATTTCAGAATTCCGATTATATTATTGAATGTCCTTATTAATATATATATTATTGTTACCTTATTTATATGACTCTGCCGACCGATATAGTATCGCCTTTTACGCCGCCCCGGTATCTACAGCCCCCTTAGCCCCCTATTAAGTACAATTTTCCCGCCGCTGCTTTTTGCCCTTAAGTCGGCGGCGAGGTTTCTCAGTTAAGTCCTCGATTACTTCCTTTATTTCCTTGGTTAAGCTGAACTGTAATAATAAGCCCGTAGCTATTATAAATCTGGCGGCCGCTTTAATACCCTTTTTACTAATAAGCATTTAACGATAGTCGTTAATCCCTGCCCTTTTAACTAGTCCCGGTTTAAGCTCCTTAAATAGTGGATAGGAGATTAATACGTATATAACGTCTTGCTTTCGTTACCTATACTCGCAGCTAGCGTTAGTCCGGCTACCGGCGTATACGATAAAGAGGAAGTAGGCTAAGCCGTTCTTGCCTGTCCGGAGTTGGATTATTAGCGCGCTGTCGCCTTTCCTTATAATCCCGTAACGCCGGAGATGCTTATTAGTGACCTCGTCGCTATCCAGCGCCGGGTACCGTCGCCCTTAAGGGATCGATTCTCTGTATCTGCGCCAGCGCTCTGTCCACCTCCCTATGGTCCACAAGAATTATATTATAAAAGGCTTAAATTATTTATTAAACTATAATAAAGCTAATTATAATATATATTATAATTATTTAATATATACTTAAAAATATTCCGGGATATAAGAAAAAGTTTATTTAAATATTATAGAAAGTCCAAAATCGGTATTTAAGAGTAATTAATAATATTTATAAAGTAACCCTTATTTTAATATTAAAGTTTAAGGTTTTTATACCGTTAATTAAAGTCTCGTTAAATTAAATAATTACTTAAATAAAATTAAAGAAATATATATACTTAATTACAATAATAGGAAACGGGTAGATCCGTTAGAATCTTAATAAGCTTAAAGTTAAAAAGAATAAATTAAAGATATTTATTTCCTTTTTTATTAAAATAAAATAAAAATAAATAAAAAAGGAGATTAATTTTACCGGTATTCCGGAAATTAATTTAAGCGGGTACGAACTTTTATTAAATATAAAAGAAACTAAAATTAAAAAGATTTAAAGAACGAAGATTATAACGATTATTTTATAAGTTATAATAAATTAAATTAAGTATTAATAGAAATATAAGGACTTTATATTTTAAAATTATTATTATTTAGCTTTTAATAATAAAAAGATTATTAATAAGTATTTCTATTATTATAATATTATAAAAAAGGATAATAATATATTAACTATTTAACTTTAAACGGGTAAAAACGGTTTAACTTATTTCTTATTTACTATATATACCGGGGGTCGGATAAACGCCGGATATAAATACGGATAAAAAAAATAAAACGTTATATACGTTTTTATTTTTTATCCCTTATTTACGGAAATTAAGTTAAAACTTATCGTAAAAGTTAATATTTATAATTATTATTAAATATTATTTATAAAGTGAAATATCCGGGTAATTATTAAGTTTATAATATTTACCAGATTATTATTATAATTTAATTTTACTATAAAGATAAACGAAATTATTAAAAACCTTAAAAAGAAGGCCCGTTATCGGTTAAAGAAGAAAAAGAAAAGCGGAAACCGGTTATATTAATTATATAAACCGGAAAGTATTTTTTATAGCCGTAAGGATATAATAATAAACGCTTATTAAAAATCTTTAAAAGAGTTAACAGCGATAATAATATAAAAAAGGTATATATTAAATACGTAAATATTAATAAGAATATTTAAAAATATTATATAAAATTAAAATAATATAAATATATAAAGGAACGGAAGAATAATAAGTTTAAAAATAACCTTTATAAGGATATAATTATAATATTACGGATTTTCTTAAGGAAATTAAAATATAAGAAATATATAAATAAATTATTATTCTTTAAATAGCCGTTAATATCCTTTACCTTAAAGGATAAAGGGTAAAGGCCTGGTAAACGCCGGTTTTTACCCTAACGTTATGGGTATCAGGTTTTTACGGTTACCAGTAAAGCTAAAAAGCTATATATTAAGGAACGCCGGAATTAGCTTAGCTAGACCCGTAGTATAAATCAATCAATCAATCAATCAAAATTATTTTATTAATTATTTTATTAAATATTTTTTTTATTTATTTTACAAAAAAGGTTAATTTAATCTTTATTATTTAATTAAAAGAAATCCGTAAACTATATTATTATTGCCTCCGTTTTTATATAAATTTTTATTTTTTTATTTATTTTTTACGCTTTTTTACCCGGTAATAATAAGGTCATATTAACGGTTTAATTTAAAGTTATTTATATTGGTATATAATCTAAATTATATTTTAAGTCCTTTTATAGCTTATATATTATAATTATATTAATAACTTCTTCCGTATTAAAAGTTAAATTAATCGTAATTTTAAACTTATAATTCTTTTATATAATAATCTTTTATAATATTAATAATAAAAATTTAATTTAAACGGTAATTATTAATAAATTATTTATTTTAATATAATTTATTATATGCTTTTCTTTATTCTATATATAATAATGTAGATTAAAGTTTTTAAGTAATATATATTTATTTAAAATAATTAAGACCTTTTTAAATAATAATATTATAAACGGTTTTTTTAATTAATTAACGGTAAATTATATACGTTATAAATATTAAGGTCGCCTTTTAAGTTTTTTTCTTTATAATATAGAATATATAAAGGTTTTTACCGTAATAAATAATATTTTAATTATTTATATTAAACCGCTTATTTATAAATTAGTATATTTTAATTATTTTATCCCTTTTAAAGATTAAATAAAACCTTTTTTTTAAGTTAATAAATAAATATATATATAAATTATATAATAATTCCTATATTATTATAATATCGATGTCTTTAATTTCTTTAAACTTAAATATTAATATTATTACTTTAATTTTTTCGTTATAAACGTTATATTATATTATTTTTAAAAATATTAATATATTATATGAAAATGGCGACGAACAACGGGACCCCAGAGGTCAGAAACGATGCATACGTATATAGCTTAAGTAATAGTAAGGATAGTACCTTAAATATGATAAGCGGAACCAGAATAATAATAAAAATAAAAAGAAAGGAAAAGTAAATAATTTAAGTTAATAGGAACAATAATAAGTCGTATAAATAACATAATAAACACGAGATAAAAAGGCCTTAAATTGAATAAAGAATTTATAATTAATAAGATACGCGTAAAAGGACGTATATAATACGTAAAAATATTATTATAAAAAATAATAAATAAAGGGCGAAGGGGATAAAGACGGTACGCGGGGACGGATAAAGGGTAAACGGAGGCGTAAAAGGCTTTATTAAGTATATATAAATTAAGAAAGAATTAAATAAAGATAAAGAAATATTAAATAAATAAAAATAAATTATAAAAAGAAATAATTATTAAATACGTAAAGGAAAAATAAAAGGGGAAAAAACAATAAGGATATTAAAAGGCCTTTTTATAATTATATAGAAAAATATTACGTTAAAAACTTAATTAATACTATAAATCGGGCTACGGAAAATAAGAGACTTTTATATAAATACGGAGAGAAATTTAAGGAAGTTAAAGAGGTTACGCGGAGCTTAAAGGGCGGTAATAAGGGCGTTAACGGACGGAGGCGAAAAAAGATAAAAAGGATACATATAAAGTAAAAAAGTAACGGGGGAAACTCTAAGGAAAAAAGCGGGAATAAATTAAATAATAAAAATTATAAAGGTAATATTAATATTAATAATAAAGGAAATAAAAGCGGGAGAGAAAATAACGGTATTAAGAAAAACGAAGATAATAATTATATAATTATCGGGTGAAAAAGAAAAAAATATAACGGTAAAAACGAACCTATTATAATTAATAAAGGCATTTAAGGTAACGGGAAAGTTATTAATAAAATAAATTATTATAATACGTAAGCTATAAAATAAGGATATCCTCCTTAATATAATTTTATTAAAGGCAAAAAAGGGGCTAAAGAAATTAAAGGGATAAACCGGTAAAAAAAAGTATAAAACGGTAAAGGTATTAAGGCAATCCTTTATTATTGCAGTAAACGGGATATATTTAATAAGGTTTATGAAAGAAAAAGGGGAAGTTACCCTAAGATAAATAAAAAAGGAGAATACGGTCCTTTATCCTAGACTAGAGATCGTTAATTATAATCTCCTTCCTATAATAAAGAAATTAAACGCCTTTAATTATATAAAAAGATACTTTACGGTTATTTTAAGCGTAACGTTAATAAGGATATATAATAATATCCTTAATAAAAAGATAATAAAGGATAAATCCCTTAAATTAATAAAACCTTAAAATTAAATAATAAATATTTATTAATACTTTAAATATTAAGGGTACGGGCATATTATTATAAGGTACCTTAATAATATAAAGTACGTAATATATATTAAAGGGTATAATACGTATAAATACGTTAACTTAATAATAAAAAGCTTAATGAAAAACGCGTTAAAATACGCGGTATACGGTAATAATAATTACTTAACGTAAAACTTACGGTATATAATAAAAACGAAAGAAACCCAGCGTAAAAAAATTAAAATAATAATTAAAATTTAACGTTATAATTCGTATAAACTTAGACCGGCAAAATAATTAAAAACGGTCTTAAAACGTAAATAAAACTTATTAAACGGGGAAAAATAAAATATAATAATTAATAATATAAAGAAAAAGAAGTTTATAATAATATTAACCTTTAAAGCCGGCCGCTTAACCGGGATTATTATTATAATAAAAAGATTAAAATAAATAACGCTTAACCTTAAAAAGAGACCGTTTATATAAATAAAAATTAATAAAGAAAATCCGATAAATATTAATATTTAATATATTTACGCTTTTAAAAGTAATATAATATAATATATATAAGGAAATAATTAAAGCCGTAATACCGATATTCGGATTTAAAAAGGTAAAGGATATCAATATTATAACGATATAAAAGTTATTATATAGTCCGTATACCTATTTTTTAATTAACTTAAAAAATGGTTTTTACTTAACCTTTAAGGGTAATAAAATAACGTAAATATATTTCTTTATTAATAAAAGGCTAAATATAAATAATTAAAACGTTATTTATTATAGAGGGAACCTATATATATTCTGGATTATACGAAAAAGGGATATTAAGGGTACTTTAAATATTTATAATACGTATAATCCGTTACCGGTTAATAGGAAAAACCCTTTATAATTCCGTTACTTAAAAATAAGGGTTTAATTATATTTAATAAGTATTTTTTAATAAAGGACTTTAATCTTTATTATATTTAATAAAATAAGGATGATTATATAATTAATTATATTAAATTTAAGGAGTTATTAATAATTATTATATAGTTTAATTTTACGTTATTAACGCCGAAAGAAGCTATTATATAAGAAAGCCGTAAACTTAGGATTATAATTAACTTAATATTTAATTCGGAAAGTATTATTAACTTAATTATAATATATAGACCTTAAAAGGACTTAAAATATAATTTAAATTACGTCCCGATATAAATAATTTTAAACTAATTTATTAATATAACTCCGCCTTTACCGTTTAAACGAATATAAAAAATAATTAAGGAAACGGAAATATTAATAAAAACGGTAAAAATAATATCCTAATTAAGGGAGCTTCCTTAACTTAATAATAAAAAATAAATTAACCGTTTTATAAAGTAAGTAATAAAAACTTTAAATAAAGTAATTAATATTATAATCTTAATAATAAAGCCGTTTTAAAAAGTTAAAATTTATTAAAATAAAGAATATATAAAGGTAATTATAAAGGTAAAAGCGCTTATAAAGTAAATTATTAAATATAAAAACCGGAAGATACTTCGGCGGTTAAAGGAAGCTTAAAAGGAAAAAGAAAGAATTATCCGGAAAACTAAATAAATATACTTCCGGGCTATAATATATAACTCGGCGGTTTCCCCGTAATATTTAAAAGTTAATAAAATACGGTAAGGAATAAAATAAAAAACTTAAACCTATTTTTAAGTTTTTATTTTTAAAAAGACCAGACGGTACGGTAATAAATATTTTTAACGGTAAAATTAAGGCTTTTAAAAAGGCGTTTTTTCCCCCGTTATTAAAAGCTAACTTAATAAATATTAACGGTACGGTATATCCTAAATTAATAATAATAAGTAAAATAATAACCCAAAAAATAATAATTAAAACGATTAATAAACCGAAAAAAAATAAGGTTTTCGGACTTAACAATATATTAAATAGGTTTTTATTTATAGTAACGTTATTATTCAGAAAAATCTTTATTTATTTATTTTAAGCCTACCTTAATATAAAATATTACCCCCGTAAATTTAAGGAGGTTAAAACGATTATCCTTAAAAAACCGGTTAAGTTAAATTACTTAAAGGTAAAGTCATATAAACCTATAGTATTCCTTTATACGTTAAAAAAGGCTTTAAAGACGGTAATTATAAAGATCTTAAATAATTACGTAAAAAAGTATAGGTTATTCTTTAATTAATAAATAAAGGTAAAAAGAAAACGGTTAACGGAAACGGCTCTTAAAGGCTTAATTAATAATATATATATAATATAAAACTATAGGAAAAAGTATATTATAAGTCTTTTTTCCCTAAATATTATAAAGATATTTAATAAGATAAATTATTAAAAATTATTATATAATTTACGGAAAAAAAAGGTTTTACCTTTCTTTATAAATTAAATAGAGAATTTCTTAAATAATTAAGTAACGTTAATTAACCTAGGATAGAAAATAAATACAATAAAGCCCGTAATAATAAGGATTCCTTAAGGGTTATTTATTCCCTTAATTTTATTTTTATTCTTTAACGGTTTATTTATTAAAGACTTAATAAAGTTAAAATAGAAGGTTTAAGTAAAGGGTTTTATTAACGATATTTACCTTTTAGCCTATAATATATTTATTTATATAAATTATTTAAAGCTAAAATAAACTTATAAAATCTATTTATAATAAATAAAAATATATAAGGCCTAGTTCGTTCCGTATAAATATAAATTTATTTATATAATAAAAAGCTTAAAGCTATATAATATAATAATTATAATAAACTTAAGCAATATAACGGTAAAACCGGAAGTTAATATTAAGGTACTTAATTTATAAATTAATAAAAAACTGGATTAAAAAGATTATATAAGAAAAGTTTAAAAAAAATAATTTTATAGGAGAAAAACCTTATTTACTTTACGGCGTTAATATAAAAAGCTACTTTATAGAAAGTTAAAATTATTTATTAAGCGGTTATAAGGTTTATGATAACGTATACGGTAATTATTTAATATATACTTAAGGGTATATTTAAATATAAGAAAAAGCCCGTCCGGCAATTATAAAAGGTTTAAAACCGATACTTAAGAATAATAAATAAAGTATATAAAGCGACTCCTATCCCAGTATTAGAATCCGAAGTCTTTATATTATTAATAAAGTTAACCCTAAATTAAATAATTACCTAAATAAGGCTTAAAAAAGATATAAACTTAATTACGTTAATAGGAAATAAATATATTCATTAGAATTATAAAAGGCCTTAAATAAAAAAACGTAGAAAAAAGGTACCTACCCTTTTTACGGAAATTAAACTGGAATAAACCAAAAAAAAGGTTAACTTAACCTACGTTTAAGAAGTTAACATAAGAATATATAAATTCTTATTTAAAGTAAAAACGGCGGGAAAAAAAATTTTAAAAATAAAGTTAATAGTAATTACCCTATAAACTAAAAAAAGGTAAATAAAACATTAACGTAAATATAAAGAATCGATCCCTTAAGGGCGACGGTACCTAGCGTTAAATAATAATAAAATTATTAATAAATATCTCCGGTATTACGGGATTATAAGGAAAAATAATAACGTATTAATAATTTAATTCCGGATAAATAAAAATAGTTTAATTTATTTCCTTTTTATTATATACACCGGTAACCGGATTAATATTAACTATAAATATAAATAATGAAAATAAAACGTTATATACGTATTAATCTTTTATTTATTATTTAAGGAGTTTAAACCGGAATTAATTAAAAAGGTAAAGATTAACGATTATTATTAAATATTTATTAATAAAAAGGGTATTAAAACGGCCGTTAAATTTATAATAATTACGGGCTTATTATTATAATTTAATTTAATTAAGGAAATAAAGGAAATAATTAAAAATTTAATTAAGAAACTTCACTATTAACCCGGGAATAAAAAATAATAGCGGGAAAACTATACCCAATAAAGGGCTAAAAAGGCTATAAATACCAAAGCGGTATAAAAAGCGATACTATATTAATTAATAAAGTTATATAAATAAAATAATAATAATATATATATTAATAAAAATATTTAATAATATAATTAGAATTTTAAAATTTTAATATTAAATAGACCCGTAAAGTAACGGAAAAGCAATAAGTTTAAAGGTAACTTTTAAGTAAATTCAGTCGTAATATTATAGGTTTTTTTTAGAAAAAACGTATAAATAGATTCTTATTCTTTAAACGGCTATAAATACTTTTAACCCTTAAAACGTAAATAAAGGCTAGGTGGATACCGGTTTTTATTCTTAACGTTATAAATATCGGGTTTTTTACGGTTATTAATAAGGTTAAATAACCGAGTATTAAGGAACGCCGGAATTAGCTTAACTAGATCCGTAATATAAATCAATCAATCAATCAATATATTATATATTAACCTTTATAAAGGCTTTTTATTTATATCCGTTTAAATTACGGATTTTTTATTAAAAGTAAATATTTTTTTAATTTAATATTTTTATAATTATTATTAAAGATATAAAATAGTTAACTTTTAAAATTAAAATTATAAAGAGCTTTTTTTTCTTTATTTTATTTATTACCGTTATTTACCTTTTATTATTTAATTAATTAAGTTTACGTTTTAAAATTACCTTTAATTAACCTATTAAATTAATTCCGTATATATTATACCGTTAAATTTTTACGGTTAGTTTAATTTCTTTAATTCTTATTATATATTTGGAATCTTACTGAATATAGTAATATTGCTTATTATTTTTATTAAGTTCCGTCCCAGCCGGTTCCGTTAACGAGTAGGACGTTAAAGGTAATGTTTAATTATTTGCTTATTTAGTAATTATACCGCGTAACCGTTTTCTTTATCCTTCTTACTTATTTATTTTTTTTATTTCTTTTTACTTCTTTAAATTCTTTTATTTCTTTAATTTTTTTAATTTCTAATTTCTTTTATACTTTTACTAATTTATCTTAAATTTAACTTAATCTTATACTTAATTATTAATTATTCTTTACACAGTATATATAAATTTATAACCTTAATATTAATTATTTATTTTATATTTATATTAACTTCTTTATAGTTTTTTCGGAATTTTTAATTTAAATTATATTAATTAAAATTACCTTTATTATATCCTTATACCTTAAAAAGCGTACCTTAATTATTAATTTCACTAAATTAAATAAATATGTCTTTATTACTATTAAGGTTTATCTAGATATTAATTAAATAATTTATTTAAAACTATATCCGTTAATTTTTTATAACCTTAGTTTATTTCAATTTTTTTACTTTTAAAAACTTTTTGCGGTATATATTTAGGTTTACGCCTTTCGTATATATAAAGGTATCTAGGCGTATATCCGGTATTAATAAATTAATAACGGTTATTATTTTACTTTTATTAATTACCGTTATATCGAAGGTTTATTTAATAGCGTATATTTAAATTATGTTTTTAGGTATAAACCCGGTAATAATAACTTTTATTTAGGTATATATAAATCAATTCGCTTTTAATTAATTATCGTTAATTTTTCTTTATAGACTTTTAATATAAAGACGTAGTTTAAGTAAATACCTTTTCCTTAATACGCTAGATACCCTTTAATCTTAATATTAATTATAAGTTTAATATAGGAAATCATATATACTCTATAATTAATTATAGTTTATAGTTAACTTAATAATTATAACCTTAATAGGTACCCCTTTCTTCATCCTTTATATCTGGTGCCCGATTATTATTATTATAGTCTGCTTTTAGTCTTTAATTATCTCGTTTTATTACTTAATTACTTTAATAATCTCGGTTAATCCGTTTACTTCCTTTATTTTCCGCTTAGTTAATTTAGTTATTTATTGTTAGGGACTCAGCAGAGCTGATCCATACCGCGGAATGGGTTCCGCATTGCTTGGTACCCGCACTCGCACTGTACATAGCTTACCACCACCACACTCAGGTAGATCATCATTCATACTTTACTTTATCCATACATTTTACTAGGGCTCTCACATTTATATCGTTTTTTCCTTACCTATTTACTCGATTAACCCCCTCGGTTTAAACGTATTAATTATCTTTATATTAATCCGGCTTTATTAACATCGTTAACTTATCTTAATCGTACAAACCTGGTTAACGTATAAGGGCCCGTATAAAATATAGCCCGTCCTTTTTAAAAACTAATACCTTAACGGAGTCACGTAAATAGTTATTTAAAAAAAGATAATATCGTTTATTTAACTTAAATTTAATTAAGGATATTTTTAACTTAAATTTTAATAATCTTAACCTTAGTCAATTATCTCTCCCTTTTATATATAAAGTAATTATTAACCGGTTCCTTATTTAAACGATATATTTATTTAAATTCTTTTATTAGTTTCCCTTCTTTTTAAGTCCGTTATTTATATTATACGCGCGCGGTAACTTTTATCCGTATTTCTATAAATATCTCTCTTTTAATAAGTTTCTTCTTTTATTTCATCCCCGCGTATATAATAGCCTTTAAAGTCCTTAATTTAAATATAACTCTTTTACCGTTCTTAATTAAGCTTACTTCCGCGGGTAATATGGTTATATTTTAAAGAAAGTTTATATCCCTTTTTAACTTTATATCGTTAACGTTAATAAACCTTATATTCCGGACTATTCTTAAATTTATTATATTTAATTTATATTGTTTAACCTTAGCTTTAAACCGTAATTATTATAAATATTATTATAATCTTAATTTTAATATATATTTTATTAAAAGGGTACGTATATAATTATCCTCGGATCAGAACCTTAATTAGTCTTTAAGCTATTCTATTAACTCTTTTAATTACGTTACCGGGCTTACCCGTTAGGTCGCCTCCTTAATAACGGGTTATTTTTATTTTAGGTTACGTTTTTATATATATACCGGTCTTTTTACTCCGCCTCCGCCTCCGTTATTAAGGTAAAATAGTTAATACGGTCTTATGCCTTATAGCTATTATAATAAAGGATAATCCTGGATATATTTTCCTGTTTTAAAGGTACGTTTAAAGCCTTAATTACCCGTTATTTAAAATAATTTTTATATTTATATTAACGGTATATTTTATTTATATTCTTAACGTAATATTGATAATAGGTTTAATATTTAATCTTATAGTCCGTAAAAAAGGCGTCTTTTTAAATAAATTTTTTAATATATAACTTTAATACTTAATTATACTTTTATTTATATATTACTTTTAATATATTTAGTTTTTCTTTTTAAGGAAATATTTTTAATTATAAATAATTATAACTTTTTATAATTTTATTATTTTATAGTTTATAATATAATAAATAAAAGACTATAAATAAAAAATCAAGGGCTTAATATCCCCTTATTTATACCTATTTCCTTTAAATTTTTATTACATTCCTACTTCTTTTCTTTTTTGGTTTTTCGTTTTTAACTACGTTTATTAAAATAGTTATTTATTCCTTTTTTTCCCTCCCTTCTTTTTTTAATTTTTAAATCCGTATTTTCTTAAGATCTCTAATATACTGAAGTATAAAAGTAATTTTAAAAAAACGGCGTTATACTACTTATATATACTTTTTCCCCTTAAATTATATTATCTATAATTATAGCGGTTTTTAAAGGATTAAAACATTCTCCGTTTACGGCCGCCGGATTTTAATTTTCTTTATTATTTTTAATTCTGGCTTATTAAAGGGTTTAAGATACTTAATACGTAATATAAATACTTTAAGATAATTTTTATAAAATAAGTTAAGTATAAAAGTTTTATTTATCCTTTTTAATATACATAAAGCTTTATACTTTCCTATAAAGCCCTTAATAATAAATAACCCGACTTAACGGGGCTTAAGTTTCTTAAGATTAAAAATAAGATTTTATTGTATAATTAATTACCCTTTTTTTAACCGGTTTTAACCTTATACTTTTTTATTATAACGTTTCTTTTATCGGTCTTTTATTATATTCAACTTTTCCTATAATTATTCCTTAATACTTATCCGGTTTATAATAAATTTTTAAACAACTTTATATATTACTTCTTTTTAAAGTAATATTATTCATTTTATAATATATATTTTAACTCTTAATTTAATTACATTCCGTTTATATATTATATCCGGTTTAACCTTAAAAAAGATATTAATAAAAACGTACTGTAAATATTCAATATATCTTAAGTTAATACTTAATATTATTAATTTTCTCGTTTATACTTAATTATACTTTTATTAAATTTATATTTTTTTTATTACGTTTTATTAAATTTAATTATTAAATTTAATTATATTTATTCCCTTATATATTATACTTAATATAGGGATAAATTGGATATTATATAACCGTAGGAAGCTTTTTATTTTTTTACTTATAAATATTTTCTTGATATTTATATATATCGTAATAGGTTTTAAATAATAATTTATATATTTTTTTAACGTAACGATTATATCCTTTACTTTAATTAACGTAATATAAAATAATTATATAAATTATAGGAAATAATTTATTATATTAAAGACGTATTAAAAACCGCCTTATATTTATTTAAAAGGGTTAATAAAGTCTGCTTTAAATAAGTTAAAAAAAGCTTTTACCTTAATTGGACTTAATAAAACCGTACGGCTTCCATATACTTACTTTATATAAGTTAAATACCCTTATATATATCTCTTATTATCTTTTATTATATCCGGTTATTAATAACGATACCGTAATTTCTTTAATATAATTTTTAATAAAAAATATTCCGTATTATTATAGACTTCTTTAAGTATTTATATTATTTCTGTTTTTATTAAATATACTATTTAATGTTTCCCGTATTAATAAAGTAATTTAGTAATAGTTATATTAAACCTATGATTTATAAGTTATTTATTAAGTTTAACTTATTAAACCGTATCTTTTTCCTTTAACTTTATTTTTATTTTAAGATATTTAATAATATTAATATATTAATCGTCGTTTTTATAATAGAGTAATTTTTTAAGTTTTAATAATTCCGTAAGCTTATAATTAATTTATATATATTTTATTTTATAATTATTATTTAGTCTCGTATTATATATTTATACCGGCTTATTATTAATTATCTTTTATAATTATAATTCTTTTATATTTACTTCCTTTTTTTTTATTACCCTTTTTTATTAACTTTTTCTTTACGTTTTAAGTTAATTAACCTTTTAATTATTATATCGTAATTTATATATTATTAAAAACGTTAATTTTTTTTTATTTCCTTAAAAAGTTTTTTTTAATATAATATGATATCCTTTTTCATTATTCTTTTAAAATTATATTATATTATTTTTATTCTTTTATACTTTAAAGGCTATTTTCTTTATTACCTTATTAAGTATATAATCTAGGTTATTAAATAATACTTTTAATAGGTTATCTGCCGCTTTATTCATTTCTTTTTTAATATATTGAGTTTTAATATATAGCCTTTTTAACTTACTTATTTATTTTATAAAGATATCTTTATAATATTTTATATTTATAAATCCCGTAAATATCTTATAATTTATATATATAGTTAAAACTTCTTTTATATTTAATATATAAAAGAACTTTTCCTTAAACGTAATAATAATTATTAATTCTTATTTATAAGTATCGTAATTACGTTCCGCTTTATTTATTATATATAAGTTATAAATAAATAGGACAATATAACCGTTTTAAACTTAAGTAATATAATATCCACCTCCGTACCTTAAGGTATTAATATATATGTAAACCGATATCTTTAAGTTTTATTTAAATAAAGCTTTAACCTTTATTATTATATTTTATATAAATTAAAACAATATATTTTTTAATTCTTTTTATCTTTATTTTATATTATTAATTAAATAAGTAAATAGGTAAGCTATCTTTATAAAACCTTTAATTTATTTTCTTATTATATTAATAATACTTAAGAATCCTTTAACGTTTTTTATATTTTACGGTATGGGTTAATTAAGTACTTTTTTATACTTTTTTAATTTAATTTATATACGTTTTTTTCCCTTATAATTTTCTTTTAATATTTTAATTTTGATTATATTAATTTTTAGTTTATTAAATAATAATTTTAACTTTAATTATAGAATTTATAGAAAAAAATTGTCTCTTAAGAAAACGAATTATTTTTCTTATATCCTATATACTTTAAAGATATCGTTAAAATAAAAAATTAAATTAATAAAGTTATATTCCTTTTTAAAAATAAAAAAGGATAACTTTAAGTTTAATTTAAGGATAATTCTTAACATAATATTTATAAATTTAATAAAGATAAATAAAAACATATATATTTTTTAATATATTTTTATTAATTATAGTTATTTAATACTTAATACGTTGAAGGTAAAATAATATCGGTTATCATAATATATTTCTATTATTTAATATTTATACTTTATATCTATTTAAAAGAAAGTCTTATATAATAGAGTTCTTAATAAACTATATACCTTTTTTATTAACTTTATATAAAATAGAGATAATACTTTATATATAAAGTAATAATTAAATATAAGTTATAGTTTAACTTTATCTTTTTTCTTTATAAATATTAAAAGTACAATTTATGTATTTATTTATTTATCTATTTATATATATTTCTTTAAAATATTTCTTATATATATTTAATTTAATTCCTTATTATACGATTATTCTAAGCTATTATTCCTTATTATTTAATAACTTTTTAACGGTAATTATATATAACTTAATCTTTAATCTTAATCTCACTTTATATAAAAATAAATTTATTATTAGGATTTTATATAATTTTTTTATATTTATATCTTTATATATTTATAATACTTAAAGTATTTTGAATCGTACTTAATTATTTAAAATAATATCCCTTAACATAATACCTTCTTTTTTTATTTATATTTATAGCTTTTTATATAACTTTAAAATATCGATTTTTTTCTTATTATTTTTTTATTTATTAAGAATATAATTTATAATAACTTTATTTTAATACTTATTTCCTTATTTTATAATTTTAAAGTTAATTTATCCGTAACTTTATATATATATTTTAAATAGACTTAATAAATACCGTATTTATAATTTAATAGTCCTTAATAAGTTAATAAGTTATCGGGTTATTTAGTTTTTAAGATTATACTTTTTATAATAAATAAACAATTCTTATTATTTCCGTTTTTTATCTACTTTATTTTTTTCTTCGTATTATTATAGTATATAGCTTTCTTCTTTTTATTATTAATTTCTTTAAGTTATTTATTGCTTTCTTAATATATATAATTACCCGTCTTTATTATTATAGGTATTATTAACTTAATTAATATTATCTTTTCTTTATATACTATATATTTTTTATAACGTTTTACGTTATTTTACGTAATTAATAATAACTTTAAGTATTGTATTATCTTTTTATTTATTTTATTAAATATTAAGTTTATAGATTTAATTATTCTCTACTTTTATCCAATAAATTATTATTAATATAAAATAAGGCTTATTTTTAATTTTAAATTATTGATTGGATTATCTGCCGTATCCTTTTTAACTCTTTTATCGTTTCTTTAATACTTCTAAGTTTCTTTATTGTCTCTTAAGTACTCCCGCTATTATTTTATTCCTTCTGATACTTTTAAACCCTTATTTAATTATTCCTATTTATTTTTTATTTAATTTATTTCTTCTGCCTTTTCTTATTACTTTAACTTACTTTTAATCTTCTTTTACTTATTCCGATCCTTTTCTATGTATTCCCGCTTCTTTTTAAGTATATAAATATATCTTTTTTTCTTATTAATTAATTATTAAAACATACGCTTTTAAAGTTAACTTTATTTTTTAACCTTCTTTTTTTTTTATAATTTATTAATCTTAATTTTTATTTTTATTTTTAATTTAATCTTTAAGTTTTCTTTATTATTTTTATACCTAAATAAGTTTAATTTAATTTCTTCTTTTAATATTATTACGTTTTTATAATATAACTTCATATATATTTATTTTTAACGTATTTTACTTAATAAGCGAACTTAAGGTTTAAGTAATTAAATGTTTTCTTTATAAGAAATATTTTTAATATTTAATATTTTTATTTAAATTTTAAAGTTAACCGTAATTAACTTTAATTATAAGAGTTTTAATAAAATATTATAATTTAAGTTATTTTTTAATATTATAAATATTTATACCGATTTAATTATTCTTATAACTTAAATATTAAATATACTTTCTATATAAAGTAATATATAATCTCCGTTTACTATTAATATATTTAAATAATTAACTTTAAATAATTTTAAAACCCTTTTTTTATCCGTAATTCCCTTATTATACTTAAGATAATTATAATAATATCCGATCTTTAATCGGCTTTTATATTAAGTAATTTACTTATTTATTCCGGTTAATAAATAATTATAATATTAACGGCGATAATAACGGAGGGGTAAAAGGTATATATATCGGTAAGGGTATTTAAGTGTATAACTTAATATTAATACTAGGTAAATCGGTGAAAATACGGAAAAGCTATAGGTTTAAAAGTAACCCCTATAATAATATAATCGTAATATTATGGATTTCCTTAATAAAGTTAAAATATAAGAGTTATATAAATTAATCGCTACCTTTTAAATAATCGTTAATACTTTTTACTTTAAGGGGTAATAGGTAAAGGTCTAATAAATACCGTTTTTTCGCCCTGACATTATAAGGATCAGGTTTTTACGGTTATTAAGAAAATTAAAAAACCGCGTATTAAGGAACGCCGGAATTAGCTTAGCTAGATCCGTAATATAAATAAATCAATTAATCAATTAATCAAATAAATATACTTCCGGTTAATGGTTTATGACTAAACCGTTTCCTTTTATAAAAAATAGAAGTTAATAAAATATAATAAAAAGTAAAATAAAAAGTTTAAACTTATTCTTAAATTCCCGTTTTTTAAGAAATTGTTATGAAACGGCGCATGCGCAGGTACATAGCATCACGGTCTGTGGTAGATATGAGCATAGCGGGTAGCTTCCGCGAGGGTCTTGGCATATACTCACTTAAATCCATAGCCACCTACCTAGCTAAAGCAATAATCACATTATTCATACATATTATACTTACTTGTTCTTAACAAATAGTAGCAATAGCTGAGTCGGTTCTCTTCATGTCGTTATATATGTAGTAACTTTTATCTGAGATTCTCGTCCTATACTAGTATCTGCGTATCCCACAGGCCTCAAAAAATCTCACTCCGGTAGTGATATACCACGTACCTCGTCCAATTCGATTATAATATAGATTATTTACCTTAAAATGATACCGTTATAACTAAAATCCTTGTTAAAATCGACTTCTTAAATAAGCCGGATTGATTGTTTTATCCTTACGATATTACTACCTATATTATACCCGCAATCAGTGGATCTAGACCCTGATCAATTGCTTAATGAGTAGCTAAAAATACTATATACTTAAGATCACTAGAAAGACGTACTTAATACGGCTAAGTACCCTGTTAAATCTATTCTCGTTAATCTTAAGATACCTCGCTAATCAAAATCACTAAGGAGCTTGCAGTTATAATATTTAATTAACTTATAGTTTATATTCGTTATTGCTTATGCCCTAGAGTTATTATATAAACACTTATATTACGTCTTTATTATCTTATTAAAGAAGCTTATAATTAATAAAATAAATAATGCCTTTTGCAGGGACAGTTAGGTTTTTAATATTACTAATACCTTTAACTTAAACAGAGTATAGCCTACCTATTATTCAAAGACTTCGACCTTAGCAATCTAGTATTATAATTACGAGTTAAACTATTTAACTTACTTATGTTTCGACTCCACCTTATTACCTTTATGTTAGCTACGCGGTATACACTCTTATTCAACTTACTTAAGACCCGACCCGGTAAAATACCGGAGATTTTATTTTTAAGCTTGTCAGTTCTTATAAATTTATGACTATGTCCCGGGTAGATACGGGATTTTTCAGCTTACGGTTTTTTCAATCCTTTACTATACGTATACCATACCGGCTTCATACGCTACCACCATTCATTCTTTTCACTTCTTTAATATTCTTGGCGTTTCAGATATATTATAGCTATTACCGATAAAAGTATAAGTAATGTTATATTAAGGGTAATAATATATAACGAGGGCGTTGCTTTTTTATCTTTTTGGCCGGCATATTATTATGAAACGGCGCATACGCAGGTACATAGCATCACGGTCTGTGGTAGATATGAGCATAACGGGTAGCTTCCGCGGGGGTCTTAGCACACACTCACTCAAATCCATAGCCACCTACCTAGCTAAAGCAAAAATCACATCGTTCATACATATTACACTTACTCATTCTTAACGGAAATCCAATAACATAATAATTAATACCTTTAATAATTAAATTAAAGCTTTTAAAAGAGGGTTTTTCTTTCCTTTATTAAATAATAATTAATAAATATTAGAAAAGTTATATACCTTAATCCGGTAAATATTAATAAGGATATAATCTTAAAATTAATAATTAAAACGATTAATAAGTTAGAAAAAATTAAAGCCTTTGAATTAAACGGAATTCTGAATAAGTTTTTATCGATAATAATATTATTATTTAAAAAGATTTTTATTTATTTGTTTTAAGTTTACCTTAAGGTTAATTATTATTTATAAGTTTAAGGAAAATAAAATAATTATTCTTAAAAAATTAATTAAGTAAGATTACTTAAAAATAAAAATTTATAAGCCGATCGTATTCCTTTATATATTAAGAAAACCCTTAAAAATGGTGATCGTAAAAATCCTTCATAATTATACGGCAAATTACGGGTTTTTCCCGGAGTAATAATATAATTAGATATAAAGAGAAAAGGGTAAGTAAAACCGGCCCTTAAAAATTTAATTAACGGTATATATAAGGTATAAAATTATAAGAAAAAGTATACTGTAAGTTTCCTTTCTTTAAATATTACGGGAATTTCCAATAAAATAAACTATTAAAAATTATTATATAATTTATTAAAAAAAAAGATATCACCTTTTTTTTCAAAGTAAATTAAAAGCTTTTTAAGTAACTAAATAATATTAATTAACTTAAAATAAAAGTAAGCTTCATAAAGCTTATTATAACTAAGATTTTTTAAAGGTTATTTATCTCCTTTATTTTATTCTTATCCTTTAATAACATATTAACTAAAAAATTAATTAAGTTAAAATAAAAAGTTTAAGTTAAGGTTTTTATTAATAATATTTATTTATCAACTTATAATATTTTTATTTATATAAACTATTTAAAGTTAAAGTAAGTTTATAAAGTTTATTTATAATAAATAAAAATATATAAAGCTCAATTAATATTATATAAATATGAACTTATTTAATTAAATAAAAACTTAAAGTTATGAAATATGATAATTACGGTAAATCTAAATAAAATTATAATAAAACCAGAAATTAATATTAAAATCTTTAACCTTTAAGATAATAAAAAGCTTAATTAAAAAAATTATATGAAAAAGGTTTAAAAAAAGATAATTTCTTAAGAAAAAAACTTTATATATTTTACGGTATTAACGTAAAGTACCACCCTATAAAAAAAAACTGGGACCGTTTATTAAGCGGTAATAAAGTTAATTATAATATATATAATAATTATTTAATATATTCTTAAAGATACCCCCGGATATAAGAAAAAGTTTATTTAATAATTACAAAAGATTTAAAACCGGTACTTGAAAATCATTAACGGTATATATAAAATAATTCCCGTTTTAATAATAAAATCCAAAATTTTTATTAATTAAACCATTTCTTAATTAAGTAATTATTTAAATAAAATTTAAGAAAAATATATATCCGGCTATAATTATAAGGAACGGAAAAATCCGATTAAACCTTAAGAAGTCCCGGATAAAAAAAATTTTAAAAAAATATAAATTTTTTATTAAATTAAAATATAAATAAAATAAACTAGACAGGACATCAATTTAATTTACGTTTAAAAAATTCATATAGATTTATATAAACTTACGCCCGGCGTAAAGGAAATAAAAATTAAGAGGATTATAAGGATAAAAATAAAAACGATTACTTTATAAATTATATTATAAGAAATTAAATATTAATATAAAATATAAAAAATCGATCCGTTAAAAATAACGGTATCCGGCCTTAATAATAAAAAAAATTATTAATAAGTATTATTATCGTTACGGGATTATAAAGAACAACAATAATATATTAATAATTTAACTCCGGACGGGTAAAAATAAGCTAGTTTACTTCCTTTTTATTATATACGGTAATTGTTAAGAACGTAATAAGTGTAATGTATGATTAATAAGTAGCTATATATGCAGTTATGGATTTAAGGTATATGCGCGCCAAGACCACCCAGGAGCTACCCGCTATGCTCATATCTACCACAGACCGTGATGCTATATCTATGCACATGCGCCGTTTCATAACAGTAATAGCCGGATAAACGTTAAATATAGATATAAATAAAAAAAGTAAAACGTAAACTATATATTTACATTATATTTATTATTTATAAAGTTTAAAACGGGATTAATTAAAAAGGTTAAAATAAATAATACCATAAAAGATTCTTTATAAAGTAAAGTATTTAATTGATTGATTGATTAATTTATATTACGGGTCTAGTTAAGCTAATTCCCGCGTTCCTTAATACGCGGTTTTTTAACCTTATTAATAACCGTAAAAACTTAATACTTATAATATTAAAGTAAAAATTAACGTTTACCAGGCTTTTACCCTTTATCCCTTAAGGTAAAGGATATTAACGGCCGTTTAAAAAGTAATAATTTATTTGTATACTTCTTATGTTTTAATTCCCCTAAGAAAATCCATAATATTACGACCGTATCCTTATAGGGGCTACCCTTAGGCTCGTTGCTCTTCCGCCCCTTTATACATTTGTACTGCCCTAACCTTATGAAATAAAATATTTAAGCGGTTATAAAATTTATAATATTCATAAACTTATTATACCTCGTTACTCCTTACGAGGGCGTAAATAGGTTACCTTTAATATAATATTATAGTATAAGCCCTTTTAAAGTAATTAAAAAGCAAAAAGTATATTACGTATAATTGAAAATATTAAAATATAGAGGTATAAAAGTAAAAAGATTAAAGACCTTAATATACTTAATTAATAAAACTCCTGGGTGCCGGATTAACCTTGGGCTTGGCCCGGGGTAAGCCCGGTAAGGCTTATTCCTGAGTGATTAATACCCCTGAACCCTAATAAAATCTATAGATTAATCTATTTAACGATATTCTCTTATATATTAATTAAGTTCTTTTCAATAATGTTAAATATACTTTATATAATAAATAAAATATTAATAACTTCTTTAACTTATAGTTTCTCCTTAATAAGGATATTATTTTAATTATTTAATATAAAGGATATTCTTGAACTAAATCTTTAATTAAAATGAAAAGGGGTTATTTTTATACTTTAATTAAAACCGTTATTATCTTAAAAATTTTTATTTAATAATTATTTAATTTAATTATCTTAAAGGTAATTTATGTAAAGTTTTAAACCTTTTTTGTTTCCTAATTTATACGTTTTAATTAATCATTTATTTAAGCGTAATATAAAATAAAGGGTTTAGAATCGATTTAAAGTTAATATAGTAATAATTTTTATAATTTTTTTATAAATTAAAATCTTTAATAAAATAAAATAAATAAAAATAACTTAGAATATTTAAAGATTTCCTTCATAAAGAATTATATTATTTTCCGTATTAAGGTTCCTTTTTTTTTAACTCTATGAAAAAATATAATAGCGCTATTTAAATAATTTATTTATTACCGTAAGAATAATGTTTATCGTTTTATATTTTCATGATCCCGTAATAAAAATATAAAGAATATCTTTTTATTATTAATTAAAGACTTTTGATTAATATAATAATGTTAGGGGCTTCCAACGGAAAATTTTTACCTTAAAATATTTACCGTAATTTGAAACGTATTTATCAGCGTTCTCTTCAAGTATAAATTAATTAAAATATTTTAAAGGTAATTTAATTATACGATCTTATTTAAAATAATTACTTATTAATTTATTATAAGTATACTTAAAGACTTAAATATAAAGTAAAAAAAATACTTAAAGTTTACTTTTAAACTTTAAGATATCATTTTTACTTTAATATACTTTAAAATACTTTTTTAATGTTTCGGAAATTATTATTAATTAATTCCCGTTAATTTTATATCGTTTTCAAAAATTTTTCAATTTATTAACAAAAATCAACCGATTCTGGTAATTTATATATTATGTTTAAATTTAAATTATTATTCTCCTTTTCCCTTTTATTAAAAATCGCGATTTCAAACTAAAAACTAATTTAATAATCAAAGCGTTTAGTATTAAGATTTAGTTTTATTATAACTATCTTTTTTCGGTTTATATTTAAGTATTCTTATTAGAGTATTTCTTTTTCTATTTTATTGATTAAGTTTATATATTACCGTAAAGTTAAATTCTAATCTAAACGTAATTAAAAGAATTCATTTTAAAAATACTTTATCTAATTTTATTAAGTTATTAAGATATTAGATGATTTAATTATTAAAGATTCCTTTGATTCCTTAAAAGCTTTTTAATAATCCTTTATTTAATTATATAAACTACTTTTTTTAATAAATTTTATTTGAGGATAAGCTTTATATTAAAAATTAATATATATCTTTAAAAGAAATTATAAAAATTAATAAAGTTTTATATTTATTTAAAATTAATTAATATAGGTTATTTTTTAATAATTTAAATCTTCTCCTTATTAAGTTTAAGATTATTATTATTAATAATAATAATAAATCTTAAGAACTTTATTTTTTATACGTTAAGTTTATACTTCTTAATATCTATTTAAAAACCTGCTTTACGGAAAACTATTAAAGATTTTTTCATATATTTTATATGTTCCTTTTTAATTTTATTATAAATAAGGATATTATTAAAATAAGCTTAATCTAAGTTATTAAGGTACTTAAATAAAGTATTATTTATATATTATTAATAAAAAACCGGTTTGTTGATTAATTTAAAAAATATAACTTTATATTTAAAAGCTCTTAAGAACATTCTAAATATAAGAAGATTTTTAACTTTTATAATATCTTTAATTTATTAAATATAACAATAATATTAAGCCGGATAAAATACTTAGATTTTTATTATATAAGTTAGTATTTTATTAATAGAAGAAATAAAATATTAATTTCTCTTAATAATTAAATTAAAAGCTTCATAATTAATATAAAGTTAAAGGTTTTAATTTAATTTTAATATAAAATAAATAAATAAAATATATAAAAGGTTATTAGGTTTAATAATTACCTTTTTTAAGTTCTTTATAATATACTCTACCCTGCTTTATTGACTTAAAACTTATATTATAATACTTAAAATTATTATTTTAATCTATATTTTTTATTATAAGTAACCTAGATTATAACTTGAACGTAAAAGGAGAAAATATTATTGTTTTAATATTATTAAGAAATTTACGTTAATAAATCTACAACCTTATTATAATAAATATATAGCTATAAAACTTAAGTAATAAATTAGTTAATATATTTACTTATTTATAAGTATTTTACGATATTTATCATAATAATAATAAAAAGTTAACGGCTTGAAAAAATAAGTTTATAATTAAAAATATTAAACTTATTATTTATATTATTAAATTTAAGAAGCTTATTATTATTAAAATTATAAAAAAGGAAAATATCTAAAATATTTAATTGATTGATTGATTGATTTATACTACGGGTTTAATTAAGCTAATTCCGGCGTTCCTTAATACGCGGCCTTTTAACCTTATTAATAACCGTAAAAACCTGATACTTATAACGTTAAGGTAAAAACCGGCGTTTATTAAACTTTTACTTTTTATTACTTAAGGTAAAGGATATTAATGGCCGTTTAAAAAGTAATAATCTATTTATATACTTTTTATATTTTAATTCCTTTAAGAAAATCCGTAATATTACGACCGTATCCTTATAAAAGCTATTTTTAAACTTATTATTTTTCTGCTTTTTTATATATTTATATTATTTTAATCTTATATAATATTTTTAAATATCCTTATTAATACTTACGTATTTAATATATACTCCTTTTATATTATTATCGCCGTTAACTCTTTTAAGGACTTTTAGTAAATATTTATTATTATATTTTTATAATTATAAAAAATATTTTCCGGTTTATATAATTAATATAACCGATTTCCGCTCCTCTTTTTCTTTCTTAACCGGTAACGGACCTTCTTTATAAGGTTTTCGGTAACTTTATTTATCTTTATAATAAGATTAAACTATAATAATAATCCAGTAAATATTATAAATTTAACGGTTACCCGGATACTTTATTTTATAAATAATATTTAACGGTAATTATAAGTATTAACTTTTATAATAAGTTTTAATTTAATCTTTATAAATAAGGGATAAAAAATAAGGACGTATACGGTATTCTGCTTTTTTTATCCGTACTTATATTTAACGTTTATCCGACCCTTAATATATATAGTAAATAGGAAGTAAGTTAAACCGTTTTTGCCCGTCCGGAGTTAAATTATTAATACGTTATTACCCTTTTTTATAATATTATAATAATGGAGATATTTATTAATAATCTTTTTATTATTAAGAGTTAAATAATAATAATTTAAAGGTATAAAGTCCTTATATTTTTATTAACGTTTAATTTACTTTATCGTAACTTATAAGGTAATTATTATAATTTTTACTCTTTAAATCCTTTTAATCTCGGTTTTTTTTACGCTTAATGGGAATTTATACCCGCTTAAATTAATTTCCGGGATATTAATAAGGTTAATTTCCTTTTTAACTTATTTTTACTTTATTTTAATAAGAAAAAAAATAAATATCTTTAATTTATTTCTTTTAATTTTAAGCTTATTAAGATTCTAATAAATCCGCCCGTTTCTTATTATCATAGTTAAGTATATATATTTCTTTAATTTTATTTAAATATATATTTAATTTAATAAAACCTTAATTAACGGTATAAAGATTTTAAACTTTAATACCGGGATAAAGGTTACTTTATAAATACCGTTAATTATTCTTAAATACCGATTTTAAACTTTCTATAATATTTAAATAAGCTCTTTTTTATGTTTTAAAGTACCCTTAAGTATATATTAAATGGCCGTAACGTATATTATAATTAACTTTATTATAGCTTAATAAACGGTCCGGGCCTTTTATAACGTAACTCTTTATATCGATATAATAAAATAAATAAAACCCTTTTCTTATAAAGTTATCTTGTTTTAAACTTTTCTTATATAATCCTTTTAATTAAGCTTTTTATTTACTTAAAGGTTAAGGACTTTAATATTAATATCCAGCTTTATTATAATTTTATTTAAGTTTATTATAATTATTATATTATATAATTTCGGGCTCTTAATTATATAGATAAGTTTATATTTATATAACGTAAATTAAGCCCCGTAAGTTCTTATTTACCGAAGATAAACTTTATAAGCCTATTTTAATTCTAAATAATTTATATATATAAAAATACTATAAGTTAAAAAATAAATATTATTAATAAAGTTTTTAACTTAAATTTTTTATTTTAACTTAATAAGTTTTTTAATTAATAAATTATTAAAGAATAAAAATAATATAAAAAAAATAAACGATCTTTAAGGAATCCTTATTATAATGGGCTTTATTAAGCTTTTTTTATTTTAAGTTAATTAATATAACTTAATTATTTAAAAAACTTTTTATTTATTTAATTAAAAAAAGTAATATCCCTTTCTTCCCTAAGTTATATAATAATTTTTAATAATTTATTTTATTAAAAGTATTTATAATATTAAAAGAAAAAAGATTTATAATATATTTCTTCTTATAACCTTATATTATATATATATTATTGATTAATCCTTTAAAGGCTATTTTTATTAATTAACCTTTCTTTATTTTTATTTATTAATTAAAGAAAAGTCCATAATTCTTTATATAATTATTAAGGATCCTTATTATTACCGTTTTTAAAATTTTCCTTAACGTATATAGGAGTATAATAAGTCTATAAGACTTTACTTTTAAATAATCCGGCTTAATAAGTTTCTTAAGGATAATTATCTTTATTTCCTTAAATTTACGTAAATAATAATTAACGTTAAAATATACTTAGAAGAAATAAATAAAAACCTTTTTAAACGGCAAAATTATTATTATTAAGAATCTATTAAGAATCTTATTTAATCCCGAAGCTTTATCCTTTTTTAGTTTATTAATTACTTTAATTATTATATTTTATATTATTATTTTATTTATTAATATAAAATTAAAATATATAATACCGTCGATATTATTTAAGTTAATTTTTAACGGAAGGGAGAAAAATGTTTTTTAAGGACCTTAATTTTACCATTAAAGGTATTAATTAATATATTATTAAATTTCTTAAAAGGCGGGAATTTAAGGATAAATTTTAGTTTTTTATTTTATTTTTTATTATACTTTATTAGCTTTTAAATATTATAAAATAAAACCGTTAAGTTATATATTATAAATTAAAAGTATATTTATTTAATTTTCTTAATAATCCTTTTTTTTTCTTAAGTAATTTTTAATTAATTAAGTATTTTTTAATTTTTATATTTAAAAGCTTATTTAATTAGCCTTTTCGTTTTTATAATCGTAATTATATACTTTTTATTTTAATAAATTTTAACTCTTTAAAAGGGTTTTATTATTAAAATAATTTTATTAATTATTCCGTTTAATATTTTTATTATTTATTTTATAAAAAAATCAATTTAATCTTTATTATTTAATTAAGGGAGGTCCGTAAATTATATTATTATTTCTTTTATTTTTATATAGATTTCTGCTTTTTTAATTATTTTTTACGTTTTCCTTACCGGTAATAATATAATTATATTAACGATTTAATTTAAAGTTATTTATATCGGTATATAATCCGAGTTATATTTTAAGTTTTCTTATAACCTATATATTATAATTACGCCAACAACCTTTTCCGTATTAAAGGTTAAATTAATTATCGTTTTAAATTTATAACTTTTTTACGTAATAATATTTTATAATATTAATAATAAAAAATTAATTTAAGCGGTAATTATTAATAAATTATTTAATTTAATATAATTTATCATATACTTTTTTTCGTTTTATATATAATAATATAGGTTAAAGTCTTTAAGCAATATATATTTATTTAAAGTAATTAAGATTTCTTTAAGTAATAATATTATAGAAAATCCTTCCTTATTAATCGGCGGCGGGTTATATACGTTATAGATATTAAAATCGCTTTTTAAGTCTTTTTCTTTTATAATATAGAATATATAAAGGTTTTTATTATAATAAATAATATCTTAATTATTTATATTAAGCCGCTTATTTATAAAGAAGTATATTTTAATTATTTTATCCCCCTTAAAGGTTAAATAAAACCTTTTTCTTAAGTTAATAAATAAATATATATATAAATTATATAATAATTCTTATATTATTATAACGTTAACGTCTTTAACTTTTTTAAACTTAAATATTAATATTATAACTTTAATTCTTTTATTATAAACGTTATATTATATTATTTTTAAAAACGTTAATATATTATATATTAATCTTTATAAGGGCTCCCTTTTTTATATCCGTTTAAATTATAGATTTCTTATTAAAGTTAAACGTTTTTTAACTTAATATCTTTAAAATTATTATTAAAAACGTAAAACGGCCAGCCCTTAAGGTTAAGATTATAAAGAACTTTTTTTTCTTTACCGTTATTTACTTTTTATTATTTAATTTATTAAGCTTATATTTTAAGGTTACTTTTAATTAACTTATTAAATTAATTTTATACGTATTATACTATTAAATTTTCACGGTTATCCGGGTCTTTTTACGTTTAATTTCTTTAGCTCTTATTATATATTTAGAATCTTATATTAAGTATCCCTCCTTATTATATATAACGTATTTAAGTATATTTTTTATAAGTTTTTTATTTATTAACTTTATATACTTATAAATATTATAACTTTTAACGTAAATTATATATTTTATAATATTAAAATATTTTATAATAATATATTTATAACTTTAATACTTAAAATATTAATAAATATTAACCGTTTTATTTTATAATTAAGTTATTTTAAGAAATTTTTTTTTAATAATCCTTTTATTTAAAATATCGTTATATATTTTTATTAATATTACGTTTAATATAATAATAAAATACTTCTTTATATATTTTAAGAAATTAAGTTTTTTTATTATTAACGGAAGCCTATAATTAACGATTTTAAGCCTTAAATAAAAAACCGTATTCTTTTTTTCTATATTCTTTAACGTAATTTCTTTCTCGGTTTTTTTAAAATATAATAAATATATTTTATTTATTACGACGGTAAATAATTACCTTAAAATTTTAACCGATTTATATTCTTTTTTATTAACTTAAGCCTTAAACTTTTTTAAGCTTTTTTTTATTTTTAAAGACGCTATATTAAGGAGGATATCCTTATTTTATAGTTTATATATTATAATAATTTATTTTATTAATAATTCTATTATTACCTTAAAAACCTTTATTGATTATAATAGGTTTATTTTTATTACCGTATTTTTCTTTTTATTATTAAATAAACGGATTATTATTATCTTTACCTTCCTTAATACGGCCGCTTTCTCCTCCGTTATCTTTTTATTCTTTACCGTAAATACTTTTTTTATTATTCTTATTATCTAGCTTTTTCTTATTTAAGGGGCCGCCGTTTTTATACTTTTACTTTATATACTTAATCTTAAGCCGCTGTCTTTACCTTTTATTAATATTTTTATTCCCGCCTTTTAAAAGCCCTATAAACGCTCCGTCTCCCCCAGTTTTACCCTTATTTTCATATAGAAGTCCCTTATGTTTTTTAATTTAATCTATAGTATTAATTAGGTTTTTAACGTAATATCCTTTTATTTTATTATAAGGAATCCTTTTAAGGCCTTTATTATTTCCTTTACCGCCTTTTTACCCTTTTTTACCGGGCGATATATTATCTCCGCCTTTTACCTTTAATCTTTTAAGGTCCCGTTTTCCTTATTAGTTTTATTTCCCTTTTATATACTTTTAATAGTATTTTTACCACGGTTTTCTTACCTTTTCCCCCCGTTTATATTCTTTATTATTAATACCGTACCGGCCTTCCTACCCCCTTATTTACTTATTATTTCTATATTATTATTACGCGTTTTACGCGCTTTAATACGCGTATTCTATTAACCTTAATTCCTTTATTTATTTTAAGCGTTATCCGGCTTATTATTATTATATTACTTATATGTATTATCGCCGTTTCTATTAATATAAGTTACTTTCCCGTTTATTATTTTATTTTTAATTATTATGTTACTTTTACTTATCGTACTTAATATACTCTCCTTACTGTCGTTAAAGCTATGCATATACGTATCGTTTTAGACCTCTGGGGTCCCTTTTTTCGTCGCCATTTTTCCACCTTAATACTATAAGTCGGAAAATACAGCTACATTCCGAGTTCATCTAAAATATTTATAACTTAAATAATAAAGACGTTATTACCGGTATTAAAGCCTTAAATTTAAAGATTAAAAAGTTATTTATACCCTTTATTCCCCGTATTCCTTAATATATTCCGTAACCCGGATTATAAGGAATAAATAAGAAATACCTTAATATATTATTATTCCGTAATTAAAAGGAGTAATAAAATAATTGAAGATTATATTTTAAATTAAAATTCCGTTAAACTATTATACTCTTTATTCATCAATCCAAATAAAATAGATTATTTATACGATTCTTATAAAAATAATATATTTAATTTACTTAAAGCTTAAATTAATTTACTTTTATACGATTTATATACCTTGTTAACTTAAATAATTGAAGATGTAGATAATATATTTAATATATTTAATAAAGTCTTTATACATAATACTTAATCATATTTATTAAATTTTAGGATAAATAAAAATAAAACGTTTAATAAGTTTTATACTTACTTTTTATTATAATTATATTTTTAAGTTATTTAAAATTATATAAAATCTTGGGTATACGTAAGCTTTTTATTTTAAAGCTCCTTTATTAAATTATAAATAACTTTATTGTTATATTATATCGTTAATTTAATAATTATTTACGTTAATATAATCTTAATATATATTAAGTTAAAAGTATAAATTCTTAAATTTAATTCCGATTATTTTAATTAATTTAAATATTATATAATAACGGTAATAATCTTACGGAGATTAATAAAAATAAATTTAATATTATTTACCTTAATTACTTTAAAGATAAAGTCCTATATCGTAAGCTTTACGTTAAATATTTAAAGCTTAAATACTTATTTATTTATACCAGTATACCCTCTAAGGATTCCGCTTTACTTTTATATATAAAGGTTAAGGAACTCTTAAATACTTAATATTAAATACCTTAATTATAATACTTAAAGAAAGCCCGTTAATAATTAAATTTATTTTAATAATATTTAATTTATTTATAAGATTATAATAACGGCGTCCTTATTAAATACTTTATATTAAACCCTTTTTTAATTAAAAAAGATATGATATAATTATTCATCGGAAAATACGTTAATCAATTTAATTTACGTCGATTTTTTCTCGATTTTTTTACGTTTATACCGGCTATAAATTCGACTTTTTTACGGTTTTTTTTAATATATATTTTAAGCAATTTTTAATGCTTAATAATTACGCTTATTTATAATAAATATAAGGAAAGGATGGCGATGAATAAAGGGACCCCAGAGGTCCAAAACGATACGTATATGCATAGCTTTAGTAATAGTGAGGGAAGTATATTAAGTACGATAAATAGAAGTAACGTAATAGTTAAGAATAAGGTAATAAACGGGTAAGTAACCTAAATTAGTAGAAACGGCGATAACGCGTATAGGCAATATAATAATAATAAATCGGATAACGCTTAAAATAAATAAGGGAATTAAGGTTAATAAAATACGCGTATTAAAGCGCGTAAAATACGTAATAATAATACGGAAATAATAACTAAATAAAAGGGTAAGAAAACCGGTACTGTTATGGTAGGAAACAACATAGGGGTTAGTGCTTACCTCGTAACCCTAGCGTAACTGGGCTATAGGAATACTTAATACCTGTCCTTCCCACTTTTCCTTTTATTTCTTTAATAATTAATTTACTTATTAAATATATTATTTATTAAGGTTATATATATATTTTATATTATTATATTACCTTTAAGCTTTAAGTATATATTTAATTTAATATTTTAATTATTATTAACTTTTTTAAAGGGTAATAATCCGAAATACTAAATTATATACGTAATCAAAAAAGGAAAAAACCGTATATTTCCCGTACTTAGGTTATATCCATTAATATAATAGATCCTAATACTTTACGCCAGAGAATTCAACCTAAAAAGGAAAATATTATATTTCTTATTTTTTAGATTTAAGAAATCTTTTTTAGGTCCTTATTTAAATTGGAGTCCGTAATTATTAACGGTAAAGGTTAACGCTAAAGATCCTGATCCGGGTCCGTTACGCCTCCTCCTTATAAGTAAAAACGGGTATAATTTAAGTCCGTATTAAATTCTCCTTAAAAATAAGAACGTTAAAGGCAATAATCTAAATCCGTTACGTTTACTCCTTTAAAATAAAACCTTTTTTTTTTAGAATAAATATTTTTTATAAACGTATATTATAATAAAAAGGAATAAAACCTTTATATTATTATTACGTAAAAGGAAAAAAAGCTGGATAAAATAATTCATTAAATTAAACTTTATAAAATAAAGCTTTATAAATAATTTACACGTTTAAACGAATAAATATTAAAGGCTTATTCCGTAGACTCTTAAAGTATACGTAAATCACTATTACACCGTATAATATAAGTTGGAACGCTTTATCCGATCATTATTAATCGTAAATCCGTATCGTTAAATACTTATAAATAAATTATAAACGAAGTTTAAATTAAAAGTCCAAAGAAAAAATCCTATAATTATATTAAGGTCCTTATACTCCCTAAGTATAAAAGTAAAAATATTAAGGAGCTTTAAAAATGGATTAAAGATACCCTTATAACTTTCTTTTTAAACTCCGATTATAATATAGATTACGTCCGTATTATATAAGCTTTATTTTCTTTAAAAAATAAGATTAAGGGCTTATAAATATATTATAAACGCGAATTCAAACTTAATTCTACGTTAACTTAAAAAGGATTTATTAAATTTTTAAGTTCCTTAATATTGGACTTTATTAATAAAAAGATAGAAATTTAACTTTAATATATAAACTTAAAATAAGAAATATAATTAATTTATAATTTTAACGTATAAATAATATTTTTAAAAAATTAATTCTTAAAGTATATAAAAGAATAATAAGTTATTTATTTATTCTATAAATTTAAAAAGCGATTACGTTATATAATAATATAAGCGTTAAATAAAATTCCCTTTATATATAATAAAATTATTACGTATATAAGTTATTTTGAATTTAATAATATAACCGCTTACTTTTTATAAAGGAAAAATAAGGAAAAAACTATTAAGAATAAGTCTTTAAGGAAAGAATTTAAACCTTTTATAAGTCGGCCGTTAAATTAAAATTCTTTATAAGGTTAATAAATAGACCTTTCTAATATAACGTATTATTATTATTAAGTAAAAAGATATAAGAAATTAAACTATTTATTATTTAAAAAAGAATAGAAAACTATTAGATCCGCTTTATATATAAAAAAAAAGAGCAGTTCAGGAAATATTAACCCCGCGATAAAAGCTCCGTTAAAACGCGGAAACTATAATTATTAATCTCGGAAAAAGTTATTATTAATAAAAATTAAATATTCCTTAATAATATTAAGAAAAAGAATATAAAAATCTATTTTAATATAGGGGCAGAAATTAATATAATTAATTAAAACTTTATAATAAAGAAGGATTTATTTTATATTTAAAATATAGCCTTATTAAAGCTTATTTAAATAAATAATAATAATATATTCTATTATGGTATTTATTTATTAAAGCTTCGTATACGCGATAATTAAGGATAATTAAGAATAATAAAGATTATTATATACGTAATAAATAAATAAAGCCCGCCGATAACCTTAAGGATACCAGGTTTAATTAATTTAAGAATTAAACTAAATTTTAAGGAAAAAAAGGTAACGCTTTAAAATTAATAAATAAACTTTTTAAATCGATAAGTTATATATATTTACGGTAATATTAAAAAAGTAATTACTAATATATACCTTAATAATTATAAACCCGTTATTTAAAAGTTAAATTAACCTAGGAGCGGTTAAAAGCTATACGGGCTATAACTTAACCATAAAGGGACTATTTTTATTAACTGAATTATCTGAATATACGGACGTTTTTTTAAAAAAGAAGCCGGTAAGCTCCCCGCGTATATAGGATATAATTACGTAATCGAAACTATTGCCGAACCGCTATACGGACCCTTATATAACCTATTTAACACGGAATTAACGGCTTTTTAAGTTTACTTAAATGAAATATTAATAAAGGGGTAAATACGGTATTCTATTAATCTTACGGGTTTATTAATCCTCTTTATACTTAAGAAGGATAGGGGTTTATACCTTTACGTAGATTACAGGGGGCTAAATAAGGTAATAATTAAGAATCATTATTTTTTACCCTTAATTAATGAAACTTTAAATTAATTCTACGGAATAAAAAGGTTTATAAAGCTTAATCTTAAGGATACTTATTACCGTATACGGATTAAAGCGGATAATAAATAAAAGACTATATTCCGGACTTATTATAATTACTTTAAATATATAATTATACCGTTTAAGTTAATAAACGTACCGGTAACTTTTTAAGCCTATATTAATAAGTCGTTAACCGGTATTATTAATAAATTCTATATTATATACTTAAATAATATTTTAATTTTTTTACGTATTAAAAATAAATATTTAACGTATATAAAATAGGTTTTAAAGCGGCTTTAAAAGTTTAAACTCTTTATAAATCTTAAGAAATATAAGTTTTTTATTATTAAAATAAAATTTTTAAAATTTATAATATTAATTATAAACGTAATAATAAATAAAAATAGGGTAAATATAATTATATTATAATTTAAGTTTAAGTCTTTTTATAACGTATAAATCTTCCTTAATTTTATTAACTTCTTTAAGCATTTTATTTATTATTACTCCGTAAAAACGGTTCCTTTAACGGAACTATTAAAAAGGAATATAAAGGATATAAAATACGGCCCGTTTATATAGCCTTTAATAATAGAACGGGCGTTTAAAAAACTATATAAAATATTTTTTAATATCCTGATTTTATATTATTTTAATTTAAGTTTTTAAATTAAGGTTAAGATAAATACGTTTAACTTTAGCTTTATAAATATTCTATCTTAATTATATTAAAATAAATAATAATAATTTATCGTTTTTTAATCCCGTAAAATAACGGACGTAGAACGTAATTATAAAATTTATAATTAGGAATTATTAGTAATTATTATAGCTTTTAAGTAATAACGTTATTACTTTAAGGGTAATTTCTATATAATTAAGGTATTAACCGATTATAATAACTTAAAAGGTTTTATAAGGGTTATTACTTTAAATAATAAGTAAATATAATAAATAATAAAGTTAGTTTTATTTAACTTTATTATTAAGTACCGATTGGGTATTTTTAACCCGGCGGATACGTTTAATTAATAACCTAATTACGTATTTATTAATATATTAATATTAAAGTTATTATTTACGCTATAAAAAAAGCTGGCGATTATAAAGGGTTTAATTAACCTTATATTTTAAAAGATCTCAAAAATCTATAAATAAACCTTAATTAATTAAAATAAAATAATATAAAAATATAAAAATAACGTATATAAGCCGCTAATAATTATTCCCTTTTTAAAGGAAACAATTTAGAATTTAATAATTAATATTATTTAAAAAACGTACTTAAAATCGGTATATTATATGAAACGTAAGGACCTTTAAACTTTAAAGAGGGTAATATTACGGGTACGTAAACTATATATATTTATAACGTAGCTAAGGAATAACTTAACTTTATTACTGGGATTATTAATTATAAATAATTTATTCTACGTATTATTATTTGAATTATAATAACGTATAAAACAGTATATAATCTTAAGATTAAATTTATAATGGAACTTATTAAGGCGCTTTAAGTTAAAGATACCTTTATTTTAAACCATAAAAGTATTAAGCTTATAAATAAAATACTTAAGAAAACCAGCGAATAAATATTTAATTTAACCGATTTTCTAAGATATAATAAGCGTTTATATATCCCTATTAAAAAAGCCGTATAAAAAGAGTTATTAAAACGATATTATAATAACCCCGCCTTAAGATACTTTAGAAGTAACCGTATTAAAGAAGTCCTTAATAAATTTTATATTTAAGAAAATATAAATATAGATATTAAATTATACGTTAATTTATATAATATTTATTAAAGAGTTAAAGCTTTTAAATATAAACCTTATAATAAACTAAGTAATTTTATTAATATCGTTATATTTTTTTTAAGAAATCATTATAGATTTTATTATAAATTTATTATTTAATAAATAATAAGGTTACGTATATAATACGATCCTAATTATAATTAATCATTTAATTAAGAAATTAAAATTACTTCCCGTAATTAAGAAAATTATTACTTTTAAGTTAATTAAATTTCTTTTTTAATATATATTTTAAGAATATAGGGCTCTTAAAGGTATCGTAACCAATTAAGGCTTAATTTTTACGAATTCTTATTAATTTAAAATATATAATGTAATATATACGTTTTATAGATTAAGTATTTTTTCTATCCTTAAACGGATAATTAAATAGAATAACAGAATTAAACTTTTAAATATTATTTTAAGACGTATTATTATAAGAACCAGGACGATTAAACTTTAATATTAAAGATTATAAATTTTATTTATTTTATAAATAATAATATTATAATTAATAAGTCCTTATCGGAAGCCTTAATAAGGTATTTCTTAACATTTTAAAAGCGGGTTAATAATGAATTAAATAAAATAAAAGTCCCAGTTATAATTAAAAGAATTAAGGAGCTATTAACGGTTTAAAATAATATAATAAAGTATTAATAACGTATTAAGGAAGCGGAGATAAAGTCTTATAACCGTAAATATAAGGCTTAAAAGTATAAAATTAAAAATATAATTATATTATCTACAAAAAATATTAAATAAAAACGATTAAATAAAAAACTCTTATATAAATTTATTAGCCCGTTTACGGTTCTTAAGTTAATCGGATATTAAGCGTATCACTTAGCTTTATTACTTATTTATAGGATATATAATATATTTTACGTATTCTTATTTAAACTATATAAAAAGTAATTTAAGGTTGAAAATAATTATTTATTACCGGATCTTATTAATAATAAATTAAAATAAGAAATCGAAAGATTACTTAACCGTAATAAAATTAATAAGGAATTATATTATAAGATTAAATAAATTTTTTTTTTAATTATTTATAATAAATAAATTTTAATAAAGAATTTAAAGTATATAAAGGAGCTATAAAGTATATTTAATAAAAAGTATAAATAATTACGGTATAAAATATAAAATATATAGCTTAAATATAAAATATTTAATTTCATTATAAGGATAAGCCTTAATATAAGTATAAAAATATTATTATTTATATACGTATATTAAATATTATTAACTCGTAATCCTTTAAACTTATTATCTTTTATATTCCCTTATTATAATTTACTTATTACCTATTTAAACCCTATATAAGAATTAATACTTAAATTTATAATCTCTTTATAGTAAAAACGTACCTTAATTAATTAAATAGCTTATAATGTTATATAACGTAGAATAAGTATACTTAAGAAATTATTGTTTTATGAAACGGCTTATAATTAAAAACTTATCGGTACTTTTAAATATAAACGCTTATAACCCGTTAAGGGGCCGTAAAGGGTCCAACGTAATATAGGGAAATCGGGCTATAATAAGCTTACCGGAAGAATAACGGAAAATATTAAAGAAAACTTAAAATTAATTAATAAACGTAAAGTTTATATAATAAGTATTAAAGACGGATAAAATATTAATAAAGTAAAAGTACGTTATACGGGCGACCCACCGGCGTTTATAGCGGATAAATTACGTTTAAAGAAAAGATTCTTATATATTAATCGTTTAAACTTTATATTAAGATCTAAAAATTAAAATAAATTAAACCCGAACTATAATATAATTAATAACGTATAGGCCGCGATAAGGGTACGCTTACGATAAAGCGACTTAAGTTAATTAATTATTTAAATATAAAAGCTATATAATTAATATTATTAATTATATTACGTTTATATTTAATTAATATTAATATTTTAATAATATTTTATTAAAAAAGCTTTAATTTTATAACGATTAAGAAACGTAAAAACTTTATATAATATTTAATAAAGTTTATTTATATATTTTTATATTATTTTTTATCTTTTTTAAGTATTAAAATAAGTTAATAGCGGTATAGAAATATATGATTTATTTAAGTATTTAACTTAAATAAGATTTAAATATACGTTTAACTTACGTAATAGTTATATCGCGTAAAAATAATAAGGTTAAAGGCATATAATCTTATATAACGCTTTTTTAATTAAATAACGGAAATACTTTATTAATCTTAACCCTTTTTTATCGACCTTAATATTATATAACTTATATAAGGGCTTATAAAGGTAATAAGTATATTATAAATAATACTTTTTATTAAGCGTTATTTATACGGTACGAGTAAACCTCATAAATAATTTATTTAATAATTATAAGGGTAACTTAACCGGAAGCTAAGCAGATTAAAAGAAATTATTAATAAATAATTCTAATATAATTATACGATTAAAAACGAGTCGGTTACGACTTAAATATTATTATATAGTAAAAAGAATAAAATACGCGTTTAATAAAGTATATATATTATTATAAGTTTAAAGTATTTTTATTTATAAATATAAAAACTTTTACCGGGTAATATTAATACTATTAACGTTAAGAGTCAAGCGAGTACGCTATATACCCGTACCGTAAGGTTTATAAATTCTTTTCCTTTTTTTTTTATTGGGTTTTTTAAAGGTTTTTAATAAGTTATTTTAAAATTATAATTAAAAGCTATAGCTTTAAGGATAAAGCATTAAGGAAAAAAATATTATTATAGTAAGAAATAATATAAAGGTTAATGCTTACCTCGTAACCCTAACGTAACTGGGCCATAGGAATACTTAATACCTGTCCTTCCCACTTTTCCTTTTATTTCTTCAGCAATTAATCTACTTACCAAATATACCATTTGTTAAGGCTATATACACATTTCACATTACCATACTACCTTCAAGCTTTAGGTATATGTCTGGCTTAATAGGTACGGTATTAATAATGAAGAATATAAACGGAGGAAAAGGGCGGGAAAACTATAATAAAAATATTATTAAGGATATATAAAAAGGAAATAAAATTAATAAAAAAAATAAAACCTTAAAGGACCAAAAATAAAAAAAGGAAATAATATATCGTTTAATAAATAAAGGCGAAAAAACAATAAAGGAAATAATAAAAACTTTAAAAGAACTTTTTACGGTAAAGTAAAAGGATATTATATTAAAGACTTAACCGATATTATAGATTAAATTAAAAAACATAAAGTACTTTTATATAAAATAAAAAATAAAACTAAAAGAAACGGAACGTTTACGGGGCTTTTAAGGGGCGGGAGTAAAAGCGTTAATAAAAAATAAAAGCGGCGGTTTAAAATTAAAGGTATAAAACGAGGGTATAAAGGCGGTAACCCCTTAAATGTAAGAAAGCTGGGCGATAAAGGTAATAAAGGGGGTATTTACGGTAAAGAATAAAAAAATAACGGAAAAAAGGTTAGCCGTATTAAAAAAAGCAAGGATAATAACGGTCCGCTTATTTAATAATAAGGAGAAAAACGCGGTTATAGAAATAAATCCGTTATAATTAATAAAAACTTTTAAAATCATAACGGAATTATTAATAAAATAAATTATCGCGGTATATAAATAATAAAGTGATTGATTGATTGATTTATACTACGGATCTAGCTAAGTTAATTCCGGCGTTCCTTAATACGCGGCCTTTTAACCTTATTAATAACCATAAAAACCTGATATTTATAACGTTAAAGTAAAAACCGGCGTTTACCAGGCCTTTACCCTTTATCCTTTAAAGTAAAGGATATTAATAACCGTTTAGAGAATAATAATTTATTTATAGACTTTTTATATTTTAACTCCTTTAAGAAAATCCATAATATTACGATTATATCCTTATAAGGGTTACTTTTAAGTTTATTATTCTTTTACTCCTTTATACGTTTATATTGCTTTAACTTTACGTAACGCCTTTAAATATCCTTATTAATATTTACGTACTTAATATATACCCCTTTTATATTATTATTATTATTAACTTTTTTAAAAACTTTTAATAAACGTCTATTATTATATCCTTACGGCTATAAAAAATGTATTCCGGTTCATATAATTAACGTAATTAATTTCCGTTTCTTTTTTTCTTCCTTAATTAATAATAAGTTTTTTCCGTAAAATCTTTAATAATTTTATTCATTTTTATAATAAGGTTAAACTATAATAATAATCCAATAAATATTATAAATTTAACAATTACTTAAATACTTCGCTTTATAAATAATATTTAACGGTAATTATAAGTATTAATTTTTACGATAAATTTTAATTTAATTTCTATAAATAAAAAATAAAAAATAAAAACGTATACGGCATTTTACTTTCTTTATTTATATTTATATTTAACGTTTATCCGATTTTTAATATATATAATAAATAAGAAGTAAATTAAACCGTCCTTACCCGTTTAAAGTTAAATCGTTAATATATTATTATTTTTCTTTATAATATTATAATAACGGAAATACTTATTAATAATCTTTTTATTATTAAAAATTAAATAATAATAATTTTAAAATATAAAGTCTTTATACCTCCGTTAACGCTTAATTTATTTTATTATAATTTATAAAGTAATTATTATAGTTTTCGCTCTTTAAATCCTTTTAATTTTAATCTTTTTTACGTTTAATGGGAGTTTATATATGTTTAAATTAACCTTTAAGATACCGGTAAAATTAACTTTTTTTTAGTTTATTCTTATTTTATTTTAATAAAAAAAGATAAATATTTTTATTTTATTTTTTTTAATTTAAAGCTTATTAAGATTTTAACGGATCCGCCCGTTTTTTATTATCGTAATTAAATATATATATTTCTTTAATTTTATTTAAGCGATTATTTAATTTAATAAAATTTTAATTAATAATATAAAAACTTTAAACTTTAATACTGAAATAAAAATTATTTTATAAATATTATAAATTATTTTTAAATACCGGTTCTGGACTTTTTATAATATTTAAAAAAGCTCCTTTTTATATCTTAAAATACCCTTAAATATATATTAAATAATTATAATATATATTATAATTAATTTTATTACAATTTAATAAACGGTCCGGGCCTTTTATAACGTAACTTTTTATATTAATATAATGAGGTAAATAAAGTCCCTTTTTTATAAAGTTATCTTCTTTTAAATTTTTTTTTTATATAATCCTTTTAATTAAGTTTTTTATTTACTTAAAGGTTGAGGACTTTAATATTAATATCCGGTTTTATTACGATTTTATTTAAGTTTATTATAATTATTATATCGTATAGTTTTAAATTCTTAATTATATAAATAAATTTATATTTATATAATATAAATTAAGCCCCGTAAATTCTTATTTATTAAAGATAGATTTTATAAGTTTATTTTAATTTTAAATAGCTTATATATATAAAAATATTATAAATTAAAAGGTAAATATTATTAATAAAGTTTTTAACTTAGATTTTCTATTTTAACTTAATAAACTCTTTAATTAATAAATTATTAAAAAATAAAAATAATATAAAAGAAATAAATAATTTTTAAGGAATTTTTATTATAATAGGCTTTATTAAGCTTGTTTTTTATTTTAGGTTAATTAACGTAACTTAATTACTTAAGAAATTATTTATTTATTTAATTAAGAAAAATATTGTTTTTTTTCCCCTTAAGTTATATAATAACCTTTAATAATTTATTTTATTAAAAATATTTATAATATTAAAAGAAAAAAGACTTATAATATATTTTTTCCTGTAATCTTATACCGTATATATACCGTTAATTAATCCTTTAAGGGTTATTTTTATTAACCGATTTCTTTTTATTTTTATTTATTAATCGGGGAGAAGTCCGTAATTCTTCATATAATTATTAAGAAAATCTTTATTATTACCGTTTTTAAAACCTTCCTTAACGTATAAAAAAGTATAATAAATTTATAAAACTTTACCTTAAAAAAATCCGGTTTAATAAACTTCTTAAGGATAATTATTTTTATTTCTTTAAACTTACGTAAATAATAATTAATATTAAAATATACTTAAAAGAAATAAATAAAGACCTTTTTAAATAATAATATTATTATTAATAAGAATTTATTAAAAATCTTATTTAATCCCGGGGCTTTATTTTTTTTTAATTTATTAATTATTTTAATTATTATATTTTATATTATTATCTTATTTATTAATACGGGATTAAGGTATATAGTATTATTAATATTATTTAAGTTAACTTTTAACGGAAAAGGAAAAAATATTCCTTTAAGGCCCTTAATTTTACTGTTAAAAATATTAATTAATATATTATTGATCTCTTAAAAAATAAGAATTTAAAAATAAACTTTAATTTCTTATTTTATTCTTTATTATATTTCATTAACTTTTAAATATTATAAGATAAAATCGTTAAATTATATATTATAAATTAAAAGTATATTTACTTAACCTTTTTAATAATCCTTTCTTTTTCCTTTTAAGTAACCTTTAATTAATTAAGTAGTTTTTAATTTTTATATTTAAAAACTTATTTTATTATTTTTTTCGCTTTTATAATTACGGTTATATATTTTTTATTTTAATAAATTTTAACTCTTTAAAAAAACTTTATTATTAAGATTATTTTATTAATTATTTTATTTAATATTTTTATTATTTACTTTATAAAAAGGTTAATCTGGTTTTTATTATTTAATTAAAGGAGGTCCGTAAATTATATTATTATTCCCTCCGCTTTTATATAAACCTTTATTATTTTAACCGTTTTTTACGTTTTCCTTATTAATAATAATAAAATTATATTAAAGGTTTAATTTAAAGTTATTTATATTAATATATAATTTAAGTTATATTTTAAGTTTTTTCGTAACTTATATATTATAATTGCGTTAATAACTTTTTCCGTATTAAAGGTTAAATTAATTATTATTTGAAATTTATAACTCTTTTATATAATAATTTCTTATAATATTAATAATAAGAAATTAATTTAAGTAATAATTATTAATAAATTATCCAATTTAAAATAATTTATTATACGCTTTTCTTTATTTTATATATAGTAATATAAATTAAAGTTTTTAAGTAATATATATTCGTTTAAAAGAATTAAAAAAATTTTAAGTAACGGTATTATAAATAATTTTTTTTTATTAATTAATAACGGATTATACGTATTATAAATATTAAGATTGCCCTTTAAGTCTTAATTTTTTTTTTTTTTTATAATATGGAATATATAAAGGTTTTTACCGTAATAAGTAATATCTTAATTATTTACGTTAAGCCGTTTATTTATAAAGAAATATATTTTAATGATTTTATCCCGTTTAAAGGTTAAGTAAAACCTTTTCCTTAAGTTAATAAATAAATATATATACGGATTATACAGTAATTTTTACATTATTATAATATTAACGTTTTTAATTTCTTTAAATTTAAATTTAAATATTAATATTATTATTTTAATTCTTTTATTACAAACGTTATATTATATTATTCTTAATAACGTTAATATATTATATATTAATTTTTATAAAAATTTTTTATTTATATCCGTTTAAGTTACGGATTTTTTATTAAAATTAAACGTTTTTTAACTTAATACCTTCCCGGTTATTATTAAAGACGTAAAACGGCTAGTCTTTAAGGTTGGGATTATAAAAAACTTGCTTTTTTTAATTTTATTTATTACCGTTATTTACCTTTTATTATTTAATTAATTAAGTTCGCGTTTTAAGGTTACCTTTAATTAATCCGTTAAATTAATTCCGTACGTATTATACCGTTAGATTTTTATAGTTATCCGGGTTTCTTTACGTTTAATTTCTTTAATTTTTATTATATATTTAAAATCTTATATTAAGTATTTTTCTTTATTATATATAATATATTTAAATACGTTTTTTATAAGTTTTTTAATTATTAACTTTATATACTTATAAGTATTATAACCCTTAATATAAACCGTATATTTTATAATATTAAAATATTTCATAATAATATATTTATAATTTTAATATTTAAAATATTAATAAATATCCGCGGTTTTATTTTATAATTAAATTATTTTAAGCGATTTTTTTAATAATTTTTTTAATTTAAATATCGTTATATATCTTTATTAACGTTATACTTAATATAACAGTAAAATACCTTTTTATACGTCTTAAGGAATTAAGTTTCTTTATTACCGGAGGAAGCTTATAATTAATGATTTTAAGCTTTAAGTAAAAAATTATATTCTCTTTTTTTATACTTTTTAATATAACCTCTTTTTTAGTTTCTATAAAATGTAATAGGTATATTTTATTTATTATAATCATAAATAATTATTTTAAAACCTTAATTAATTTATATTTTTCCTTATTAATTTTGATTGATTGATTGATTTATACTACGGATCTAGCTAAGCTAATTCCGGCGTTCCCTAATACTCGGCCATTTGGCCTCCCTATTAATTTAAGCCTTAAATTTCTTTAAGTTTTCTTTTACCTTTAATAATATTATATTAAGAAAAATATTTTTACTTTATAATTTATGTACTATAATAATTTATTTTATTAATAATTCCGTTATTATTTTAAAAGTTTTTATTAATTATAATAAGTTTATTTTTATAATTATGTTTTTCTCTTTATTATTAAATAAGTAAATTATTATTATTTTTATTTTCTTTAATACGATTATTTTCTTTTCCGTTATTTTTTTATTCTTTATCGTAAGTACCCTTTTTATTATTTTTATCGTTTAATTTTCTTTTACTTAAAAGGCTACCGTTTTTATATTTTCATTTTATACCTTTAACTTTAAACTGTTATTTTTACTTTTTATTAATATTTTCGCTTCCGCCCTTTAAAAGCCCCGTAAACGTTCCGTTTCTTTTAATTTTAATTTTATTTTTATATAAAAGTTTTTTATACTTTTTAATTTAATTTATAGTATTAATTAAGTTTTTAACGTAATATCCTTTTATTTTACCCTAAAAAATCCTTTTAAAGCTTTTATTATTTTTTTATCGTTTTTTTATTTTTATTTATCGGATAACGTATTATCTCCGTTTTTTATTTTTAATCTTTTAAGGTTTTATTTTCCTTATTAACTTTATTTCCTTTTTATATATCCTTAATAGTATTTTTACCGCAATCTTTCCGCCTTTTCCTTCCGTTCATATTTTTTATTATTAATATTATATTAATTTTCTTACCTTTTTATTTATTTATTATTTCCGTATTATTATTATACGTTTTATATACTTTAATATGCGTATTTTATTAACCTTAATTTTTTTATTTATTTTAAGTGTTATTTAGCTTATTATTATTATATTACTTATATACGTCGTTACCGTTTCTATTAATATAGGTTATTTACCCGTTTATTATTTTATTTTTAACCATTACGTTACTTCTATTTATCGTACTTAATGTACTTCCCTCACTGTTATTAAAGCTATGCATATACGTATCGTTTTGGACCTCTGGGGTCCCTTTATTCGTCGCCATTTTTAAATTATAAAGTAAAAATATTTTCTTTAATATAATGTCATTAAAGGTAAAAGAAAACTTAAAAAAGTTTAAAGCTTAAATTAATAAAAAAAAATATAAGTTTATTAAGGTTTTAAAATAATTATTTATTATTATAATAAATAAGATATATTTATTACGTTTCATAAAAATTAAAAATAAAATTATATTAAAAAATATAAAAAAAGAGAATTAATTGATTGATTGATTGATTAATTTATACTACGGATCTAGTTAAGTTAATTCCCGCGTTCCTTAATACGCGGCCTTTTAGCCTTATTAATAACCGTAAAAACTTAATACTTATAACGTTAAAGTAAAAACCGGCGTCCATTAAGCTTTTACCTTTTATCCCTTAAGGTAAAGGATATTAACGGTTATTTAAAGAGTAATAATTTATTTATATATTTCCTGTATTTTAACTCCCCTAAGAAAATCCATAATATTACGACCGTATCCTTATAGGGGCTACCCTTAAACTCGTTACTCTTCCGCTCCTTCACACGTCTATACTGCCTTAACCTTACGTAGCGCCTCTGAATGTTTTCACTAATATTCACGCGCTTAACATATACCCCTCTTGCACCATCATCGCCGCTGACTCCAAAAAAAGAGAATATAATTCTTTATTTAAAGCTTAAGATCGTTAATTATAAACTTCTTCCGGTAATAAAATGACTTAACTTTTTAAGATATATAAAGAGGTATTTTATTATTATATTAAGCGTAACGTTAATAAAGATATATAATAACGTCTTAAATAAAGGGATTATTAAAAAGGGATTTTTTAAGACTATTTAATTATAAAATAAAACGGCGGATGTTTATTAATATTTTAAATATTAAAACTATAAATATATTATTATAAAATGTTTTAATATTATGAAATATATAATTTATATTAAGGGCTATAATACTTATAAATATATAAAGTTAATATTTAAGGGGCTTATAAAGAATATACTTAAATATATTATATATAATAAGGAAAGATACCTAGTATAAGATTTTAAGTATATAATAAGAGCCAAAGAGATTAAACATAAAAAGACCAGGATAACCGTAAAAATCCAACGGTATAATACGTACGGAACTGGTTTAACGGGTTAATTAAAAGTAGCCTTGAATTATAAATTTTATTAATTAAATAATAAGGGGTAAATAGTAATAACGGATAAAATAAAAAAAGGAAGTTTTTTATAATCTTAACCTTAAGGGCCGGCCGTCCTATATCTTTAATAATAATTAAGAAGGTATTAAATTAAAAAACGCTTAACTTTAATAAGAAGTTTATAACTTAAATAAATATAAATAAGGGAATCCTTATAAAGGTTAATATATAATATATTAACGCTTTTAAAAGTAATATAATATAACGTTTATAATAAAGAAATTAAAATAAAAATACCGATAGTTAAGTTTAAAGAAATTAAGGACGTTAATATTATAATAATATAAAAATTATTATATAACTTATATATATATTTATTTATTAACCCGGAAAAGAGGTTTTACTTAACCTTTGAGGGGGATAAAATAACCAGAATATTGATTGATTGATTGATTGATTTATATTACGGGTCTAGCTAAGCTAATTCCGGCGTTCCTTAATACGCGGCCTTTTAACCTGACTGGTAACCGTAAAAACCTGATACTTATAGCGTCAGGGTAAAAACCGGCGTTTATTAGGCTTTTACCCTTTATTACTTAAGGTAAAAAATATTAATAATTATTTAAAGAATAATAATTTATTTATATACTTCTTATGTTTTAATTCCCCTAAGAAAATCCGTAATATTACGATTATATCTTTATAAAGGCTATCCTTAAACTTATTGTTTTTCCGTTCCTTTATATATTTATATTATCTTAATCTTATATAATACTTTTAAATATTTTTATTAATATTTACGTATTTAATATATATCCTTTTTATATTATTATTACCGTTAATTCCTTTAAAGACTTTTAATAAGTATTTATTATTATATTTTTACGGCTATAAAAGATGCTTTCCGGTTTATATAATTAACGTAGCCGGTTTCCGTTCTTCTTTTTCTTTTTTAATTAATAACGGGCTTTTTTTATAAGGTCTTTAATAACTTTATTTATTTTTATAATAAAGTTAAATTATAATAATAATCCGGTAAATATTATAAATTTAATAGTTACCCGGATATTTCGCTTTATAAATAATATTTAATACGTACGAATGGATTCCCACTCTCTGGACGGCCGTGGATGCTCTCAGCCCTTGGGACGTGAGTGGAGGCTGGGTGGACACCGGTTTTTGTTCCTGACGTTATGGATGTCGGGTTTTTTGCGGTTACCAGTAAGGCCAAATGGCCGAGTGTTAGGGAACGCCGGAATTAGCTTAGCTAGATCCGTAGTATAAATCAATCAATCAATCAATAATTTAAGCTATATTTTAAGTCCTTTTATAACTTATATATTATAATTACGCCGGTAACCTTTTTTATATTAAAGGTTAAATTAATCGTTATTTTAAACTTATAATTTTTTTATATAATAATCTTTTATAATATTAATAATAAAAGGTTAATTTAAGTAATAATTATTAATAGGTTATCCAATTTAATATAGTTTATCGTATGCCCTTCCTTATTCTATATATAGTAATATAAGTTAAAGTCTTTAAATAATATATATTTATTTAAAGTAATTAAAACCTTTTTAAGTAATAATATTATAAAAGGTTTTTCTTTATTAACCGGCGGCGGGTTATATATATTATAAATATTAAAATTATTTTTTAAGTCTTTTTCTTTTATAATATAGAATATATAAATATTTCTATTATAATGAATAATATTTTAATTATTTATATTAAGCCGTTTATTTATAAAGAAGTATATTCTAGTTATTTTATCCCCTTTAAAGGTTAAATAAAACCTTTTTTTCAGGTTAATAAATAAATATATATATAAGTTATATAATAATTTCTATATTATTATAACGTTAACGTCCTTAACTTTTTTAAATTTAAATATTAATATTATAGCTTTAATTTTTTTATTATGGACGTTATATTATATTATTCTTAAAAACGTTAATATATTATATATTAACCTTTATAAAAATTCCTTTTTTTATATTTATTTAAGTTATAGACTTCTTATTAAAGTTAAGTATTTTTTAATTTAATATCTTCCCGGTTATTATTAAAAACGTAAAACGGTTAACCTTTAAGGTTAAAATTATAAAGAGTTTTTTTTTTTTTTTTACCATTATTTACCCTTTATTATTTAATTAATTAAATTCGCGTTTTAAGGTTATTTTTAGTTAACTTATTAAACCAGTTTTACACGTATTATACCGTTAGATTTTTACGGTTATCCGGGTTTCCTTACGTTTAATCTCCTTGGCTCTTATTATATACTTAAAATCCTATATTAAATATCCTTTTTTATTATATATAACGTATTTAAACGTACTTTTTATAAGTTTTTTAATTATTAATTTTATATACTTATAAATATTATAACTTTTAATATAAATTATATATTTTATAATATTAAAATATTTTATAATAATATATTTATAATTTTAATATTTAAAATATTAATAAATATTAACCGTTTTATTTTATAATTAAATTATCTTAAAAGATCTTTTTTTAATAATCTTTTTATTTAAGACGTTATTATATATTTTTATTAATATTACGTTTAATATAATAATAAAGTATTTCTTTATACGTTTTAAAGAGTTAAGTCTTTTTATTACCGGCGGAAGCTTATAATTAACGATTTTAAGCCTTAAATAAAAAACTATATTCTTTTTTTTTTATATTTTTTAACGTAACTTCTTTCTCGGTTTCCTTAAAACGTAATAAATATATCCTATTTATTATAATAATAAATAATTACCTTAAAACCTTAACCAACTTATATTTTTTTTATTAATTTAAGTTTTAAATTTCTTTAAGCTTTCCTTCGCCTTTAAAAACGTTATATTAAAAAGGATATCTTTATTTTATAATTTATATATTATAATAATTTATTCTATTAATAATTTTATTATTACCTTAAAAATTTTTATTAATTATAATAAATTTATTTTTATTATTATATTCTTTTTTTTATTATTAAATAAATGGATTATTATTTTTTTAATTTTTTTTAATATAATCGCTTTTTCTTCCGTTATCCTTTTATTCTCTGCCGCGGGTACCCTTTTTATTATTTTTATTATTTAATTCTTTTTTATTTAAAAGGCCGCCGCCTTTATATTCTTATTTTATATACTTAATTTTAAACCGTTATCTTTACCTTTTATTAATGCCTTCGCTCTTACCCTTTAGGAGCCTTATAAACGCTCTGTTTTCCTTAATTTTACCCCTATTTTCACATAGAAGTCCCTTACGTTTTTTAATTTAATTTATAGTATTAATTAAGTTTTTAACGTAATATCCTTTTATTTTACCGTAAGGAGTCCTTTTAAGGTTTTTATTGCCTCCCTTACCGCCTTTTCACCCTCCTTTATTAAGCGATATATTATCTCCGCTTTTTACTTTTAATTACTTAAGGTTCCGTCCTCCTTATTAACTTTATTTCTTTTTTATATACCCTTAATAATACTTTTACCGCGGTTTTTCCACCTTTTTCCCCCGCTTATACCCTTTATTATTAATACCGTACCGGCCTTTTTACCCTTTTATTTACTTATTATATCCGTATTATTATTATATGTTTTATACGTTTTAATATACGTATTTTATTAACCTTAATTCTTTTATTTGATTGATTGATTGATTGATTTATACTACGGATCTAGCTAAGCTAATTCCGGCGTTCCTTAATACTCGGCCATTTAGCCTTATTAATAACCGCAAAAAACCCGATATTTATAACGTTAAGAATAAAAACCGGTATCCACCCAGCCTCTATTCACGTTTTAAGGGCTAAAAGTATTTACGGCCGTTTAAAGAATAAGAATTTATTTATACGTTTTTTTTAAGAAAACTTATAATATTATAATTAAATCTACTTAAAGGTTACCTTTAAACTTATTGCTTTTCTGTTATTTTATGGGTTTATTTAATATTAAAATCTTAAAATTCCGATTATATTATTAAATATTTTTACCGATATATATATTATTATTACTTTATTTATATAATTTTACCGACCGATATAATATTATTTTTTATACCGCCTTAATATTTATAGCCCCTTTAACCCCTTATTAAGTATAGTTTTCCCGCCGTTATTTTTTACCCTTAAGTTAACGGTGAGGTTTCTTAATTAAATCTTTAATTATTTCCTTTATTTCCTTAATTAGGCTGAACTATAATAATAAGCCCATAATTATTATAAATTTAATAGCCGCTTTAATACCCTTTTTATTAATAAGTATTTAATAATAATCGTTAATCTTTATTTTTTTAATTAATCCCGGTTTAAACTCTTTAAATAATAAATAAAAGATTAATACGTATACGGCGTTTTACTTTTATTACTTATATTTATAATTAACGTTAATTTAATTACCGGCGTATATAATAAAAAGGAAATAAATTAAGCCGTTTTTATTTATCCGGAGTTAAATTATTAACGTATTATTGCCTTTCCTTATAATCCTATAACGCCGGAAATACTTATTAATAATTTTATCGCTATTTAATACCGGGTACCGTTATTTTTAAGGGACCGATTTTTTATATTTACGTTAATGCTCTATCTATTTCTTTATAGTTTATAAAGTAATCGCTATTAATTTTATTTTTATAACCTTCTTTTCCTCCGCCGCTTTTACTTTAAATAAGAATTTATATACTCCTATATTAACTTCTTAAACGTAAGTTAAATCGACCTCTTTTTTAGTTTATTCTAGTTTAACTTCCGTAAGGGGGTAAATATTACCTTTCTGCGTTTTCTTATTTAAAGCTTTTTATAATTTTAATAAATACATTTATTTCTTATTAATGTAATTAAATTTATACCTTTTTTAAGCTTTATTTAAGCGATTATTTAGTTTAAGGTTAACTTTATTAATAGTATAAAAACCTTAAATTCTAATATTAAGATGGAAATTACTTTATATATTTTATTTATTATTCTTAAGTATTAATTTTAAACTTTTTATAATTATTAAACAGGCTCTTTCCTATATTTAAGCGTGCCTTTAAGTATATATTAAATAATTATTATATATATTATCGTAAGCTTTATAACCGTTTTGTAAACGGTTTTAGCCTTTTATAAAATAACTTCTTACGTTAACGCTATAAGGTAAATAAAGCCTTTTTCCTATGAAATTATTTTCTTTTAAACCTTTTTTATATAATTTTTTTAATCTAGTTTCTTATCGATTTATAAATTAAGTACCTTAATATTAACTTTTAGTTTTACCGTTATATTATTTAAATTTATTATAATTATTATATTATATAATTTCAGACTCCTTATTATATAAATGAACTTATATTTATACGGGGCGAACTAGGCTTTATATATTTTTACTTATCGTAAATAAATTTTATAAGTTTATTTTAACTTTAAATAGTTTATACGAGTAAACGTATTATAAGTTAAAAGGTAAATATTATTAATAAAGTTTTTTATTTAAACCTTTTATTTTAACTTTATTAAGTCTTTAATAAGCGGGCCGTTAAAGAATAAAAATAAAATTAAAGAGATAAATAATCCCTAGGGAATTTTTATTATTGCGGGCTTTATTATATTTATTTTTTATCTTAGGTTAATTAACGTCGCTTAATTACTTAAGAAACTTTCTATTTAATTTATAAAAAAAAGTAAAACTTCCTTTTTCCGTAAATTATATAATAACCTTTAATGGTTTATTTTATTAAATACCTTTATAATATTTAAAGAAAGAAGACTTATAACGTACTTTTTCTTATAACTTTATATTATATATACGTTATTAATTAAGCCTTTAAAAGCCGTTTCCGTTAACCGTTTTTTTTTTACCTTTATTTATTAATTAAGGAGTAACTTATACTTTTCTACGTAATTATTTAAGATTTTTATAATTACCGTTTTTAAAGTTTTCCTTAACGTATAAAGGAGTATTATAGGTTTATATAATTTTATTTTTAAGTAATTTAACTTAATTAACTTCTTAAAGATAATCGTTTTAACCTTTTTAAATTTACGGGGATAATATTTTATATTAAAATAAGCTTAAAATAAATAAATAAAAACCTTTCTGAATAATAATATTATTATAGATAGGAACCTATTTAATATACCGTTAAGTTTAAAAACCTTATTTTTCTTTAATTTATTAATTACTTTAATTATTATTTTTTAGATTATTATTTTACTTATTATTATTAATTTAGAATATACCGTACCGTTAATATTTATTAAATTAAATTCTAATAATAAAAGAAAGAATATTTCTTTAAGAGCTTTAATTTTACTATTAAAGGTATTTATTATTATACCGTCTAATCTTTTTAAGGGTAGAAATTTAAGGATAAGTTTAAGTTTTTTTTTTATTCTTTACCGTATTTTATTAACTTCCAAATATTATAAAGGGAAACCGTTAAGTTATATATTATAGCCCGGAAGTATATTTATTTAATCTTCCGGATAATTCTCTCTTTTTTTTTCTAAGCTTTTTTTAACCGTTAAAACATTTCCCGGTTTTTATATTTAATAATTTATTTTATAAACGCTTTTACCTTTATAATTGCCTTTATATATTCTTTATTTTAATAAGTTTTAACTCTTTAAGACGGCTTTATTATTAAAATTATAATATTAATTATTTTATTTAAAGCTTTTATTATCCGCTTTATAAAATAATTAATTTATTTTTTATTATTAAGCCGGGGACGTTCCGTTAATTAAGATATTATTTTTATTGTTTTTATTAATATTTTAGCTTCCTTAACCGTTTTTTATATTTATTTAAACGGTAAGGGCGGAATCACATTAATAAATTAATTTAAGGTTATTTATATCGGGATATAATTTAAACTATATTTTAAATCTTTTTAAGGTTTATATATTATAATTAAGTTAATAATATTTTTTAAGTTAAATATTAAGTTAATTATAATCCTAAGTTTATAGCTTTTTTATATAATAGCCTTTTTTAACGTTAATAATATAAAATTAAACTATATAATAATTATTAATAACTCCTTAAATTTAATATAATTAATTATATAACCGTCTTTATTTTATTAAACGTAATAAAGATTAAAATCCTTTATTAAAAGGTATTTACCGGGTATAATTATAATATCCTTAAGTAACGGGATTATAAAGGATTCCTTCTTATTAATTAATAACGGATTATACGTATTATAAATATTTAAAGTATTTTTAATATCCCCCTCTTATACGATCCGGAATATATATAGGTTCCCTCTGTAATAAGTAATATCTTAATTATTTATATTTAACTTTTTATTAATAAAGAAGTATATTTATATTATTTTATTACTTTTAAAAATTAAGTAAAAATTATTTCCCGGATTAATTGAAAAATAAATATATAAACTATATAACGGCTTTTATATCATTATAATATTAATATCCTTTATTTCTTTAAATTTGAATATTAATATTACGGCTTTAATTACTTCTTTATATACGTTATATTATATTATCCTTAAAAGTATAAGTATATTAAATATTAACGTCTATCGGGCTTTTTTTATTAACTTTTATTTATATAAACGGTCTCTTTTTAAGGTTAAACGTTATTTATCCTAATCTTTTTATTATGATAATAATCCTGGTTAAATAATTAACTTTAAAGATTAATATTATTATAAACTTCCTTTTTTTACGTTATTAATTACCGCATTTTACTTTTCTTTATTTAATAAGCTCCGTTCGTATCTTAAGATTATTTTTAATTACCTTATTAATTTAAATTTATATAAATTATAACGTTAAATTTTAACCGTTATCCTAATCTTTTTACGTTAAGTTTCCTTCGTTCTTATTATATACCGTAAGTCTTACGTTAAGTAATTATTATTATTATACGTTACGTATTTTAATACGTTCTTTATTAAGCCCTTTATTATTAAGTTAACATATTTATACGTATTATACTTTTCGGTATATATTGTATACTTTATACTATTAGGGTACCTTATAATAATATACTTATACCCTTAATATTTAAAATATTAATAAATATCCGCTACCCGGTCTTAAGGTCTTATTAATTTAAAGGATTTATCCTTTATTACCCCTTTATTAAAAATATCGTTATATATCCTTATTAACGTTATGCTTAAGATAATCGTAAAATATCTTTTTATATAATTAAAAACGTTTAACCTTTTTATTATAACGGAAAAATTATAATCGACGATTTCTAGCTTAAAGTAAAGGACCGTATTCTTTTTTTCTATCCGCCTTAAAGTAACTTCCCCTTCCTTCCTTATAAACTTTATTAAATATATTCCGTTTATCGCAATAATAAAGGATTATTTTAATATTTTTACTATTTTATACCTTTTTTTATTAATTTATCTCTTTAACTTTTTTAATTTTTCTTTTGCCTTTAATAAGGCTATATTAAAAAGGATATCCCCGCTTTATAATTTACGTACCGTAATAATTTATTTTATTAATAATTTTTCCGTTATTTTAAACGTTTTTATTAATTATAATAAGTTTATTTTTATTATTATATTTCTTTTCTTTTCGCCTGATAATCGTATAATTATTATTTTTATCTTCTTTAATACCGCCGTTTTTTTTTCCGTTTTTATTTTTTTTATTATTAATATTAACGCTGCCCTTATAATCCTTATTACCCAGCTTATTTCCGTTCTTTTCTTTAAAGTTTTTTCCGTTATTTCCTTATTTTATATATATTCTTTTTATCTTTTTTCACCTTTATTTACCGGCGCCCTTATTACCGCCCTTTAAGCTTTACGTAACCTCTTTAACTCCTTTAAATTTCTTTTTACTTTTACGTAAAAGTTTCTTATTCCCTATAATTTAATTTATAATATTAATTAGGTTTTTAACGTAATATCCTTCTATATAATTATAAGGAGGCTTTTTAACATTTTTACCGTTTCTTTTTTTTTTACTTTTCCTTTACGTATCCGGTAATTATTTTTTTTTATAATTTATTCTTATTTATTTAATATCTTTTTATCTTTACTTAATTCTCTTTTAATTTATATATACTTAATAAGGTTTTTTACGCCTCCGCTTACCCTTTATCCGTCCCCGCGTATTATCTTCGTCCTTTCCGCCCTTTATTTATTACCCTTTATAATAATACCTTTATACGTTATACGCGTCCCTTTATACGTATCTTATTAATTATAAGCTCCCTATTTAATTTAAGGCCTTTTTATCTCGTATTTATCGCGTTATTTATATAACTTATTACCGTTCTTATTAACTTAAGCCGTTTACTATTCTTCCTTTTCTACCTTTATTATTCCGCTTCCGTTTATCGCATTTAAGGTATTATCCTTACTGTTACTTGAGCTATATACGCGTACATCGTTTCTGACCTCTGGGGTCCCGTTATTCGTCGCCATTTTCATTCCTTCATTCTTTTATTTATTTTAAGCGTTATCCGGTTTATTATTATTATATTACCCGTACGTATTATCGCCGTTTCTATTAATATAAGCTACTTTCCCGTTTATTATCTTATTTTTAACTATTACGTTACTTTTATTTATTATATTTAATATACTCCCTTCACTATCGTTAAAGCTATGTATATACGTATCGTTTTGGACCTCTGGGGTCCCTTTATTCGTCGCCATTTTCCTTCTAATAAATATCAAATTAAAAAATTATCTAACCAGAATATATTTCTTTATAAATAAGCAATTTAACGTAAATAATTAAGATATTACTTATTATAATAAAAACCTTTATATACTCTATATTATAAAAAAAAGGGACTTAAAAGGCAATCTTAATATTTATAACGCATATAATTTATCGCCGATTAATAAGGAAAAACCGTTTATAATATTATTACTTAAAAAAGTTTTAATTATTTTAAGTAAATATATATTATTTAAAAACTTTAATTTATATTATTATATATAGAACGAAAAAAAACGTATAATAAATTATATTAAATTAAATGATTTATTAATAATTATTGCTTAAGTTAACCTTTTATTATTAATATTATAAGGGACTATTACGTAAAAGAGTTATAAATTTAAAATAATAATTAATTTAATTTTTAATACGGAAAAGGTTATTAATATAATTATAATATATAAGCTATAAAAGGACTTAAAATATAACTTAAATTATATACCGATATAAATAACCTTAAATTAAATTATTAATATAACCTTATTATTATTAATAAAAAAAGCGTAAAAAATAATTAAAGTAATAAAGATTTATAAGAAAACGGAAGAAATAATAATATAATTTACGGATTTCCCTTAATTAAATAATAAAGATCGGATTAACCTTTTTATAGAATAAATAATAAAAATATTAAATAAAATAATTAATAAGATAATCTTAATAATAAATCTTTCTTAAAAAGTTAAAACCTATTAAAATAAAGGATATATAATTATAATTATAAAAATGACAAAATTAATAAAATAAATTTTTAAATATAAAAATTAAGAAATACTTAATTAATTAAAAGTTATTTAAAAAAAAAAAAAAAAAAGGAAAAGATTGTTAAAATAACTAAGTAAATATACTTTCGGTCTATAATATATAACTTAATAATTTTATTTTATAATATTTAGAAGTTAATAAAATATAATAAGGAATAAAGTAAAAAACCAAAGTTTATTCTTAAATTCCCGTTTTTAAGAGACTTAATAATATATTAATTAATATCCTTAACGGTAAAATTAAGGCCCTTAAAAAGTATTTTTCCTTTTTCCGTTAAAAATTAACTTAAATAATATTAACGGTATTATATACTTTAATTTTATATTAATAAGTAAAATAATAATATAAGATATAATAATTAAAACGATTAATAAATTAAAGAAAAATAAAGCCTTAAGACTGAATAAGATCCTTAATAAATTCTTATTAATAATAATATTATTATTTAAAAAAAGTCTTTATTTACCTTTTTTAAATATACCTTAATATCGGTTATTATTTATATAAGTTTAAAAAAATAAAAACAATTATTCTTAAGAAGTTTATTAAGCCTGATTACTTTAAAATAAAGTTTTGTAAATTTATTATATTCCTTTATACGTTAAGGAAAGCTTTAAAAACGGTAATAATAAAGATCCTTAATAATTATATAGAAAATTACGGACTTTTCCCCGATTAATAAATAAAGATAAGGAGAAATCGGTTAATAAAAATAGCCCTTAAAGGACTAATTAATAGCGTATATATAATATAAAATTATAAGAAAAGGTATATTATGAATTTTCTTTTTTTTAATATTATAAATATTTTTAATAAAATAAATTATTAAAAATTATTATATAATTTAAAAAAGAAGGGGATATTACCCTTCTTAATTAAGTAAATAAAGAGTTTTTTAAGCAATTAACCTATATTAATTAACTTAAAATAAAATATAAGCTTAATAAAGCCCGTTATAACGGGAATTCCTTAAGGATTATTTATTTCTTTTATATCATTTTTATTTTTTAATAATTTATTAATTAAAAAGCTTATTAAATTAAAATAAAAGGTTTAAGTAAAAGGCTTCATTAATAACGTTTATATTTTAATTTATAATATTTTTATACGTATAAATTATTTAAAATTAAAATAAGTTTATAAAGTTTATTTTTAATAAATAAGAATTTACGGGGCTTAATTTACGCTATATAAATATAAACTTATTTATATAATTAAGAGCCTAAAGTTATACGATATAATAACCATAATAAATTTAAGTAAAATTATAATAAAGCCGGATATTAATATTAAAATCCTTAATTTTTAAATAAATAAAAAGCTTAATTAAAAAGATTATATAAAAAAAGTTTAAAAAAAGATAACTTTATAAAAAAAAGGCCTTATTTATTTCGTTATATTGATATAAAAAGTTACGTTATAAAAAGCCCAGACTATTTATTAAGTTATAATAAAATTAACTATAATATATATTATAGTTATTTAATATATACTTAAGGGTATTCCGGGATATAAGAAGAAGCTTATTTAAATATTATAGAAAGTCTAAAATTAATATTCAAGAATAATTTATAGTACTTATAAAGTAATTTTTATCCCGGTATTTAAGTTTAAGGTTTTAATATTATTAATTAAAGTTTTATTAAATTAAATAATCGCTTAAATAGAGTTAAAAAGATATATATATTTAATTACGATAATAAAAAACGGGCGGATTTATTAAAATCTTAATAAGCCTTAAGTTAAAAAGAATAAATTAAAAATATTTATCTTTTTTTTTATTAAGATAAAATAAAAATAAATTAAAAAGGAAATTGATTTTATTAATATCCCGGGAATTAATTTAAACGTATATAAACTCCCGTTAAATATAAAAAAAACCGAAATTAAAAAGATTTAAAAAGCAAAAATTATAACGATTATTTTATAAACTATAATAAAATAAATTAAATATTAACGGAAATATAAAAACTTTATACCTTAAGGTTATTATTATTTAATTCTTAATAATAAAAAAATTATTAATAGGTATTTCCGCCGTTATAATATTATAAGGAAAAGTAATAATATATTAATAGTTTAACTCCGGATAAATAAAAATAGTTTAATTTATTTCTTATTTATTATATATACCGGATATTAAATAAACGTTAAATATAAATATAAATGAAGAAAGTAAAAGGTTATATATATTTTTATTTTTTATTTATAAAAATTAAGTTAAAATTTATTATAAAAATTAATACTTATAATTACCGTTAAATATTATTTATAAAGTAAAATATCCGGGTAGTTATTAAGTTTATAATATTTATTAAATTATTATTATAGTTTGATTTTATTATAAAAGATGAATAATTTTATTAAGAATTTTATAGAAAAAGCTTTTTATTAATTAAGGGAAAAAAAAAGAAGTAGAAACCGGCTATATTAATTATATAAACCGGAAAATATCTTTTATAATTATAAAGATATAATAATAAACGTTTATTAGAAGTTTTTAAAAAAGTTAACGGTAATAATAATATAAAAAAGGTATATATTAAACGTATAAATATTAATAAAAATATTTAAAAGCGTTACGTAAGGTTAAAGTAATATAAATATATAAAAAAACGGAAGAATAATGAATTTAAGGGTAACCTTTATAAGGATATAATTATAATATTATGGATTTTCTTAAGGGACTTAAAATATAAAAAGTATATAAATAGATTATTATTCTTTAAATAGCCGTTAATATCCTTTACCTTAAGGGATAAAAGGTAAAGGCCTGGTGGACGCCGGTTTTTACCTTAATATTATAAGTATTAGGTTTTTACGGTTATTAATAAGGCCGAAAGGCCGCGTATTAAAGAACGCCGGAATTAACTTAGCTAGATCCGTAGTATAAATTAATCAATCAATCAATTAATAATAAATACAATATATCCGGGGCTTTATTTAAATAATATCTTACTGCGGAAATAATATTAATAATAGTAAACGTGGTAAATAATTCGTAGGAGCTTACCGTTATAAAAAGGGGGATTATGTTATAATTCCAAGTGGCCCCACTCCTATGCTCGGCCTAGTTGCCCCATAAAGACTAGCTCCCGGGGGTCTTGGCGCATACACTTACCATGCGTACACCACCTGTATTATAGCCACCTTCATAGCTATTATTGATTCATTACTAGGACCTACCTACTCCAGTACCCTGATATATCGTTACCTTAATATATATCACCCTTACCACTATCACCTGCATCTGTACCAGCACCCTTATTATCACCCTTATCACCCTCATTACCCTTATTACCCTTATCACCCCTCATCACCCTTATCACCCTCACCATTACCCTCATCTCCACCTTACCACCAAGCTCACCTACCTCACTATCACCTGCAACATCACCCTTGCCTGCACCACCATTACCTTTACCTCCACCCTCACCCTCACCATCACCTATACTTGCACCCTTACCCTCACCATCACCTGTACCTGCACTACCACCCTCACCATCATCCTTACCACCCTTATCCTTACCACCCTCACTATTACCATAACATATATTACCACCTTTACCACCACCTGCACCCTTACTTACACTCATTTATTACCCTTACCACCCTTATATACCAGCCTTACCACACTCACCACCACCCTTACCACCGTTACCACCCTTACTTGCACCTTCACTTACCACCCTCACCACCCTTACTTACACCCTTACTTATTACCCTTACTTATTACCCTCACCCTTACCATCACTTATACTACCACCTTTATTACCACCCTCACCTATTGCAAGCCCTTTATTAAGGCCTTTACTAGACCCTTTACTATAATGCGACGCCCGATGCCCGCATGCCCTTTAAGGCGAAAGATACTATGATTTGGATGGAGAACCTAAGAGGTAAGTAAGGCCCTTTACCTATATATTTACCCCACATTTAATAAACCCTTTATTAAACCCTTTACTAGGCCCTTTATAGGCCCTTTATATAAATAAATAGCAAAACAGATGAAGTAATTAACCGAATAAAATAATATTCTCTGGTAATTTATTAAGAATTTTTATTTTTTTAAAAATTCACTTTAATGCCGAGTTAACGCCGTATTAACGCCGCTTTTTCTAATAATTTATTAAAATCCCGCTCTTTTTTTAACGCGGAGTTAACGGTATTTAAATTTTAAAGCCGCTTTAATCGTTTATTAAGTATTAAATAAATATTTAATACTTAAAAAATTTCGGTAAAATATTTAAGTATTGAAAATCCGGAATAATAATCAGAAGAATCAGAAGAATCAGAAGAATCAGAAGAATCAGAATAATCAGAATAATCAGAATAATCAGAATAATCAGAATAATCAGAATAATCAGAATAATCAGAATAATCAGAATAATCAGAATAATCAGAATAATCAGAGTAATCGTAATAATCGTAGTAATCGTAGTAATCGTAGTAGTTAGAGTAATAATTATAGATATTATTATAGTAATTAGAATCTTGATTTTAACTATAGTTATAGTAATAATCATATTAATAGTCTTCATTATTATTGTAGTTACTATAATCTTAACGATAGTAATAATCATAATAAAATAAATAATTATTATTATTCTAGTAATGATTATAGTAGTAATTATAATAATAAGAATAATAATAAAAATAAGAATAACAATAAAAATAATAATAAGAATAAGAATATGAAGAAGAAGAATAATAATAATAATAATAATAATAATAATAATAATAATAATAATAATAATAATAATAATAATAATAATAATAATAATAATAATAATAATAATAATAATAATAATAATAATAATAATAGTAATAATTTAACCTAAAGATTAAAGAGATCTTTATCGTTAAAAGGTAACGGGATTATAATTAATAATATTAAGCCCTTAAATAAGGATGACTTAGATGGCGATAATGGTAAATAATACTCTAAGTCGTTATCCTTTAAGACTATAGCTTTCCTAAATAATATACGTATGAAACGGAACGTCTTATAAAGTAAATAATAACGGGCCCGGAGTTTTTTCTTATTTAACGAGAACCGTAATTTAGGGGCTAATAATAAGTAATAAAGCTTTTTAATCTTAACGGACCTTTTAAGGTATAAAGCTTATAAAGTATATATAATACGCCGGGTAAAAGAACGTTATTTAAGGATAAATAATTTAATTACGGATTAAAGTAATAAAATATATAAATTAAAATAATTAATATATTCTTAATAATTTTACTAATAGTAAAGATCTTAATAAAAAGCCCCTAAAAATAAAGCTATAATTAATTTAAGCCTTAATGATTTTAATAAAAAAAAGCTTTAAAAGTAAGTATTTTATTTCTTTTTATACTTAAACTTTAATACGGTAATTAAGGTGAACTTTAGTATAAGGCTAAAATAATAACAGCTTAAATTAAGTAACTAACTTAGTTAAGAGGCTGGGTATATATGATAATAGGCTTTATAAGCCGCTTTAATCATTTTAATAATAAATAAACGTTTCCCCCTATTCTTTAAGGGTATTAACGCGTATATTAAAGATCCGTTAATTTAACGGCCCTATAGGTATTCTTATACCCTTATAACGTACGCGTAAATCGGTATATAAGGCTATTATATTTTACGGTCTGCGTATAAATAGGGTTTTAAACTAAATATCGTCTTAACCTTTTTATTTTCGTTTTAGCCTCCTTATTTTTCTGGTGGTTAAGGTATAAATCGATAGGACTATTAAGTAACTATAGTAGTTATAATAATAATAAAAGCCGTTACGATGCTAATAAAGTGATAATACGGCTTTCAAAATATTTAAGCTATCGTTATTAAGGCTTATTATTTACTAAGCGTAGTGGTAAGTATATAAGCCGGGCTTATAACCTATTGAAATAGTAGGGTATAATTTACTTAATTAAGTAAGTATTATGTAAGGTGTTAAGCGATATCTATCTATAAGAAGTCCAGGAAGTAGGCTAGTCCCCTTTTGGTAATAGCCTAGGTTTCTGCCTTCTGCACTTCTGATATAACCTATAAGTTTTTACCATCGAGTAATCTGGTTTTATTAATTTCTTAAGCATTATCGTTTTAACCTCCTTAAATTTATAAAAGTAATAATTAATATTAAAGTAAACTTAAAATAAATAACTAAAGGTTTCCTTAAATATTATTATTATTATAAATAAGAACTTATTCGGAATTCCGTTAAATTTAAGGATTTTATCCTCTTTCCGTTTATTAATTATTTTAAAGATTTTTTTATTATATTTTTACTTATTATTATTGGATCCAGATATATAATACCCTTGATATTAAATAGATTAAAGTTTAACGGATAGGGGAAAAAGGTGTTCTTGAAAAGCCTTAATTTTGTCATTAAAAATATTAATTATTATATTATTAAGTCTTTCAAGGGACGGAAGCTTAAAAATAAATTTTTAAGTTTCTTATTTTACTTTATATTATACCTTATTAATTTCTAAATATTATAAAAAATTGAGTTATAAATTGCCGATCAGAAATAAATTTATTTAATTTTTTTTAATAATCTTTTCCTTTTTCTTTTAAGCTTCCTTTAATTATATAAATATTTTTTAATTTTTATATTTAATAGCTTATTTAATTAATAGTTTTATTTTTATAATTATTATTATATATTTTTTTTTAAATAAACCTTAACTCTTTAAGACGGTTTTATTATCGGGATTTCTGCGTTAATTACTTTATTTAACGCTTTTATTATTTATTTTATAAAAGAGTTAATTCACTTTTAATTGTTTAATTAAAGAAGCTTTATTAATAACGTTACTATTTCCTTTATTTTTATATATACCTTAACTTTTTTAATTATTTTTTTTACTTTTTTTATTAATATTAATAACGTTACGTTAATTAATTAATTTAAGGTTATATTAATATATAATTTAAATTATATTTTAAGTCTTTATAAGGCTTATATATTATTATTATTATATTAATAATCCCCTTTATATTAGGCGTTAAATTGATGATTATCTTAAATATCCGGTTCTTTTACGTAATAATACCTTAAGGTATTAATAACGAAAGGTTAGATATTACGGCGATTATTAATAATTCTTTTAATTCAATATAATTAATTATACGGTTTTCTTTATTTTATATATTATAATAAACATTGAATTCTTTTAATATAATATATTTACCGGCTAAAAACATAATACTTCTAAATAATAATACTATTAAAAGCTTTTTTTTATTAATCAATAATAAATTATATATATTGTAAATACTTAAATTATTTTCTGTATTTTTCATCCGTAATCTAGAGTATATATAAATTCTTATTGTAATAAATAATACCTTAATTATTTATATTTAACCTTTTATTTATAAAGAAATATATTTAAACCGTTTTACTTCTTTTAAACGTTCACCTCCTAGTAGGAGACTTTAATCTCCACCATGCTAGGTGGAACGAGGAAGGGCGTACGACCAGCCACGCCGAGTCTGAAGAGTTACTGATAACTACTGCCCGGTCCGACCTCGCGTTATTAACGTTAAAAGGGACTATAATATAGGAAGGCCGAGGATTTAGGACTACGATCGACCTAGCGTTTAACTCAGAAGGTATCGTTAATATGGTTATTACGTACGGGTTACGAGAGGACTTAAAATATAACTCGGACTATATACTGATATAAATAACCCTGGACTAAACCGTTAATATAACCCTATTACTACCGGTAAAGAAGGCGTGGAAAACGATTAAGGAAGCAGAGGTTTATATAAAAACGGAGGAAACAGTAATATAATTTACGGACCTCCTTTAATTAAATGAGAAAGACCGGATCGATTTATTTATATATAAATAATAAAAATATTAAACGAAATAATCAATAAGATAATCCCGTTAATAAAGCCCTTTTAAAAAATTAAAACCTATTAAAATAAAGGATATATAACCGTAATTATAAAGGTAAAAAAACTAATTAAGTAAACTTTTAAATATAAAAATTAAAAGATAAAATACTTAATTGATTAAAGGTTACTTAAAAAGAAAAAGAAAAGATTATTAAGAAAGTTAAGTAAATATAATTTTAGTCTATAATATATAACTTAATAATCTTATTTTATAATATTTAAAAGTTAATAAAGTATAATAAAAAATAAAATAAGAAATTAAAGTTTATTTTTAAATTCTTGCCCCTTAAAAAACTTAATAATATATTAATTAATATTTTTAACGGTAAAATTGAAATCCTTAAAGGAATATTTTTCTCCTTTTTATTAAAAGTTAACTTAAACGATATTAATAACGTTATATACATTAATCCTATATTAATAAATAAAATAATAATATAAAATATAATAATTAAAAAAATTAATAGATTAAAGAAGGATAAAGCCTTAAAATTAAATAAATTTCTTAATAAATTCTTATTAATAATAACCTTATTATTTAAGAAAGTTTTTATTTTATTTTTATTTAAATATATTTTAACGTCGGTTATTATTTATGTAAATTTAAGGAAATAAAGATAATAATCCTTAAAAAGTTTATTAAGCTGGATTATTTTAAAATAAAGTTTTATAGATTTATTATATTCTGTTATACGTTAAAGAAAGTTTTAAAAACGGTAATAATAAAGATTTTTAATGACTATATAAAGAATTACGGATTTCTTCCCGATTAATAAATAAAAGTTAAAAAAAAACGGTTAATAAAAATAACTTTAAAAAAACTAATTAACGGTATATATATAATATAAAGTTACGGAAAAAAATATGTTATAAATGTTTTTTCTTTTAATATTATAAATATTTTTAATAAAATAAATTATTAAAAATTATTATATAATTTAAAGAAGAAAAGGATATTACCCTTTTTAATTAAATAAATAAAAAATTTCTTAAGCGATTAAGTTATATTAATTAACTTAAAATAAAAAATAAACTTAATAAAGCCCGTTATAATAAGGATTCCTTAAAAATTCTTATTTCTTTTATATTATTTTTATTCTTTAATGATTTATTAACTAGGAAATTTATTAAGTTAAAATAAAAAGTTTAAGTTAAAAGTTTTATTAACGATATTTACCTTTTAACCTATAATACCTTTATACGTATAAATTATCTAGAATTAAAATAAACTTATAAAGTTTATTTTTAATAAATAAGAATTTATAAAGCTTAATTTATATTATATAAATATAAATTTATTTATATAATTAAGAGTTTATAATTATATAATATAATAATTATAATAAACTTAAATAAAATTATAATAAAGCCGGATACTAATATGAAAGTCCTTAACCTTTAAGTAAATAAGAAGTTTAATTAAAAAAAACTATATAAAAAAAGTTTAAAAGAAAATAACTTTATAAAAAAAGGGTTTATTTATCTCGTTATATAAATATAAAAAATTACGTTATAAAATACCCGGACTATTTATTAAGCCGTAATAAACTTAATTATGATATCCGTTATAAATATTTAATATATATTTAAAAGTATTCCGGAATATAAAAAAAAACTTATTTAAATATTATAGAAAGTCTAAAATTAATATTTAAGAGTAATTAACGGTATTTATAAAGTAACTTTTATCCCGGTATTAAAGTTTAAGGGTTTTATACTGTTAATTCAGGTTTTATTAAATTAAATAATTACTTAAGTAAGATTTAAGAAATATATATACTTAATTACGATAATAAAAAACGGGCGGATCCGTTAAACCCTTAATAAGCCTTAAATTAAAAAGAATAAATTAAAAATACTTATTTTCTTTTTTATTAAGATAAAATAGGAATAAATTAAAAAGGAAATTAATTTTATTAATATCTTAAAGGTTAATTTAAATATATATAAACTCCCGTTAAACGTAAAACAAATCAAAATTAAAAAGATTTAAAAAAGAAAGGTTATAACGATTACTTAATAAGTTACAATAAAGTAAATTAAATGTTAACGGAGGTATAAGGATTTTATATTTTAAAATTATTATTATTTAACTTTTAACGATAAAAAGATTATTATTAAATATTTTTATTATTATAATATTATAAAAAAGAATAATAATATATTAATAATTTAACTCTAGACGGATAAAAACGGTTTAATTTACTTTTTATTTACTATATATACCGGAAATTAAATAAACGTTAAATATAAGTATAAATAAAAAAAGTAAAGCATTATATACGTTCTTATTTTTTATTTTTTATATACGAAGGTTAAATTAAAATTTATAATAAAAATTAATACTTATAATTACCGTTAAATATTATTTATAAAGTAAAATATTAAAATAACCGTTAAATTTAAAATATTTACCGGATTATTATTATAGTTTAATCTTATTATAAAGATAAATAAGGTTATTAAAACCTTACGGAAAAAGCTTATTACCGGTTAAAAAAGAAAAAGAAAAGCGGAAACCGGTTATATTAATTATATAAACCGGAAAGTATTTTCTATAGTTATAAAAAATATAATAATAAATACTTATTAAAAGTCTTTAAAGGAGTTAATAACGATAATAATATAAAAAGGGTATATATTAAGCATATAAATATTAATAAGGATATTTAAAGGTATTATATAAGGTTAAAATAATATAAATATATAAATAAACGGAAAAATAATAAATTTAAAAGTAACCTTTATAAGGATATAATCGTGATATTATAGATTTTCTTAAGGGAGTTAAAATATAAAAAGTATATAAATAAATTAATATTCTTTAAACGGCCGTTAATATCCTTTATCTTAAAAGATAAAAAGTAAAGGCTTAATAAATACCGGTTTTTATATTAACGTTATAAGTATCAGGTTTTTACGGTTATTAATAAGGTTAAAAGGCTGCGTATTAAGGAACGCCGGAATTAAATTAATTAAACCCGTAATATAAATCAATCAATTAATCAATCTTTTAAACGTTAAGTAAAACCTTTTACCAGGATTAATGAAAAAGCATATATATGGGTTACATAATAATTCTTATATTGTTATAATATTAACGTTTTTTATTTCTTAAAATAATAATATCTGTAATATTGTTTTGTTTATTATATTTTATGCGTTATATTATATTATTCTTAAAAATATTAATAAATTATATATTAACTTCCGTTAAGGCCTTCTTGTTAACTTTCATTTAAGCTATTAAGTTTTTATTAAACTTAAGAATTATCTATTTTAACTTCTTTATAATTACCGTCGTTACCTGAAACTAATTAAATTTAAAGATTAACATTATAATAAGTTTCTTTTTCTTTAAATTATCCGTTATGATTTTATATCCTTTTTTATTTATTTAATTTTACTTTTATTTCAAGACTATTTTAATTAATTTATTAATTTAATTTTATATAAATTATAACGTTAAACCTTAATAATTATCTTAATTTCCTTATATGTAACTTTTTAATTTTATTGGGTATTTTGAGTCCTATATTAAGTGTTTATCCTTTTTATATATTATATATTTATATACGTTTTCAATGAGGTTTTTACTTATTAAGCCCCTATACTTGTATATATTATATCCCTGAATATATATTATATGCTTTATATTATTAGAGTATTTTTTAATAATATACCCATAACTATAATACGTAAAGTATTAATGAATATCCGTTATTTTATTATATTTTTATTTAAAATGTTATTGTATATCCTTATTAACGTTACTTTTAATATAACCGTAAAGTACCTTTTTATTTATTTTACGGTATCCGGTTTTTTATTATTAAAAAGAATTGAAAATTAATGATTTTAAATCCGGGGTAAAAAATTATATGCTCCATTTTTATATATTTTAAAGTAAGTTCCTTTTTTTTATAAATTATATTAAATATATTTTATTTACCGTAAAGATAAATAACTACTATTTTTACCGTTTGAAATTTATTTTTATTAATTTATATCTTTAACTTTTTTAAGCTTTTTTTCTTTTTAAAAAACCTTATATTAAGGAAAGTATTCCTACTTTCTAATTTATATACGGTAATAATTTATTCCGTTAACAACTTTTTTATCATTTTTATAAATTATAAAGGGTTTATTTTTATAACAATATTCCTTTCTTCTTTAATTAATAAATAAATAATTATTATTTTCGCTTTCTTTAATATTACCGTTTTATTTTTTACTTATATTATTTCCTTTTTAGTTATTATATCCTTTTTTTTTGGGTTTTTATTATTTAAATTTCCTTTATTTAAAAAGCTTTTATTATTACCTTTTTATTTTATATATTTACCTTTTAAAATTTATCTTTACCTTTTATTAATACCTTCGTTATTATTTTTAGGCTTCCCTTAAATATTTTAACTTTTTAATTTTACCTTTCTCTTTTTATCGAAATCTTTTATTCCTCGCAATTTTATTTATAATATCGCTTAAATCTTTAGTATAATAACCGTTTATTCCGTTATAAATAGTCCGTTTAAGGCTTTTACTGCCTTTTTGCCTATTTTAATTTCTCTATACGTTTAACGTATTATTTTTCCTACTTTTTATGTTTAATTATTTATAAGTTTATCGTTTTTATTATTTCCGTCCTTATTTTATATACCCTTAATACCGCCAGTTTTATATTTATTTTATAAATACCCGTTACCTTTTCCTTTTACCCTTATTACCGTTTTAACCTCTTTAACGCCCTTTTTACTTATTACTTTTTTATGCGTTTTATACGTTCCTTTACGTATATCTTATTAACTATAATTTTCTTATTTAATTTAACGGCTGTATATCTCGTTATTATTATACTATTTATATGATTTCCCGTTCCTTTTATTAATATAAGTTATTTGCCCGCATACTCCCTCGTTTTTAACTATTATATCACCTATACTTATCGTAATTAAGGCATTGGCTTTACTATTACTTAAGCTATACGTATACGTATCGTTTTGGACCTCTAGGGTCCCTTTATTTATCGCTATTAAGAAATTCAAAACCATACGTTATATTATTGATTAATTGATTGATTTATATTACGGATCTAACTAAGTTAATTCCGGCGTTCCTTAATAGTCAGTTATTAAGCCGTATTAATAACCATAAAAACCTAATATCTATAACGGTAAGATTAAAAACCGGTATTTATTTAACTTTTACTTTTATTTAAAGGATAAAAAGCGTTCCCGGTTATTTAAAAAATAATAATTTATTTATACGCTTATTTAAAGAAAACCTATAATATTAGGGTCCGGCTACACGTACACCCTTTTTGTCTGCATATACACCGTCAATTCGTCTGCATATACACCGTCGATTTATCTATATATATACCTTTTATTTACGGGTATATTAAGTAATTTATATAATATTTCTCAGTATAACGGGAGGACGTAAAAGTATTTTATAGTATATTAAAGGATCTTTACGTATATTATTACGTATACTATTACGTTAATAATAAGTATATTAATTAAACTATATAAGTAGTTCCGGAGGTAATAGGTAAATAAATAATACGCCGAGGACCGCGATAAGAGTAAAAGCGGGCCTCAGGCGTCTTTTTAGGTATAGGAAGGCCTTGCTTAGCCCTTAAGTTCTCCACCTAAATCACGGTGTTTTTGGGCCTATTGCGGTAAGGGTATACGGGCATCGGGCGTCGTATTATAGTAAAGGGTTTGCTGAAGGGCTTGGTAAAGGGTTTGTGGAAGGGCTTATTAAGGCTAAGGGTAAGGGTAAAAGTGAGGGTGAAGGTGAGGGTAAGGGTAAGGGTAAGGGTGAGGGTGAGGGTGAGGGTGAGGGTGAGGGTGAGGGTGAGGGTGAGGGTGAGGGTGAGGATGAAGGTGGAGAGAGCTGTATGAAACATCTCTCATGCCACTAGGTGGAGGTACGAGGTCCGAGGGGTCCATAATGGTAGTAGGTAATATATTAGTATATATAATCTGGACTTTACCAAAAAGTTCTTCCGTTATATTAAGAAGTACGGCCGGTATATCTATATGTCCGCGCATAAAATCCTCCGTTATACCCTATTAAGAAGGGTGTAGATGTAGATATTTTAACGGTATATATGCAGACAAAGTGACGGTGTATATGCAGACAAAAAGGGTGTACGTGTAGCCAGACCCTAATATTATGATTAAGTCCTTTTAAGGGTTACTTTTGAATTTATTATTTTTTTATTTCTTTACGGGTCCGCCTTATATTAACCTTTTAAGTAATACCTTTAAATACCCTTATTAATATATACGTTATTATTATTTTAATCGTAATTATCTTTCTATTTTATTATTACGGCCGTTTTTTTAAGGAGTTTTAATAAGCGTTTATGATTATATTTCTTTAACTATAAAAGATGCTTTCTGGTTTATATAATTATTATAATTAATACTTACCTTTCTTTTTCCTCCTTAATAAGTAATAAGCCCTTTTTATAAAATTTTTGATAGCCTTATTTATTTTATTAATAACTTAAATTAAAATGATGAATTTATAAATATTATAAACCTTATAGCCGTTTAAATCTTTTATTTTATAAAAAGTATTTTACGGTAATCGCTTATTCCGTTTTTTTCAATTAATCCCGTTTTAAGTTCCGCGAATAATAAATATAAAATAAATACGTAAATTACGTTTTATTTTTTTTATCCGTATTTATAACTAATATCCGTTTAGTTATTAGCGTATATAATAAAGAGGAAGTAAACTAGCCCGTTCTTGTTTATTTAAAGTGAAATCGTTAATATATTATTACCTTTCCTTATAATCTTATAACGGCGGAAATACTTTTCGGTAATCTTTTTATTATTTAAAACCGGGTATTATTACCCTTAAGGGAACGATCTTTTATATTTATATTAACGTTTAATTTATTATAATATAATCTATAGGGTAATCGTTTCCGTTTCTACTTTTATAACCTATTTAATTTTTATTTCCTTTACGTTAAATATAAATTCATGTAAATCTAGATTAATTTTTTAAATATAAATTAAATTAACTTTTAAAAGCTTTTATTGTTTACTTTATAAAAAGGTTAATCTATTCTTTTTTTATTTAATTAAGGAAGTTCTTTTTAACCCTATTATTATTTTCTTTATTTTTATATGTGTTTTAATTTTTTAATTTATTTTTTACGCTTTTTTTATTAATATTAATAACGTTACGTTAATTGATTAATTTAAGGTTATTTATATTAATATATAATATAAGTTATATTTTAAGTCTTTTTAAAGCTTATATATTATTATTATATTAATAACGTTCTCCGTATTAAATATTAGATCGATTATTATCCTAAATCCCCGGTTTTCTTATATTATAATACCTTAAGGTATTAATAGTAAAAGATTAAACGTTACAACGGTTGTTAATAGTTCTTCCGATTTAATATAATTAATCGTATAACTTTTTTTTTAACATATTATAATAAAGGTCAAAATCTTTTAATATAATATATTTATTAAGTAAAGATATAAAACCATTCAAATGATAATATTGTTAAAAGCTTTATTTTATTAATTAACGGCGGATTATACATATTATAAATATTTAAGTTATTTTCCGTGTTCCTTTTTTATATAATCAGGAATACATATAAATTCTTATTATAATAAGTAATATTTTAATTATTTATATTTAAGCTTTTATTTATAAAAAAGTATATCCGGATTATTTACTCCTTTTTAAACGTTAGATAAAACCTTTTATTTAAGTTAATTAAAGAATATATATAGGTTATATAATAGTTCCTAGATAATAATAATAATAGATCCGAATAGCGACGAACAAAGGGACCCTAGAGGTCCAAAACGATATATATATATATATAACTCTATTAACAGTAAGGGAAGTATATTAAATACGATAAGTAAAAGTGGCGTAATAATTAAGAATAAGGTAATAAACGGGTAAGTAACCTATATTAATAGAAACGGCGACGATATATACGGGTAATATAATAATAATAAACCGGATAGCGCTTAAAATAAGTAAAAGAATTAAAATTAATAAAATATATATATTAAAGCGTATAAAATACGTAATAATAATATAGAGATAATAAATAAATAAAGGGGTAAAAAGACTGGTACGGTATTAATAATAAAAAGTATAAGCGGAAAAAAAGGACGGGAAAACTATAGTAAAAGTATTATTAAGGATATATAAAAGGGAAATAAAGTTAATAAAGAAAATAAAACCTTAAAGGATCAAAAATAAAAAACGGAAATAATACGTCGCCCGGTAAATAAGGGTAAAAGGGCAATAAAAGAAACGGTAAAAGCCCTAAAAGGACTCCTTACAGTAAAATAAAAAAATATTATATTTAAGATTTAATTAATACTATAGATTAAATTAAAAAACGTAAGGGACTTCTATATAAAAATAAGAATAAAGTTGGGGGAGGCGGAGTACCTATAGGGTTCTCAAAGGGCGGGAATAAAAACGTTAATAAAAAGTAAAAACGGTAATTTAAAATTAAAGGTATAAAATAAGGGTATAAAAGCGGTAACCTTTTAAGCGAAAGAAAATTAAGCAATAAAAATAATAAAAGGGATATTTATAATAAAAAATAAAGGGATAACAGAGGAAAAAATAATTATATTAAAAAAAGTAAAAATAATATTAATCCGCTTATTTAATAATAAAAAGAAAAATATAATTATAAAAATAAACTTATTATAATTAATAAAGGCTTTTAAAATAATAATGGAATTATTAATAAAATAAATTATCGTAATATATAAACTATAAAGTAAAGATATTTTTTTTAATATAATATTATTAAAGATAAAAGAAAGCTTAAAGAAATTTAAGGCTTAAGTTAATAAGGGAAAGTATAAGTTAATTAAGGTTTTAAGGTAATCGTTTATTATTATAATAAATAAAATATATTTATTATATTTTATAAAAACTGAAAAAGAAATTATATTAAAGAATATAAAAAAAGAAAATACGGTTTTTTACTTAAAGTTTAAAATCGTTAATTATAAACTTCCTCCGGTAATAAAAAAACCTAATTCTTTAAAATATATAAAAAGGTATTTTACTGTTATATTAAACGTAACGTTAATAAAGATATATAATAACGTTTTAAATAAAAAGATTATTAAAAAAAGATTTCTTAAAATAACTTAATTATAAATAAAACGGCGGATATTTATTAATATTTTAAATATTAAGGTTATAAATATATTATTATAAAATACTTTAATATTATAAAATATATAATTTACGTTAAAAATTATAATATTTATAAATATATAAAGTTAATAATTAAGGAACTTAGAAAGAATACGTTTAAATATATTATATATAATAAGGAGGGATATTTAATATAAGATTTTAAGTATATAATAAGAATTAAGGAAATTAAACGTAAAGAAACCCGGATAACCGTGAAAATCCAATAATATAATATATACGGAATTAATTTAATAGGTTAATTAAAGGTAACTTTAAGACGCAAACTTAATTAATTAAATAATAAAAGGTAAATAATAATAATAAATAAAATAAAAATAAAAACTTTTTATAATTTTAACTTTAAAAGTTAACCGTCCTATATCTTTAATAATAACCGGGAAGATATTAAGTTAAAAAACATTTAATATTAATAAAAAGTCCGTAATTTAAACGGATATAAATAAAAGAGTTTTTATAAAAATTAATATATAATATATTAACGCTTTTAAAAATAATATAATATAATATTTATAATAAAAAAATTAAAATAATAATATTAATATTTAAGTTTAAAGAAGTTAAGGACGTTAATATTATAATAATATAAAAATCATTATAAAATTTATATATATATATATTTATTAATTTAAAAGAAAGGTTTTATTTAGCCTTAAAAAAGGATAAAATAACCAGAATATACTTTTTTTATAAATAAACAGTTTAACATAAATAATTAAGATGATACTTATTACGGTAAAAACCTTTATATATTCCGTATTATAAAGGAAAAAGACTTAAAGGGTAATTTTAATATTTATAATATATATAACCCGCTATTAATTAATAAAAAAGGCTATTTATAATATTGTTATTTAAAGAGGTTTTAATTACTTTAAGTAAATATATATTATTTAAAGATTTTAATTTATATTATTATATATAAAATAAAAAAGGACGTATAATAAATTACGTTAAATTAAACGACCTATTAATAATTATTATTGAAACTAATTTTTTATTATTAATATTATAAAGGACTATTATATAAAAAAGTTATAAGTTTAAAATAATAATTAATTTAACCTTTAATACGGAAAAGGTTATTAACGTAATTATAATATATAAGTTATAAAAAGACTTAAAATATAACTTAAATTATATATTAATATAAATAACTTTAAATTAAACCGTTAATATAACTTTATTATTATTAATAAAGAAAATATAAAAACGGTTAAAATAATAAAAATTTATAAGAAAACAGAAGAAATAGTAATATAATTTACGGATTTCCCTTAATTAAATAATAGAAACCGGATTACTTTCTTTATAAAGTAAATAATAAAAATATTAAATAAAATAATTAATAAAATAATGCCAATAATAAAGTTTTCTTAAAAAGTTAAAACTTATTAAAATAAAGGGTATATAATTATAATTATAAAAATAAAAAAATTAATAAAGTAAGCTTTTAAGTATAAAAATTAAGAAATACTTAATTAATTAAAAGTTACTTAAAAAAAAAAAGGAAAAGATTATTAAAAAGGTTAAATAAATATACTTTTAATCTATAATATATAACTTAACGGTTTTACCTTATAATATTTAAAAGTTAATAAAATATAATAAAGAATAAAATAAGAAACCAAAGTTTATTTTTAAATTTTTATTTTTTAAAAGACCCAATAATATATTAATTAATACCTTTAATGGTGGGATTAAGGCCCTTAAAGGAGCATTTTTCTCCCCTTTATTAAAAGTTAATTTAAACGATATTAACGGCGTTATATATTTTAACCCTATATTAATAAATAAAATAATAATATAAAATATAATAATTAAAGCGATTAATAAATTAAAGAAAAATAAAGCCTTAAAACTGAATTAAATTCCTTAATAAATTCCTATTAATAATAATATTACCGTTTAAAAAGTCTTTATTTATTTCTTTTAAGTATATTTTAACGTCGGTTACCACTTATATAAGTTTAAGAAAATAAAAATAATTATCCTTAAAAAGCTTATTAAACTGAATTACTTTAAGGTAAAATCTTATAAACTTATTATCTTCCTTTATACGTTAAGGAAAGCCTTAAAAATAATAATAATAAAAATCCATAATAATTATTTAAAGAATTATAGACTTTTTTCCGATTAATAAATAAAAGTTAAAAAAAGTTATTTAATAAAAATAATCTTTAAAGGATTAATCGACGGTATATATACGGTATAAAATTACGGGAAAAAATATATTATAAGTTTTCTTTCTTTTAATATTATAAATATTTTTAATAAAATAAATTATTAAAAATTATTATATAACTTAAGGAAAAAAGGGATATTACTTTTTTTTAATTAAGTAAATGAAAAATTTTTTAAGCAATTAAATTATATTGATTAACCTAAGATAAAAGATAAGCCCGATAAAGCCCATTATAATAAGGATTCCTTAAGGATTACTTATTTTTTTTTTATATTATTTTTATTTTTTTAACGGTTTATTAATCGAAAAACTTATTAAATTAAAATAAAAAATCTAAATCGGAAGCTTTATTAATAACGTTTACCTTTTAATTTATATTACCTTTATACGTATAAACTATTTAAAACTAAAATAGGCCTATAAAGTTTATCTTTAATAAGTAAGAATTTACGGAGCTTAATTTACGTTATATAAATATAAATTTATTTATATAATTAAAAGTTTAAAGTTATACGATATAATAATTATAATAAACTTAAGTAAAATTATAATAAAGCCGGATATTAATATTAAAATCTTTAATCTTTAAGTAAATAAAAAGCTTAATTAAAAGGACTATATAAGAAAAATTTAAAAGAAAATAACTTTATAGGAAAAAAACTTTATTTATTTTATTATATTAATATAAGGAATTATATTATAAAAGGCCCGGACTATTTATTAGGTTATAATAAAGCTAATTATAATATATTTTATAATTATTTAATATATACTTAAGGATACTCCGGAATATAAGAAAAAGTTTATTTAAATATTATAGAAAACCCAGAACCGGTATTTAAGAATACTTAATAGTACTTATAAAATAACCTTTATCCCGGTATTAAAGTTTAAAGTCTTTATACCGTTAGTTAAGGTTTTATTAAATTAAATAATTACTTAAATAAGGTTAAAGAAATATATATATTTAATTACGATAATAAGAAACGGGCGAATCCATTAAAATCTTAATAAGCTTTAAGTTAAAAAAAGTAAATTAAAGATATTTATCCCCCTTCTTATTAAGATAAAATAAGAATAAATTTAAAAAAAATATTTTTATTAATATCCCGGAAATTAATCTAAATATATATAAATTTTTATTAAACGTAAAAAAACTAAGATTAAAAGGATTTAAAGAATAAAAATTATAATAATTATTTTATAAGTTATAATAAAATAAATTAAACGTTAACGGAAATATAAAGACTTTATATTTTAAGGTTATTATTATTTAACTTTTAATAATAAAAAGATTATTAATAAGTATTTCCGTTATTATAATATTATAAGGAAAAATAATAACGTATTAATAATTTAACTTTAAATAAATAAAAATAATTTAATTTATTTCTTATTTATTATATATATCGGAAATTAAATAAATATTAAATATAAATATAAATAAAGAAAATAAAACGCTATATATATCCTTATTTCTTATTTTTTATTTATAAAAATTAAGTTAAAATTTATTATAAAAGTTAATATTTATAATTATTATTAAATATTATTTATAAAATAAAATATCCGGATAATTATTAAGTTTATAATATTTATCAGATTATTATTATAGTTTAACTTTATTATAAAGATAAATAAGGTTATTAAAGACTTTATAAAGAAAATCCGTTACCGGTTAAGGAGGAAAAAGAAAAGCGGAAATTGGTTATATTAATTATATAAACCGGAAAGTATTTTTTATAGCCGTAAAAATATAATAATAAACGTTTATTAAAAATTTTTAAAAATTTAATAATAATAATAATATAAGAAAAATATATATTAAGTATATAAATATTAATAAAAATATTTAAAAGCGTTACGTAAAATTAAAATAATATAAATATATAAAGGAACGGAAGAGTAATAAATTTAAAAGTAACCCTTATAAGGATACGGTTATAATATTATAGATTTTCTTAAAGGAATTAAAATATAGGAAGTATATAAATAAATTATTATTTTTTAAACGGCCGTTAATATCTTTTACTTTAAGGGATAAAGGATAAAAGCTTAATAAACGCCGGTTTTTACTTTAACGTTATAAGTATCAAGTTTTTACGGTTATTAATAAAGTTAAAAGGCTATATATTAAGGAACGCCGGAATTAACTTAGCTAGATCCGTAATATAAATTAATCAATCAATCAATAATAGTTCCTATATTATTATAATATTCACGGTTTTTATTTCTTTAAATTTAAATAATAATAATATTATTTTAATTACTTTATTTTATATATTATATTATATTACTCTTAAAAGTATTAATATAATATATATTAACTTCGGTCGGGGCCTCCCCGTTAATTTTTTTAAGCTACCGGCCCCTTATTAAAGTTAAACGTTATTTATTCTGGCTTTTTTATAGTTATTATTATTACTTTAAGGCGGCCGGATTTAAAGATTAACGTTATAATAAGCTTCTTTTTCTTTACGCTATTTATTATGGTTTTTACCCGTTTTTTTACGATTAACTTTACTCCCGTTTTAAGACCGTTTTTAATTAACTTGTTAACTTAACTTTATGTAAGTTATACCGTTAAACCTTAATACTTATTTTATTTTTTTATGTTTAATTTCCTTAATCTTTACCGGGTAATTCAGGTTTTATACCGGGTGTTTATCCTTCCCGTATATTATATACTTATATACGTTTTTAGAAAGGCCTTTACTTATCAAGTTTAAGTATTTATATATATTATACTTTTTAATATATATTATACAATTTATATTAATAAAATATTGCGTAATAATACATTTATAGTTTTAATATTTAAAGTTTTAATAAATATCCCCCATTTTATTTTATAATTAAGTTAATTTAAAGAACTTTCCCTTAATAATCCTTTTATTTAAGATATTCTTATATACTCTTAATAACGTTATACTTAATATAACCGTAAAGTATTTCTTTACCCGTTTCAAAGTATCCGGTTTCTTTATTAAAAAGGAAGTTTATAATGAATGATTTTTAATTTAAAATAAAGGATTATATTCTCCCTTTTTATACGTTTTAAAATAAATTCCCTTTTTACTTTTATAAAACGTATTAAGTATATCTTATTTACCGTAACAATAAATACTTACCTTAATATTTTTATTATTTCAAGTTCGTTTTTATTAGCTTCCTGTTTTAATTTTTTTTAGTTTTCTTTTACCTTTAAAAACGCCGTATTAAGGAAAATGTTTTTACTTTATAATTTACGTATAACAACAATTTATTCCGTTAATAACTTTCCTATTACTTTAAACGCTTTTATAAGCTATAAAAGGTTTATTTTTGTAACGGTGTTTTCCTCTTCTTTAATTAATAAATAGATTATTACCGTTCTCGCTTTTTTTAACGCTATTGTTTTCTTTTTAATCAATATTGTCTTGAAATGTGAGATATAAGTTACTGTTATGGTAGGAAACAACATAGGGGTTAGTGCTTACCTCGTGACCCTAGCGTAGCTGGGCCACAGGAATACTTAACACCTGTCCTTCCCACTTTTCCTTTTACTTCTTTAGCAATTAGTCTACTCACCAAATATACCATTTATTAGGGCTATATACACATTTCACATTACCATACTACCCTCAAGCTTCAGGCATACGTCTGGCTTAACAGTTACTTGATTATTCTCTATATACAGAAGTGCGACTAAGTACTCCTGAATCCCGGCTACCCCAATTGGGTCTAGCTTCGGATCATATCCAATCTACTTAAGTACCAGGTAATTAATATAAGTACTTTTAATACTCCCCTTTAAGCTTTAATATATATTACTTATATAATTATTTATTTATAATACCATATTCTATTATTGCTTTAAGCTTCAATTTTTTATATAACGTATATTTTATTTAAGTGATATTTTTTATAAGCTATTAAAGCTCCTTTATAGCGGTAATCTTTGTTTCCCTATAGCGGTAATCTTTACTCCCTTATAGCGGTAATTTTTTGCTTCCCTATACTGTAGCGGTGGTCCTTTCATAGTGAAATACCTTTAAAAGATTATATTTATAGCTTTAAAGGTATATTACTTACTCCCTTAAGTTATAAAGCCGGCGTAACGACGGCGAGCTCCCTTATATCTTAAATTATCCTTTAATAACCTTCCGGGGTACGTAATTTCATCGGGGTATACTCCGGGATAAATATCGTTTTTTACGATTTACTTTCCTTTTAAAATATTTTTTTAACCTCCTTATTTTATATATTAAATTTATATTAAAATATACTTTTAAACTCCTTAAGATTAATAATAACTTCTTTATAAGTAATTAAGAACTCCCCTTATAAGTACCTTACCGAATCCCATAAAGCGGAAAACGTTACGTTAACATTAAATTAACGCTTAAAATGGCTGTAAAATATAAGTAGCGTAAACTCCGCTTAAAAGTTAAAGTGAATTTTTTTTAAAAAATACGTTAAAGTAAATTTAAATTAAAAGTACCGTTAACTCGGCGTTAATTCGGCGTTAATTCAGCGTTAATTCGACTTTAACTTAACTTTAACTTTACGTTAAAGTAACTTAAAAAAAAACTAAGTAATATAATAATAATACGTTTTATTTATAATATTTAAGTATTATTAATTTTTTCTTTTATTTAAATATATACTTATTTATTAAAGGGCTTAATAAAGGGGCTGGTAAAGGGGCTGGTAAAGGGGCTGGTAAAGGGGCTGGTAAAGGGGCTGGTAAAGGGCTTGGTAAAGGGCTTGGTAAAGGGCCTGGTAAAGGGCTTAGTAAAGGGTTTGCTGAGGGTGGGGTAAGGGTGCAGGTAAAGGGCCTTGCTTACCTCTCAGGTTCTCCATCCAAATCACGGTATTTTTCGGCCTGTTACGGTAGGGGCATACGGGTATCGGGCGTCGCATTATAGTGAAGGGCCTGGTAAAAGGCTTAGTAAAGGGTTCGCAGTAGGTAAGGGTGCAGTAGGTGAGGGTATAGTAGGTAAGGGTGCAGTAGGTAAAAGTGTAGTAAATAAGGGTGCAGGAGGTGAGGGTGCAGTAGGTAAGGGTGCAGTAAATAAAGGTACAGGAGGTAAAAGTGTAATAGGTGAGGGTATAAGAGGTGAGGTAGGTGAGGGAGGTAAGGGTGCAGTACGTAAGGGTGCAGTAGGTAAGGGTACGGGTGGTGGTAAAGGTGGTAGTGCAGGTGGTAGTGCAGGTGGTAGTGCAGGTGGTAGTGGTACAGGTGAGGGTGAGGGTAATGGTAAGGTAGGTGAGGGTAATAGTAAGGTAGGTAAGGGTAAGGGTGAGGGTGAGGGTGAGGGTAAGGGTGAGGGTGAGGGTGCAAGTGAAGGTGCAAGTGAGGGTAAGGGTGATGAGGGAGGGTAATAAGGGTGATAAAGGTAATAATAAGGGTGATGGTGATGTTGAGGGTAAGGGTGCAGGTAAGGGTGAGGGTAAGGGTGCAGGTGAGGGTGTAGGTAAGGGTGCAGGTGAGGGTGTAGGTATGGATGAGGGTAAGGGTGAGGGTAAGGGTGAGGGTAAGGGTGAGGGTGAGGGTGAGGGTGAGGGTGAGGGTGAGGGTGAGGGTGAGGGTGAGGGTGAGGGTGAGGGTGAGGGTGAGGGTGAGGGTGAGGGTGAGGGTAAGGGTGAGGGTAAGGGTGATGGTGAGGGTGATGGTGAGGGTGATAAGGGTGGTGAGGGGTGGTGGTAAGGTGCAGGTGATAATGTAGGTAAGAGTAAGGGTAAGGGTAATAGTGAGGGTGATAGTAAGGGTAATAAGGGTGGTAAGGGGTGGTAATAAGGTACAGGTAATAATGCAGGTAAAGATAAGGGTAATAATATAAGTGATAGTAAGGGTAATGCAGGTAATAATAATGATAAAGGTGAGGGTAATGGTGCAGGTGCAGGTGCAGGTATAGGTATAGGTGCAGGTACAGGTGCAGGTGAAGGTAAGGGTGAAGGTAAGGGTGATAATAAGGGTGATAATACAGGTAATAATGCAGGTAATAATATAGGTAATAATATAGGTAATAATGCAGGTAATAATATAGGTAATAATGCAGGTAATGGTGCAGGTGATAGTGTAGGTGATGGTGTAGGTGAGGGTGGTAAGGTGTAGGTGATAATACAGGTAAGGGTAAGGGTACAGGTGCAGGTAAGGGTGGTAATAAGGGTGCAGGTAAGGGTAGTGGTAAGGGTGGTAAGGGTGCAGGTAATAATAAAGGTGAAGGTGCGGTAAGGGTATTACAAAAAAAAAAAAAAAAAAAGAACGTATTTATAAAGTCTTTCTGAAGTCACTTTAACGCTGAGTTAACGCCGAGTTAACGGTACTTTTAATTTAAATTCACTTTAACGTATCTTTCAATAATAAGCCATGTTAACTACCCGTTGATACCGCGTTTAAAACTATATGAATTCCCCTAAGGTAGTTTAAAGCTTACCTTAAGTAACTTAAAAATAAAGCTATAAGGTTATTAATATTATTAATAAAGCTTTAATTAATATAAGGACGTTCTAGGGGTATTTTAAGGTTAAGTACCTTATAAAACCTTTTAAAGGGTTAATATAATAAAGGTTTTATTAAGTTATTAACGACTTATTTATACGTCGGGATATATTTTAAATCCACCCGGTTTTTCTTATAACTTCCCGAAGCTAATATTATTAAATATTTATATATTTAATCCTGGTATAAAATACGGGGTTCTTAATAAAAGCTATAACGCCTTAATTATCTCCGTAAATAATAACGGTAAAAAGGTTCCCAGTTTAATATAATTTGATTTTACTTAAAAGCTATTTAAGCTATAAAGTTTTTTTAATTATTTATATTTATCCTATATATTCCGCTTTATAAGTAAAAAGGGCAACCATAACTTAATGCTTAAATTATTAATTAATCGCGGTATTTCCGATATTAAATATATAGCCCATGATAAACCTCCGGGTTAAATTTATGGTAAAATTGGAATTAATATAACCATTAAAAGCTTTTAATTTACCTTAATATACCAGTTAGAAAATAATAATAATACGGAGGTAACGTAAAATTCTTTTTATTAACTTTTAATAATATTTAATAAAATTCAATGTGTATTAATTAATTATTAAAATAAAATAAGTAATATTTAAATAAGTTCTAAATATAACGTATATTAAAGAATTTACGGTTAATTAATATTTCTTCGGGAAAATCAGATTAACCTTATAGTTTTTAAATATAAACTCCGGCTTATATTTTAACTCTATAGGGATATATATAAAAGTAATATCTTATTATTTATATTCTTTAATAACTTTTTTTATATAAACCTTTTAATTAAATCGGAACGTTTTATTTTAACGGTTTTTTATAATAATTATATTTAAATAATAATAAATTAACCTTAAGTTAAATATATAGAATTAATTATTAAGTATTTTTCTTAAGTTTATAATACCTTCTTTAAATAAATTAATAAATAAAATATTATTTACGTAGAAAGCTATAATTATTTTATTTCCAGGGTATATAAGTACGTAATAATCTATAAGTATTAATTTAAACTTTTACTTCTTCATTTGAAAGGATTACTTTAATCCATGAAGGTTTTTATTAAGTTTATAATATATATCGGTACCCTTTTTCTAACTATAAAATTACTTTATATAGATTTTTTCCTTAATTAAATTATAAAGAAAGGTTATCTTTACGTTTATTTACTTTATGTCTTAATCGTTAACCGCTATTAATATAAAAAGTACCTTATAACTTATAAGCTTAACTATAAAAGCGAAAGTTTTATTATAATTAATATTTTCCCGTTATTCGTAACCGCGGACCACTTAACGGGCCTTATACCGAATAATTAAACCGTTAACGCCTTTCTTAAAAGTATAGATTTATCGTCCCTTTAAAATAATTATACCCGGGGGTATTATATACTTGAATATAAATATTTAGGTATTATTTTTAATATAAAAGTTATATTCGTCCTTTTCCGTTAATTATTAATTTATTTTCTAATAAATATTTTTTATAACGGTTTATTAATTAAGGAGTTGATTGAATGGCGACGAACAAAGGGACCCTAGAGGTCCAAACCGATGCGTACACGTATAACTCTCGTAATAGTAAAGGAAGTATATTAAGTGCGATAAGTGGAAGTAACGTGGTAATTAAGAATGTCAGAAGTGCAGAAGGCAAAGACCTCGGCTATTTACCAAAAGGGGGCTAGCCTACTTCCTGGACTTCTTATAGATAGATATCGCTCAGTACTTTATATAGTACTTAATTAAGTAAGTTATACCTTACTATTTCAATAGGTTATAAGCCCGGTTTATATGCTTACTATTATGCTTAATAATTAGTAAGCCTTAATAACGATAGCTTAAACACCTTAAGAGCAGTATTATCGCTTTACCAGTATCGTAACGGCTTTTACTATTATTATAACTACTATAGTTACTTAATAGTCCTATCGATTTAAGCCTTAGCCACCAGAAAAATAAAAAGGCTAAAACGGAAAATAAGAAGGTTAAGACGATACTTAGCCTGAAACCCTATCTATACGCAGACCGTAAGGTATAATAGCCCTATATACCAATCTACGCGTACGCTATAAGGGTACAGGAGCACCTATAGGGCCGTTAAATCGGCAGATCCTTAGTATATGCGCTAGTACCCTTAAAGAACAAAAGGAAACATTTATTTATTATTAAGGCGATTAAAGCGGCCTATAAAGCCTGTTATCGCGTATATTTAGTTTTTCGACTGAGTTAGCTATTTAGTTTAAGTTGTTACTATTCTAGTTACCGTACTGAAGTTTAAGCATAAAGAGAAATAAGATGTTTACTTCTAAGGCTCTTTCCTTTTTATTAAAATTATTAAGGCTTAGATTAATTATAGCTCCATTTTTAGGGGCTTTTTACTAAGATCTTTACCATTACCGAGAATATATAGATCATTATAATCTATACGTTTTATTACTTTAACCCGTAATTAAACTATTTATCCCTAAACAATATTCTTTTGCCTAATATATTATATATATTTTATAAGCTTTACGCCTTAAACGGTCCGTTAAGATTAAGAAGCTTTATTACTTATTATTAGCCTTTAAATTACGGTTCTTATTAAATAAGAAGAAACTCCGGGCCCGTTACCGTTTACTTTATAAAACGTTCCGTTTTACACGTATATTATTTAGGAAAGCTATAGTCTTAGAGGATAACGATTTAAAATACTATCTATTACTATTGCTATCTAAGTCATCCCTATTTAAGGGCTTAGTATTATTAATTACAATCTTATCGCCCTTTAATAATAAAGATCTCTTTAATCTTCAGGCTAAATTACTATTATTATTATTATTATTATTATTATTATTATTATTATTATTATTATTATTATTATTATTATTATTATTATTATTATTATTATTATTATTATTATTATTATTATTATTATTATTATTATTATTATTATTATTATTATTATTATTATTATTATTATTATTATTATTATTATTATTATTATTATTATTATTATTATTATTATTATTATTATTATTATTATTATTATTATTATTATTATTATTATTATTATTATTATTATTATTATTATTATTATTATTATTATTATTATTATTATTATTATTATTATTATTATTATTATTATTATTATTATTATTATTATTATTATTATATCCGACCCTTTTAAGATTACCGGTACTTTTAATAAAGTTACTAAGTTTAAGGATAACCTTGGGTATATTATATAAGAACGTAAAATAAGTAAGAGGCTTGAACTCACCCGGTTTAATTATTGGATTAGAGATTCTAGTTTATACTTTATTAAGACCGATATTCTTAAGGGTAATAAGCTTATAAAGGCTTAAGATATTTATAATTAAGGGTACTCTATAATTTATATTATAATCCGTATAAGGATTAAGGGGATTAATTGGTATATTATTAAGAATATTAAGAATACCAAAATAACGTAAAATACCCTTTATACTCAATATTAACTTAAAAGCTTAAGTTATTTCATATTAATCCTTAAGCGCTTTATTTCTTTTACCCTTAATTAATACTTAGATCTAAATAAGTATTATAATAAATATTAAGATTTTTTTAATAAATTATAGAATTTCTAAGGTACGGTTATTATTAATAATAACGTATTTATTTAATAGTTTTATAAAAGCCTTAGCCCGGAATATAAAGCCTATATTAATTAATATAACGATAAGTATAAGCCGTTTTAAATAACCGATAATAATATTAACGTTTTAAAATACGTATTTATTTATATTATTAATCGGTTTCTTTAATATAAAGTTTTAAATAAGACGTTTACGTTTAATATTTTAACCCTTATGGTTACTATTATTGATCCACGCTTTCGGGACGATATCCGCCTTAATAACTTTATTCCGTTTTATATTTTTCTATAGTTTAATATCCGTTAAAGTTATTACGTTAAGATTTTATAAAAGAAACGTTTTTATATCGTTGCCGGTTATTATTTACTTTATAGGTATAATAAATCGACCTATAGTAATAATAATAAACGCCGTAATAATAATAATAATAATAATACCGGTACCGGTAATAATTAAAAACGCTAACGCCGCGGTAACGGCGGTAATAGCAATAATAAAAATAATAATAAGGGTAATAATAAGCTTAAGGATAAAGAATATAAAGCCTTTTCGGGAATTAAAGCCTTAATAAACCTGGCCTTTATATACGTTACCGTTATTATACCGGCTTTACCGCCCGTTATTTATTGGGATTACCAAATATATTTAACTATAAATATATCTGCTTTTATTACTTATATCTTTAATACTAATTATATAAATTATATCGTTAATAATAACCGTATATTTATCTATAAAGAGCTCCTCCTTAAACTTATTTTTATTAAAGGCTTTTCTGGGGGGAGGAGTATTATTTATATTAGAATCGTTAAAATCCCATATTAATTTAACGAGGGCGTCCGTAATTTAATCGTTTATAACGTTTTTTTATCCTTAATAATACCTTTAATTTTATTAACCTTAAATAACTATAACGAGCCAATTATCCCCTTAAGTAAAATAATAACCCGGAAGATTTAAGTATATTTATTGGCCGTAACGGTATTTTTATAAAACTTTTACCAACGGCTTTTTATTTTCTTAAAGTCGATATTAAAGTTATTAATAATTTAATACCTATAGCCTTATATATTATTATCGTAAATTAAGAAGCCTTAAAATATTAACATAAAGTAATAAAGTATATAAGGGAGTAAAATATTAAGCTTTTATTAGAAATAATAACCGGTATTAACCTTTTTAATTTACCCGATTTATTAAAGGACTATAAGTATATTATTTATATAGAAATATAAATAAAGCTTAAGCCGAGTAAAAGTTATATTAAGCCTGGTATTTATTAAAACGAGCTTATTTATTCCGATTTAATTAACCTTATTAATAATATAAAAGCCGATTATAAATAGGTTATTATTTTTATTAAAGACGTTATTAAAGTTATTTATATAATTTTACTGTTAAATTTCTCGTATAAAACGGTTCTTAAGGCATTTTAAGATTATATAAAAAAGATTTATTATTTAAACCGCTTTATCCGCCGTTTATATATTAATAATAATAATATATATAGCGGTTTCTAATTTAATAATTAATAATATATTAAAAATATTTAATAAGAATCTACGGTACTTTATAACCCTTAATAAAACGGTATTTTTAAATAAATAGGTTAAACCCTTAATACCCGGGTTTATATAATATTACTAGATAATAACCTACCGTATATTCTTATTATTAAACTTATTATTATAATGGCTTTTATATATAATATAATATTTATAAGTACTTACGATATATTAAATTAAGCTATAGGTTTTAGAAAACTTAATTAATTTTTTATTAAAAAAGTTAAATAACGTAATATATATTAAGAATATAAACTTCCCGGTATAAACTGGATAAAATTCTAAATTAAGGCCGTTAAAAGCTACCTTATTGGCTTTAAAGGTTATTACGTTTATAAAATATTTATATTAAATGGCCGGGTTTAACGCTATAATTATATTAAGTAACTAAAAGATAAGGCCATTTAGCTTAAACGTAAGGCCAATAACCTTTTACTTATTTATTACTTAATACCGAAATAAAAAGAGATAATTATTATAAATTTCTAATTATCGTTAAAATAGATACGTTTTAATAATAACGAAAATATAAATAATAAGTTAACTATTATTATTATTTAAGGTTTTTATATTATAGATATTACGGATAAAACCGATAATATTATTATTAAAAATATAATTAAACTTATATTTAATAAGTAACTTAAGCCCCGTATAACCTTAAAACCTATAATTATTAAGTAAAATATTAATAAAAATAACTTATTTACTTTATCCCTATTTACTTTTAATAATAATATTATAAAAAAATCTTTAAATATATATATCTTTATAAATTCAGATTTAAACTTATTTAATCCTTATAATTTTATCTTATATTATTACCCGTTTTTAAGAAAACTTATTGAATCTTTAAATTTACTTACTTAAGCCTACGTAATTAAAATATAACCCTTAAGTTACCGGCGTTACCGGGACTTTAATTATTAAGCCGTTAACTCTTAATTAACGTTTATATATCTTATAATTATAATTTTTACGGATTATACGGAATTTATAACCTATATATAAGTTATAAAGGATATATACTGTAAAATAAAGTAAAAGCTTACTATAGAAAATAAAGTTAAATCCCTGGAAAAAAAAAAAAAAAAAAAAAAAATAAAAATAAAACCTAAGTCTTAATAGATTTACCTCCCGGTATTAACGTATTAAATAATAAGTAGAAATGGCGACGAATAACGGGACCCTAGAGGTCAGAAACGATATACGCGTATATAGCTTAAGTAATAATAAGAATAATATCTTAAATATAATAAGCGGAAGCAGAATAATAAGGATAAAAGGGGAAGAAGGGTAAGCGGCTTAAATTAATAAGAATAATAATAAATCGTATAAATAACGCAATAAATATAAGATAAAAAGGCCTTAAATTAAATAAAAAGCCTATAATTAATAAGATACGTATAAAGGGATACGTATAACGTATAAAGATATTATTATAAAAAATAATAAATAAAGGGCGGAAAGAACGAGGATGGTACATAAGGATAAATAAAAGGTAAACGGAGATATAAAAGGCCTTATTAAGTATATATAAATTAAAAGAAAATTAAATAAAGATAAAAAGATATTAAGTAAATAAGAATAAGCTATGAAAAAAAGTAATTACCGGATATATAAAGAAAAAGTAAAAAAAAAGGAAATAATAAAAGCGTTAAAAGGCTTCCTTATAACTATATAAAAGGATATTACGTTAAAAATTTAATTAATATTATAAATCGGGTTATAAAAAGTAAAAGACTTTTACGTAAAAATAAAAAAAGGTTTAAGGGAGTTAAAAAGGTTACGTAAAGCTTAAGGGGCGGTAATAAAAACGCCAGTAGATAGAGGCGAAAAAAGATAAAAAAAATATATATAAAATAAGGGAACGACGGAGGAGGCTTTAAGGAAAGGAGCGGGGATAAGTTAAGTAATAAAAGTTATAAGGGCGGCGTTAACGTTAATAATAAAAAAAATAAAGGCGGAAGAAAAAATAATAATATTAAGGAAAACGAAAATAATAATTATATAATTATCGGGCGAAAAGAAGAAAAATATAGCGGTAAAAATAAACCCGTTATAATTAATAAAAACGTTTAAAGTAATAAAAAAGTTATTAATAAAATAAATTATTATAATATATAAGTTATAAAACGGGGATATTTTCCTTAATATAGCCTTATTAAAAGCGAAAGAAAAGTTAAAGAAATTAAAAAGATAAGCTGGTAAAAAAGGATATAAAACGGTAAAAATATTAAGGTAATCCTTTATTATTACGGTAAATAAGATATATTTAATAAAATTTATAAGGGAGGAAAGGGAAGTTATTTTAAAACGGATAAAAAAAGAGAATATAGTTTTTTACTTTAAATTAAAGATCGTTAATTATAGCCTCCCCGTTATAATAAAAAGGTTAAACGTTTTCAGTTATATAAAGAAATATTTTATAATTATCTTAAGCATAATATTAATAAGGATATATAATAATATTTTCGATAAAAAAATAATAAAGGGTAAATCCCTTAAGTTAATAAAACCTTAAGACCGGGCAGTAGATATTTATTAATATTTTAAATATTAAAGATATAAATATATTATTATAAAGTACCTTAATAATATAAAGTATACGGTATATATTAAAGGGTATAATACATATAAATACGTTAACTTAATAATAAAAAGCTTAATGAAAAACGCGTTAAAATACGTAGTATATAATAATAATAATTATTTAACGTAAGACTTATAATATATAATAAGAATAAAGGAGATTTAATATAAAAAGACTAGGATAACGGTTAAGGTTTAACGTTATAATTCATATAAACTTAAACCGATAAAATAATTAAAAACGGTTTTAAAATATAAACGGAGCTTATTAAACGGAGAAGGATAAAACGCGGTAACCAATAACGTAAAGAAAAGGAAGCTTATAATAATATTAACCTTTAAAGCCGGCCGCTTAACCGGGATTACTATTATAGTGAAAAGATTAAAATAAATAACGCTTAATTTTAAAAAGAAACCGTTTATATAAATAAAAGTTAATAAAAAAAGCTTAACGGACGTTAATATTTAATATATTTATACTTTTAAAGGTAATATAATATAATGTACGTAAAAAAATAATTAAAGCCGTAATACCAATATTTAAATTTAAGGAAATAAAGGATATCGATATTATAACGATATAAAAGCTATCATATAGTTTATATATTTACTTTTTAATTAACTTAAAAGATGGTTTTTACCTGGTTTTTAAGGGTAACGAAATAACGTGGATATACTTTTTTATTAATAAAAAATTAAATATAAATAATTAAAACGTTATTTATTACGAAGGGAACTTATATATATTCCGGATTATATAAAAGGGGGATATTAAGGGCACTTTAAATATTTATAATATATATAATCCGTTACCGATTAATAAAAAAAAACCCTTTACGATTTTATTACTTAAGGATATTATAATTATACCCGGTAAGTATTTCTTAATAAAGGACTTTAATCTTTATTACGTTTAATAAAACAAGGATAATTATATAATTAATTATATTAAATTTAAGGAGTTATTAATAATTATTATACGGTTTAATTTTACGTTATTAACGTTAAAAAAAACTATTATATAAAAAAGCTATAAACTTAAAATTATAATTAACTTAATATTTAACTTAAAAGGTATTATTAATTTAATTATAATATACGGACCTTAAAAGGACTTAAAATATAATTTAAATTATATCTTAATATAAATAACTTTAAATTAATTTATTAATATAACTCTGCTTTTATTATTTAAATAAATATAAAAGACGGTTAAAAAAGCTAAAGTATTAATAAAAACAATAAAAATAATATCTTAATTAATAAAACGTCTCCGGCTTAATAATAAGGAATAGATTAACCGTTTTATAAAACGGGTAATAAAGGTTTTAAACGAAGTAATTAACGTTATAATCTTAATAATAAAACCGTCTTAAAGAGTTAAAATTTATTAAAATAAAAAATATATAAAAGCGATTATAAAAATAAAAGTATTTATAAAATAAGCTATTAAATATAAGAACCGGGAAACGTTTTAACGATTAAAAGAAGCTTAAAAAGAAAAAAAAAATTATCCGGAAGGTTAAATAAATATACTTCCAGGCTATAATATATAACTTAACGGTTTCCTTTTATAATATTTAAAAGCTGGTAAAATACGGTAAAGAATAAAGTAAGAAATTTAAATTTATCCTTAAGTTTTTACCCTTAAAAAGACTAAATAATATAATAATAAATACCTTTGACGGTAAGATTAAGGCTCTTAAAGGGGCGTTCTTTCTTTTATTACCGGAAATTAACTTAATAAATATTAATAATACGGTATATCTTAAATTAATAATAATAAATAAAATAATAACTTAAAAGATAGTAATTAAAATAATTAATAAGTTAAAAAAAGATAAAGCCCTTAAATTTAACGGTATATTAAATAAGTTCCTATCTATAATAATATTATTATTTAAAAAAATCTTTATTTATTTATTTTAAGCTTACCTTAATATAGGATATTACTTTTATAAATTTAAGGAAATTAAAATAATTATCCTTAAAAAGCCGGTTAAGTTAGATTACTTAAAAATAAAGTTATATAAACTTATAATATTCCTTTATACGTTAAAGAAGGCTTTAAAGATAATAATTATAAAGATCTTAAATAATTATATAAAAAAATATAGGTTATTCCTTAATTAATAAATAAAAATAAGAAAAAAACGGTTAACGGAAACGGCTCTTAAAGGCTTAATTAATAACGTATATACAATATAAAATTATAAGAAAAAATACGTTATAAATCTTCTTTCCTTAAATATTATAAAGGCATTCAATAAAATAAATTATTAAAGATTATTATATAATTTATAGAAAAAAAGGGTTTTACCTTTTTTTATAAATTAAATAGAAAGTTTCTTAAGTAATTAAACGACGTTAATTAACTTAAAATAAAAGATAAATACGATAAAGCCCGTAATAATAAAGATTCCTTAAAGGTTACTTATCTCTTTAGTTTTATTTTTATTCTTTAATAGCTTATTTATCGAAAACTTAATAAAGTTAAAATAGAAGGTTTAAGTAAAAGGCTTTATTAATAATATTTACCTTTTAGCTTATAATACGTTTATTTATATAAATTATTTAAAGCTAAAATAAATTTATAAAGTCTATTTATAATAAGTAAAAATATATAGGGCTTAATTTACTTTATATAAATATAAGTTTATTTATATAATAAGGAGTTTAAAACTATATAATATAATAGCTATAATAGACTTAAACAATATAACGGTGAAACCGGAAGTTAATATTAGGGTATTTAACTTATAAATCAATAGGAAACTGGATTAAAAGGATTACATAAAAAAGGTCTAAAAGAAAATAATTTTATAAAAGAAAGGTTTTATTTACCTTATAATATTAACGTAAGGAACTACCTTATAAAAGGCTAGAACCGTTTATTAAACGGTTATAAAGTTTATAATAACGTATATAATAGTTATTTAATATGTATTTAAAAGTATACTTAAATATAAAAAAGAGCTTATCCGGTAATTATAAAAGGTCTAAAACCGATACTTAAAAATGGTAAATAAAATATATAAAGCAATTCCCGTTTTAATATTAGAATCCGAGGTCTTTATATTATTAATAAAGTTAACTTTAAATTAAATAATCGTTTAAACAAGGCTTAAAAAAGGTATAAACTTAACTACGTTAATAAAAAACGAACGTATTCACTAGAACTATAAAAGGCCTTAAATAAGAAAACGTAAAAAGGTAATACTTACCCTTTTTATAGAAGTTAAATTGGAGTAAGTTAAAAAAAAGATTAACTTAATTTACGTTTAAAAAGTTAACGTAAAAGTATACGAACTTTTACTTAAAGTAAGAACGGCGGAAAAAAAAAAGGCCATAAAAGTAAAATTAACGGCGATTACTTTATAAATTATAAAAAAATAAATAAAGTATTAACGTAAATATAAAGAATTAATCCCTTAAGGGCGATAATACCCGGCGTTAAATAACGATAAGGTTATTAATAAATATTTCCGGTATTACGGAATTATAAGGAAAAGCGATAATACGTTAATAATTTAATTCCGGATAAGTAAAAACGGCTTAATTTACTTTTTCTTTATTATATATACCGGTAACCGGATTAATATTAATTATAAGTATAGGTAATAAAAGTAAAATATTATATATATATTAATCTTTTATTTATTATTTAAGGAGCTTAAACCGAGATTAATTAAAAGGGTAAAGATTAACGATTATCGTTAAATACTTATTAATAAAAAAAACATTAAAGCGGCCATTAAATTTATAATAACTATAAGCTTATTATTATAGTTCAGTTTAATTAAAGAAATAAAGGAAATAATTAAAAACTTAACTAAGAAACCTCGTTATTAACCCGGGGGTAAAAAGTAACGGCGGGAAAACTATACTTAATAAGGGGTTAAGGGGGCTATAAATATCGGGGTAGCGTAAAAAACGATATTATATTAATCGGTAAAGTTATATAAATAAGGTAATAATAATATACGTATTAATAAAAATATTTAATAATATAATCGGAATTCTAAAATTTTAATATTAAATAAACCCGTAAAGTAACGGAAGAATAATAAGTTTAAAAATAACCCTTAAGTAAATTCAATTATAATATTATAGGTTTTCTTAGAAAAAGCGTATAAATAAATTTTTACTCTTTAAATAACCGTAGATACTTTTAGTTTTTAAGACGTAAATAGAAACTGGGTGGATACCGGTTTTTATTCCTAACGTTATAGATATCGGGTTTTTTACGGTTATTAATAAGGCTAAATAGCCGAGTATTAAAGAATACCGGAATTAACTTAGCTAAATCCGTAGTATAAATCAATCAATCAATCAAATAATAAGTAAGTTTATAAGTATAAACGTAAATTAAACGGTAATATTATTAAGTATAAGGTTAAATAAATAATCCGTAACTTTTAATAAAAGGAAAGCTTAAACTTCTTTAATACTTTTATAATAGTTATTAAACCTATAAGCTATAAAGCTTTCTTTATTATAACGGTTATATATAACCTGAAGATTAAGTAAATAAACGTTAAAATAATATTTTTTTATAAAAAGATTTTTAAAAAGATTTATATCTATTAATTAACGGGCTTTAATAATAATTTAAAACGTATTTACTTATTAAATAAAGCTTTTTATAGGTTTAAATAATTACCCCGGATTTAATATTAATATTTCTTTATATTCCTTAAGAAACTTAATTACCGTTATATTAATAAAAACTATAACGTATTCTTAAACCCGGATATTAATATTATTATTATTATATATATTAATAATATTTTAATAATAAAAATTAATAAATAAATTATTACCGATTTAAAAACTTAATTAAATAAAAAGTTTAAGATATCCGATTTAAACTTATATAATTAATATTTAAGTATAAGTATTATCCGTAATTAATAAAATTGAACCTTAACTCTTAATTAAGAAAGTTACGTTAAATAAGTCTTTATTTAATTTAATATATATAATAATCCTCTTTTTAAGGGTAACGGTATAGTTATCCTTATAGACGTAAATATCCATTTTAAGCCGGTTAATAAAAAATATACCGCCTTAAAGTAATTTCGGCTTAAATATTAATCCGTTATTAGCTTATTTATATATATTATAATAAATATTAAGCTTAATATAACCTATATAATATCGGTATTATTATATTACGCGTTTAACCTTAATAAAGGGCATTAAATAGCCGTTAATAAGATTTTCTATTACCTTTATAATATAGTTTCCTTAAAGCTTATTTTTTAAAACCTTTTAAAGCCCCTTAATAGTTATATAGACTTAAATTACGCCGGCGACCTATAAATATACCGGTCTACCTCCGGGTATATTTTTAACCTAAGAAATATAATTATTAATTAACCTTTAAAACGTTAACCGACTATAGCCCTATTTACTTATAAGGTCGAGTACGTAGGATAATATAACGGTATTAAAAAAGCGATTTAACTTAAATAATTATTAATTTAACTTATTAAAATTACCCTAAATTTAACAATATTATTGGCCTTTAAGGATAAGGATATTATATAGAATTACGTTCTTTTTACCTAGCTTAAACCTAATATTAAAGTTTTTATCCTTATTACGGTAATTTTTTATAATAATTAAGGAATAATTATATTAATAAAAAACCCTATAAACTACTTAAAGATAAAGTATATATATATTAAATATTGCTTTCTTCGGGAATATATAATTAATAAATAGGAAGAACTTATATATTATTTTACCGGGGATATAATAATTAACGGCCTTATAAAGCCGTTATTAAAGGATGGCTTTCTTAAATTCAGAAATTATCTAAGACTGGAGTAATCGGTACTACATTTTTACTGGCGTTTTAAAATAAATAAATATACCCCTTACTGTTAAAGTTAGGATAAATATATTTTTTACTACGGTAATATAATTCCAGTAGGAGCTTTTACTCCTTACTTAATAGGTAATACGGTATTATAGTATTATAAAGCTACTAATCAAGTAAAAATATCAGAAGTACAGAAGGTAAAGACCTCGGTTATTTATTAAAAGGGGGCTAGCCTACTTCCTGGACTTCTTATAGATAGATATCGCTCAGCACCTTATATAGTACTTAACTAAGCAAGTTACACCCTACCATTTCAACAAAGAATAAGGTGGTAAACGGGCAAGTAGCCTATTAACGATACGTACAGGCAATATAATAATAATAAGCCGGATAACGTTTTAAGTAGGTAAAAGGATTAAGGTTAATAAAATACGCGTATTAAAGCGCGTAAAATATATAATAATAGTATAGAGGTAATAAGTAAATAAGGGGGTAAAAAGGCCGGTATAATATTAATAACGAAGGGTATAAACGGGGGGAAAAAGCAGAAAGACCGCGGTAAAAGTATTATTAAGGGTATATAAAAGGGAAATAAAACTAATAAGGAAAATAAGACCATAAGGGATTAAAAATAAAAGGCGGAAACGGTATATCGCCCTATAGGTAAGGGCAAAAGGGCGGCAGGGGAAGTAGTAAAGGCCTTAAAACGATTCCTTACGGTAAAATAGAAAAATATTACGTTAAAAATTTAACCGATTGTTAAAGTTGAAAGGTATAAGTTGCTTGATTATTACTATGTATAAAGTGAGACTATATGCAAGGCTATATGCCGCTATCCCACTTGGGTTTAGCCCGTCCGCCTTATCTAATCTGATCCGCGTTACGTAATCTCTTAAGTAGCGATCCTATATATTTAATACTCCCCTTTGAACTTCGTATATAGCCCGTAAATTTTACTTACTAAATAGCTTCTTTATAGCTTTAACGTTATATCCTTTTATATAAAAGTTTAATTACCGTATCTATTAAGTAGCTCCCCTGGTTATTAAGTGGCTAGCTCCCTTAATTATTAAGTGGTTAACTCCCCTATATAACTATTATTTACTTATTACTTATTACCCGGCTTATTATTAAGTTTACTATTAATAAGTATACGGTCCTTAGATTATCGATATAATAATTCCTTAAGGCTTAACGGCCGTTTAAATTATATAAAGGTCTTAATAAGTAAAGCCTTTATTAACATTAGCCTTAAGTTGTTCCCGTAATTAATATAGTTAAATACTTATATACTTTATCCTTACGTAATATACCGGGTTTTTAACTAATACGATAACCCCTTAATTATTATTATAGATTATAATAATAAGTAGAGACCTTTACGGATGGCGACGAACAAAGGGACCCCAGAGGTCCAAAACGATACGTATATACATAGCTTTAACGATAGTGAGGGGAGTATACCAAGTGCGATAAGTAGAAGTGGCGTAATAATTAAAAATAAGGTAATAAACGGGTAAATAGCTTATATTAATAGAAATAATAACGACGCGGGCGGGCAATATAATAATAATAAACTAAATAACGCTTAAAATAAATAAAGGAATTAAGGTTAATAAAATACGTATATTAAAACGTATAAAACGTATAATAATAATACGGAGGTAATAAGTAAATAAAAAGGTAGGAAGGCCGGTATAATATTAATAGCGAAAGATACGAACAGGGGGAAAAGGTAAAAAGACCGCGGTAAAAATATTATTAAGGATATATAAAAGGGAAATAAAGTTAATAAAAAGGACGGGACCTTAAGGGACTAAAAGTAAAAAACGGAGATAATACGTCGCCTAGTAAAGGAGGGCGAAAAAATAATAAAGGAGGTAATAAAAACCTTAAAAAAACTCCTTATAATAAAGTAAAAAGATATTACGTTAAAGACTTAATTAATACTATAAATTAAATTAAAAGGTATAAAAAACTTCTATATAAAAATAGGGATAAAACTGAGGGAAACGGAGCGCTTACGGGGCTTTTAAGGGACGGGAGTGAAAGTATTAATAAAAAATAAAAACGGCGGTTTAAGGTTAAGTATATAAAATGAAAATATAAAAGCGGCGGCCCCTTAAATAAAAAAAAGTTAGGCGATAAGGATAATAAAAAGGGTATTTACGGTAAAGAATAAAAGGATAACGGAGGAGAAAATAACTATATTAAGGAAGGTAAAAATAATAACGGTCTGCTTATTTAATAACGAAAAAAGGAATATAGCGGTAAAAATAAATCCGTTATAATTAATAAAAACTTTTAAAATAATAATAAAACTATTAATAAAATAAATTATTATAGTACGTAAATTATAAAGTAAAAATATTTTCCTTAATATAACGTTTTTAAAAATGAAAAAAAATTTAAAAAAATTTAAAACTTAAATTAATAAAAAAAAATATAAATTAATTAAAGTTTTAAGGTAATCGTTTACCGTTATAATAAATAAAATATACTTATTACGTTTTAAAAAAGCCAAAAAAAAAAAGGTTATATTAAAGAATATAGAAAAAAAGAATACGGTTCTTTACTTAAAACTTAAGATTATTAATTATAGGCTTCCGTTAATAATAAGAAAACTTAATTCCTTAAAACGTATAAAAAGATATTTTATTGTTATATTAAACGTAACGTTAATGAAAATATATAATAACGTCTTAAATAAAGGGATTACTAAAGGAAAATCTCTTAAGATAACTTAATTATAAGATAAAACGGTTAATATTTATTAGTATTTTAAGTATTAAGGTTATAAATATATTATTATAAAGTATTTTAATATTACGAAATATACGGTTTACGTTAAGGACTATAATACTTATAAGTATATAAAGCTAATAATTAAGGGGCTTATAAAGGGTATACTTAAATATATTATATATAATAAAGAGGAATACCTAATATAAGATTTTAAATATATAATAAAAATTAAAGAAATTAAACGTAAGGAGACCCGGATAACCGTAAAAATCCAATAATATAATACGTATAAAACTGGTTTAATAAATTAATTAAAGGCAACTTTAAAATATAAACTTAATTAATTAGATAATAAAGGGTAAATAACGGTAAAGAAAAGAAAGCTTTTTATAATCCCGATTTTAAAGGCCGGCCGTTTTATATCTTTAATAATAGCCGGGAAAATATTTAATTAAAAAACGCTTAACTTTAATAAAAAGTTTATAATTTAAATAAATATAGAAAAAAAGCCTTTATAAAAATTAATATATAATATATTAATGTTTTTAAGAATAATATAATATAACGTCTATAATAAAAGAATTAAAATTATAATATTAATATTTAAATCTAAAAAAGTTAAAAATATTAATATTATAATAATATAAAAATTATTATATAGCTTATATATATATTTATTTATTAACCCGAAGGAGGGGTTTTATTTAACCTTTAAGGGGGATAAAATAATTAAAATATACTTCTTTATAAATAAGCGGTTTAACATAAATAATTAAAATATAACTTATTATAATAAAAACCTTTATATACTTTATATTATAAAAGAAGGGGACTTAAAGGGCGACTTTAATATTTATAATATATATAACCTATTATTAATTAATAAAAAAAATTTTTTATAATATTATTACTTAAAAAGGTTTTAATTATTTTAAATAAATATATATTATTTAAAGATTTTAACCTATATTATTATATATAAAATAAAAAAAAAACGTACGATAAATTATATTAAATCGGATAACTTATTAATAATTATTATTTAAATTAATTTTTTATTATTAATATTATAAAAAATTATTACGTAAAAAAAGTTATAAGTTTAAAACGACGATTAATCTGGTTTTTAATACGGAAAAAATTATTAACGCGGTCGTAATATATAAGCCACAAAAAAACTTAAAATATAATTTAAATTATATATTAATATAAATAACCTTAAATTAAACCGTTAATATAACTATATCACCACCGGTAAAAAGGATATAAAAAACGGTTAAGGAAATAGAGGTTTATATAAAAACGAGGGAGATAATAATATAGTTCGCGGACCTCCTTTAACTAAATAATAAAAACCGGATCGATTTCTTTATAAAATAAATAATAAAAATATTAAATAAAATAATTAATAAGATTATCCCGATAATAAAACCCTCTTAAAGAGTTAAAATTTATTAAAATAAAGGATATATAATTACGATTATAAAGGCGAAAAGGCTAATTAAATAAACTTTTAAATATAAGAATTAAAAGATATTTAATTAATTAAAAATTATTTTAAAAAAAAAGGAAAAGATTATTAAGAAGGTTAAGTAAATATATTTTCGGTTTATAGTATATAACTTAACGGTTTTACTTTATAATATTTAAAAGTTAATAAAGTATAATAAAGAATAAAGTAAAAAATTAAAGTTTATCTTTAAATTTCTGTTTTTTAAAAAACCTGATAATATATTAATTAATACCTTTAATAATAAAATTAAAGTCTTTAAAGGAGTATTTTTCCCCTTTCCGTTAAAAGTTAACCTAAATAATATTAATAATATTTTATATTCCGACCCTATATTAATAAATAAGGTAATAATATAAAATATAATAACCAGGGCGATTAATAAATTAAAGAAGGATAAAGCCTTAAAACCGAATAAGATTCTTAATAGATTCTTAATAATAATAACCTTATTTTTTAAAAAGGTTTTTATTTACCTTTTTTAAGTATATTTTAACGTTGATTATTATTTATATAAGTTTAAAAAGGTAAAAACGATTATCCTTAAAAAGTTTATTAAGCCGGATTACTCTAAAATAAAGTCTTATAGACTTATTATACTCCTATATACGTTAAGGAAAACCTTAAAAACGGTAATAATAAGGATCCTTAATAATTATATAAAGAATTATAAACTTTTCCCCGGTTAATAAATAAAAATAAAGAAAGGTTAATTAATAAAAATAATCCTTAAAAAATTAATAAACGGCGTATATATAATATAAAGTTATAAGAAAAAATATATTATAAGTTTTCTTTCTTTTAATATTATAAGTATTTTTAATAAAATAAATTATTAAAAATTGTTATATAACTTAAAAAAAAAAGGATATTATCCTTCTTAATTAAGTAAACGAAGAGTTTCTTAAGTAACCGAGTTATATTAATTAACTTAAGATAAAAAATAAGCTTAATAAAGTTTATTATAACGGAAATTCCTTAAGGATTGCTTATTTTTTTTATATTATTTTTATTCTTTAATAATTTATTAATTAAAAAGTTTATTAAGTTAAAATAAAAGGTTTAAATTAAAAACTTTATTAATAATATTTACCTTTTAACTTATAATACCTTTATATATATGAATTATTTAGAATTAAAATAGGCCTATAAAGTCTATCTTTAATAAACGAGAATTTATAGGGCTTAATTTACGTTATATAAATATGAACTTATTTATATAATTAAAAGCCTAAAATTATACGATATAATAGTTATAGTAAATTTAAGTAAAGTTACGGTAAAGTCGGATATTAATATTAAAGTCCTTAATTTTTAAATAAATAAGAAACTCAATTAAAAGGACTATATAAGAAAGGTTTAAAAGAAAATAACTTTATAAGAAAAAAGTTTTATTTATTTTATTATATTATAAAAGGCCCGGATTATTTATTAAGTTATAATAAAGTTAGCTATAATATATATTATAATTATTTAATATATACTTAAAGATATTCCGGGATATAAGAAAAAGTTTATTTAAATATTATAGAAAGTCTAGAATCGGTATTTAAAAATAATTAATAATACTTATAAAGTAACCTTTATCCCGGTATTAAAGTTTAAAATCTTTATACCGTTAATTAAAGTTTTATTAAATTAAATAATTACTTAAATAAAATTAAAGAGATATATATATTTAATTATAATAATAGGAAACGGGCGGATCCGCTAGAATTTCAGTAAACTTAAAGTTAAAAAGAATAAATTAAAGATACTTATTTCCTTTCTTATTAAAATAAAATAAAAATAAATAGAAAAGAAGGTTAATTTTACCGGTATCCCGGAAATTAATTTAAACGGATATAAACTCCCGCCGGGCATAAAAAAAACCGAGATTAAAAAGATTTAAAAAGTAAAAACTATAATAATTATTTTATAAATTATAATAAAGTAAATTAAGTATTAACGGAAATATAAAGATTTTATATTTTAAAGTTATTATTATTTAACTTTTAATAATAAAAAGATTATTAATAAGTATTTCCGCCGTTATAATATTATAAGGAAAAATAATAACGTATTAATAATTTAATTCCGGATAAATAAAAACGGTTTAATTTACTTTTTATTTATTATATATATTAAAAATCGGATAAACGCCGGATATAAATATAAATAAAAAAAGCAGAACGCTATATACGTCCTTATTTCTTATCCTTTATTTATGAAAATTAAATTAAAATTTATCGTAAAAATTAATACTTATAATTACCGTTAAATATTATTTATAAAATGAAATATCCGGGTAGTTCTTAAGTTTATAATATCCACCGGATTATTATTATAGTTTAATTTCACTATAAAGATAAATAAGGTTATTAAAAACCTTAAAAAAAAGGCCCGTTACCGGTTAAAGAAAAAAAAAAACAACGGAAATTAATTATATTAATTATATAAACCAGAAAGTATCTTTTATAACCGTAAAAATATAATAATAAATATTTATTAAAAGTCTTTAAAGGAATTAACGGCAATAATAATATAAAAAGGGTATATATTAAATACGTAAATATTAATAAGGATATTCAGAAATATTATATAAAATTAAAATAATATAAATATATAAAAAAGCGGAAAAATAACGAGCTTAAAGATAGCCTTTATAAGGATATAATTGTAATATTACGGATTTTCTTAAGGGAGTTAAAATATAAGAAATATATAAATAAATTATTATTCTTTAAACGGCCGTTAATATCCTTTACTTTAAAGGATAAAGGGTGGAAGCCTGGTGGACGCCGGTTTTTGCCTTAACGTTATGGGTATCAGGTTTTTACGGTTATCAATAAGGCCAAAAGGCCGCGTATTAAGGAACGCCGGAATTAACTTAGCTAGACCCGTAATATAAATCAATCAATCAATCAATAATAATAAGTATATATCAAGATTTATTAAGTTATATTTATCTTAATAAATCCTTTAATCAGATAGGTTCCTTAATAGCTTACGTTTATCCCGTATACTCGGCTTTATAAGTAAATAACGTTATTATTAATTGCTTTTTTAAGGATTGTTAAATCGGTATATTCCTTACGTTAAAGAGGTAGCTTAAAGTTAACCTACGGGTAGACTCGGCCGTAAAATCGGAGTTAATATACCCATTAAGAGCTTTAAGCTTACCCTTATATATTAATTAAAAATATATAATAATCCGTAAATAACGTATAATTTACCTTATATATAAATAATATTAATAAGACGGATTTACGGAATACTGGATATTAATAAATTTATAGCCGATTAATATTATTATTTAAACTCCGGTTTTACTTAATAGCCCTTAAGTAACGGTTCCGGCTTAAAATCGACTTATATAGGTATATACGTCGGGTAAACCTTTTATTAACCGTAATCTCGTATTACCCTTTTCATATAGGTTTCCTGGCTAAGACGGATCGTTCGGTTTTATCGGTCTTATATAATAATAATACTTAAATAATAGCTTATTAAATTTAAATTAAATATATAGAATTCCTAATTAAGTATAACCTTTAAGTCTTAAACCCTTATTTAAACGGATTAATTATTAGGATATTATCCATATATATAATTACGATTATACCGGTTTTAAAATAAAAGAATATATAGTAATTTATATAAATAAATTTAAAACCTTATATAGCTATAAACTCCTAGAAACGATTATATTATAACCGTAATAATTATTTTAATCTATATAGGCCCTTTTTAAGCTTATAATAAAGCTTTTTACCGTCTTTACCGGTCTTTTTTTATCCTTTTGGTTATTCTCTTTTTCAATAATTTACTTTAAATTTTAATTATTAATCACTATAAAAATAAAGAGAACCTTATTACCGAGGTAAACGTCTTATTATAGTTAATACTTTTACGTTATTTAAAATTATATATTACTTATTAAGCTTTATAGTAAATTATATTATTATTAACTTTACGTTTAAGGGTATAAACCTATTATCCTCGTAATATCGTTACGCCGGCGGGGATTTAATTCTGTATAATTAAAACTTAAATATTTTTTTAAGGGAATTATATTCATTATCTTCCGTTAAATCCTAATTTATCTGGATATACTTATTTATTATAGTTTTTTTATAAGTTTTAAGCTTAATAAATTCCGGGGTTATTTTAAAAGATATTAAAATTAAAGGATATAATGATTTATCCTTATTACGGGTTAATAAAGCCGAGAAAAAGAATAGATCTAATAATATATTATACGGTTTATCCGGAAATATAAAGTTAAAATTATTTTTAATTAAGTTCTTAATTTATTATTTTTACCCTTAATTATAATTAATCTTTAAGTTTTCAGCCGTTAAATTTAAAGAGTCCGGTAAAGTTATTTATTAAGTAAAGACTATAGCCGGACGTATAGGTCGTTTAATAAGGGTAAAGCCTATATAATAATAATATCCGTTTTAATTAAATTATAATTCCTGAACTTCGTTTTTAAATTAAAGTCTTATTAAAGCCTTTTTATTTTCTTAAGCTCCTAGATTCAGTTAATAAACTCCTTATAATCCGAGTTATCCAACGGTATTACCTGTCTTTTTTCAATATATACGTTATATACGTTCTTTATTATAAGGTTGAACCGTTTTACCCATAAATTAATTACTTTAAAGTATTTATTAATCCCTTTATTAAAACCCATTAGGATATATTATTTTAACCTATTATTAAATTTAACCCGGTAACTTATAATTCTTACGTATATAATTGACTTTAAGGTTTATATATAAAATACCTACGTCCGGTTTCTTATTATATTAAACTTAATATAATATTACCCCTTTAAGCCGTATATATAATATTTATATAATTATATAGTTTATTATTTAGACCAGCTCCGGCCAAAAGCTTTTAAATATACCTTTTATTACCCGTATATGTTATATGCAACGTGCGCATGCCAAGAGCTTGTCGGGCACTAGCACCCAAAGGGGTATAGTGGCTTGGCGCGTACACTTATATTGCGTACCTTTATAGCTAGGTAGATACTCATTATATATATTACACCTACTTTTTACCTCAATACTTCCAGTACCTGATAAATAATAGCAATAGCGATAGTCCTTTTATTATACTCTTAATATAGAGCTATTCTCACCTTTATTCTCCTATTATTTTATAGATAAAAAACGTGCGATACTCTTAATATTTACGTTAAACGAGAATCTTTAATACTTAATTATCGATCCCTTTAAACGGCTTTCAATTAACTTATTATATTAATAGCGTTATCTACGGGTAAGCGAACTATACCTTAATTAAAGGAAGAATAACCTTTATCCTTAAATAATAACATAAAGAAGCCTTTACTCTTAAAGAATAATATAAAAAGAATGGAAAAAATATTTTTATAGCTTATTAAAAACGTTAAGGATCTTAAATTTAATACTTAAAAATTAAAATATAAGGTTATAAAGCTTAAAGAAAAACGCTTATTATCCAAAGACCTCGAAGAATAACGTTATCGCGATCCCTTATACTTAATAGAGCCTCTTTTTAATAATAATATTAACGTTAACCTTACTAAAGAGAAAAAGAAAAATATATAAGGAGCGGAAGTTAAAGTAATACGTTCTTTTATTAAAATGAACAAGTTAAACTGCTAGCGTATTAATAAAGTAAGCCACTTTAATAATATTATAGATATCTATAAATTTATCGATTAACTCCAAAGCATTAATATAATTAAATTATTAAAACTTATCTCTTGTAACATCGTTATTTACTTTATTAATAATAAGGATAATTTCTTAAAGGAAGCGTATAATTAATGGATGTCTGAATTAAGTAATATAACTCGTAAAACGCTTATAGCTTAAAGTACTTTGGATCCTCTTTACTTAATACTTAAAAAACGGTTTAAAACTCCGTAGAATCAGCTATTAAAATAACTTATAATAATAAAATATACTTATAAGGACGTAATAAATAAGAAGAATACTATAGCCTTTATAAATAAAATGATAATACTATATTATCGGATTAATAGTAATACTTAATAATTCACCTGGCAATAATCTTTATAAATGGTTTTCGATCGCTTTGAAGGCCTTTTACGAAATATACTTACTCGCCCTATTAATAGCCTCGACGATTTCATTACAGACGTACGTACTAGATAACCCGGCTGGTACGAGTCCTTCCATAACTACGGTAAATCGAAGCTTTAATAAGGTGGATACTACGGCCCTAATAAGAATGAATTCGATCCTTTAAAATCACGTTATGTTAAGCCTCGTTAAAATATTAATAAATTTAAGGCTTAATTTAAAGATAGCGATAAATATCGCCCTATTAATAATACTAACCGCAAGGTACTCCCCGTATTTAACCCTTTAAAGGTTTATTATTTCCGTTATAATAATAGCGATAATAACCTTACCCTAGAATCAGACGATAAAACCAAGCCTTTATTATAAGATGAGTATGTCGGTATATATTGGGTGGATAATTAGGCCCACCTTTATAATAAAAAGGGTAACGTATGGTCCTTTTAAAACCCATATTGGAACAATACCGTAATTACGGTAATAAAGAACTTAACCGGTTAAACTACGGAGATCACGGATTTAAGCGATTCAGCTCTTATAAAACACTTAAATTTACGATTATTTCCCGGGTAAAATCGCGATAACTACCCGGCTTACGGTTTTTCGATTTTTTAAACTTTACTTTAATAACCAGCCTTAATACTTAACCACTATTACTTCTTTTTACTTCCTTAATATACTTAACGCGAGCTATATTAATTCTTTAACCCCGGAGCCGCCTTTTATAATAAGGACTTCTACCTTACCGTCGTTACGAGGACGTAGCGGTCTTTTTTTTTTTATAATGCATTTATTATATACAACGTGCGTATACCAAGAGCTTATCGGGCACTAGCACCCAAAGGGGTATAGTAACTTAGCGCGCACACTTATATTGCGCACCTTCATAGCTAGGTAGACACTCATCATACATATTACACCCACTTTTTACCTCAGTACTTCCAGTACCTGACAGTATAATTTTAATTTTTTTATTAATTTCCCGGTTAATTTTCTTATTAATTGGATTTTATTTAAGGCTTTTACGTATTATTATTTTAAAAATAATCTTATATTATTTTAAATAATCCAAAAAAGCCTTAAATATATATTTCCTTTTATCGTTGGCTTAAAGGCGTTTAATCTTTTAATCCGGGGGTTATTTATATCTAACTTTCAACTCCTTAAACCGTTAAATTACGTCCGATTTATATATTAATAAGTAAACCTTTAATATTATAGTTTTATTATTACGGAAGGTTATATAATACGTTATTCCGTTATACCTTTAAGGATTAATTATCCTTAAAAGGTTTATATAAATAATTTTTAACGGGTTTTCTATAAATTTAAAATATTCTTTATATAATCGAAAATATAATTATCCGGTAATATAATATATATAATAAGCGTCTTCGGCCCTATTATTATTATAGCGTTTACGTTTAAGATCCATTTTAATCAATATGTTTATTAATTAAAATAATTTTTAAGCTTTAAAGTAACCTATATATATATATTAAATAAATATAGTTAAAGGTACGTTAAACGCCGTTATAATATAAGTAAGTTTTTATAAATTAATTATAAATAGGCCGTTTTATTTATTATAAATAAGCTTTTTTTAATTATATATTATCGTCCGGACCGTCTATATCATATTAAATTAAGCTTTATAATTTAAAAGTTACATTTTAGATATAAAATTAATTAAGTTCGTTAAAAAATATACCGTATCCGTAAATTTTACCTTAATAAGTGTCAGGGTGATAACCACTCGGCCACCAAGGCAAAAGTAGCTATCCGGGGTAGGTAATAGCGCTTAAGGGTAAGCCGCTATTACCATATATGAGAAGGTAGTCTACCCGGGGGATCACCCCCAGGGGTAGGCCCTACCCCGGAGCCCTTGCTCCAGGGTAGGTACTGCCATAACAATAAGCTTATTATTTACCTTATATATTATATAAGTAATATTTATATTCTTTGTATAATTTATTCTTATTAACCCGGGCCTTAAAGACGAAGATTAATAAGGTCTTAATTCCCCTTAAAAGAATCTTTTTTTATAAAAAATATATTAATTATAGTTATTATTAAGGATTATTAATTTTTATAGCTTTATTAAGATAACCGATATTATCGTTATTAATTATTATATATACGTTAATAAGTAAAAGTTAATTATTAAAAGGTTTATAAACGTAATAATTTCCTTAATAATTTTAAGCTTTTTAATATGGAACCTTATAAGCTTTTTTTCAAAATAAAGGTCTTAATATTTATCCTTAATATACTTATTATTATGCCCCTTTTAAGTATAATATTAATAAATAAGCTTTTCCCGGGTTTTATTAAAGGTCCTTTTATTATAACCCTTTAATATATCTTTATAAGCCTATATTAAGACGTTTAATTATTAAATAGCCGCCCGAGCTTTCTTATTACGGGCCTTTTATATAATATCGTAAAATTTAAGGGTACCCGGGCCTTATTATACCGCTATTTAAGTAAATATTAAATATTATATCTACTATAACTTTTTTAATTCATTTAAGAATATTTAAATAATAAAATAATTCGGGATAATTAAAAAGCTATTAATTACCTTAATTTTAATATAGACTTTTTAATAACAATTATTATACTTATTAATTATTATATTTAGAGTCTTTTATAAATTTATAAGCTTTTATATAAGCTCCGTATATAGCTTAGATCCTTATAATTTATATTAATCCTTAAATCGTTCTTAGATCGTATCTGGGTTTTCTATAATATTAATTAAATACCTAGTATTAATACCGTAACGGTTCTTTTAAGGCTATATATACCTTAAGGGTATCTTTCTTTTTTAATTTTTAAAGGTTATTAATTATTATTTAATCCTTTATTTATTAATTTTATAATATTTATTACCGTTAATTTATTAATAAAGGGATTAAGTTTAAAGGAAACCCTTCTATAATAGAGTTTTTCTTAATTATTATTATTAATAAAGTATATAGAAGATAATATTAATAAGATATTAATTACATTATAATTACTAATAATACCTAAGTTTAAGTTTAACGATATTTAATATTTTAAAGACTTACTATTTAAGGGTAAAGGGTAACTTACGTTAAATAACGGTATTTAATTCTTAATATTTATATTTAATTTAAAGATAATAATATTTAATAGGTTAATTAAGGGGTTTTTAAACGTTTTTAAACCGAAACTATTATATAATTTTGGCGTTTACTGTTATGGCAGTACCTACCCTGGAGCAAGGGCTCCGGGGTAGGGCCTACCCCTGGGGGTGATCCCCCGGGTAGACTACCTTCTCATATGGTAATAGCGGCTTACCCCTAAGCGCTATTACCTACCCCGGATAGCTACTTTTGTCCATGAGATGGCCGAGTGGTTATCACCCTGACAGAGTAATAGCGCAACTTCAGGGTAGTGCACCCCCGGAGTTAACCCTAAGGGTTTAAAGGGGTAGGTCTACAGTTCGAATCCGAGGACGCCCATTTTGGGTAACTCAGAGGTAAGACTGAGCGTGAGTACGGGGGCGGGTAGGACCCGCTACCCTACAGTACCGGGGGCCGAGGTCCGAGGTACATAAAACTACCGAGGGGGGCCGGAATGCCCGAAAACTACCGATGTAAGGGGCCGGAATGCCCGAAAACTACCGAGGGGGGCCGGAATGCCCGAAAACTACCGATGTAAGGGGCCGGAATGCCCGAAAACTACCGATGCGGGGGGCCGAAACGCCCTAAAACTACGCGGGCCAATCGTAAGACCGTGGGTAAGGCACCTTAAAACGTAGCCTTTACCTACCCAATAAGAGATGCGGGCCATACCCTTGCAAAGTCACTGAGCCCCTGGATTATGCCTGCGGGCCACTGAATCTAAATCCGGGTCCGGCCTAGGAGGTTCGGACCCACACCGGAGGTGATCTCCCTTAGGTAAGGAGCTCTCAACCCCCACTCACCTACCCCAATCAGGTTCTGAGAGGACCTCCAGCCCGGGGGGGGGTAACTCCCCCCCGGAGGCGTGGTTTGTAGTCTGTGGGCTCGGGGACGAGCCCATAGGAGAGGGGATACTGTTATGGCAGTACCTACCCTGGAGCAAGGGCTCCGGGGTAGGGCCTACCCCTGGGGGTGATCCCCCGGGTAGACTACCTTCTCATATGGTAATAGCGGCTTACCCCTAAGCGCTATTACCTACCCCGGATAGCTACTTTTGTCCATGAGATGGCCGAGTGGTTATCACCCTGACATTTACGGTAATAAATAATCCCTATTTTTAACTTAATCTTTATTAATTGGATTAAAATAATCTTCTTTCTTTAAATTTTTAAATATAAAAAGAAAAAGGGTATTTTATATACGATAATATTAATGAATAATAGGGTTTAACTACTATACTTTATACGGGATTATTATATACTTTAAAGTAATAAGTAATATAAGGCCTTATTAATTAAAGTATTCTTTATTTTAATTAAGTTTAAAACGGAATTTTATAATATATTATAACGTTATATATATACTTTTAAGATTCCTATTTTTTTCTACTTAAAGGCTTTTAATTTTTATAATTAAAATATTTAAGCTTATTTTAATTACTTTTATTTTAACTTAAAGGGTTTAATTTTTACGATCCGTAATAAAGAAGCTCGTTTTAAGTTTAATTATTTATTAAAGAATTTAATAATTGGTTTTTAACCTTCTTTTTTTAAGGATTAATTTTTACTTTAAAAGGTTTAATTATTAATTATTTATTCCGTCCCGTATTTACTTTTTAAAATTAAGTTAAAGTAAATAATTTTAGGTTATAATATATTTAAATCCGAGTAATCTATCTTTAATTAATCTTAAAAAACTTAATTTTAATACGGTCTTTAAAGCTTTAAACTTAATAAAGTTCTATAATATATTTAATATTTATTTAACGTCTTAAATTTTCTACTTAAACCCCGGTTAAGGCTTTACGTATATAGGTTAACTTTAAAAGTTTTACGTTTCGGCTTTATTAACTTAACGTTGGTTTAATTCTCCGGTATATAAGCGTTTACGGCCTTTAATAAGGTTAAGAAATAACGGTTTATATATTCTCGTTAATAAAACGTCCTCCCTTTTTAATTTAAAAATATAAATAATTAAATAGGCTTCTCTATTAATAACCATAATATTATACGCCTAATTAAATTGATTTTTAATAATATAGTTTATATATAGGTATCGTTTACGGGTATATTTTATATTATAAGCTTATTACCGTTTATAAATTAAATTGAATATTAAAAAGACATTATATAAGCACCTAGACGTATAATCCGGACTTATAATTTATTAAAGTTAAAAGGTATAAGTTACTTAATTATTACTATATATAAAGTAAGATTATATATAACGTTATATACCGTTATCCCACTTAAGTTTAATACGTCCGTCTTATTTAATCTGATCCGCGTCACGTGATCTCTTAAGTGGCGATCCTGCACATTCAACACCGATACTATAGATTAAACTAAAAAGCGTAAAAGACTTTTATATGAAAATAAGGGTAAAATTAAAAGAAGCGGAAGGCTCTTAAGGGGCGGGAACAAGGGCGTTAATAAAGGGTAAAGACGGCGGTTTAAAGTTAAAGGTACGAAATAAAGGTATAAAAACGGTAACCCCTTAAGTAAAAAAAAGTTAGGCAACGAGGGTAACAAAAAGGGTACCCGCGGTAAAGAATAAGGGGATAACGGAAAAAAGGGTAACCGTATCGAGGAAGGTAAAGATAATAACGGTCCGCTTATTTAATAATAAGGAAAGGAATAGGTTTATAGAAGTAAACTTATCATAGTTAATAAAAGCTTTTAAAGTAATAACGGAACTATTAATAAAATAGATTATTACGGTATATAAACTATAAAGTAAAGATATCCTCCTTAATATAACGTTTTTAAAGGTGAAAAAAAGCTTAAAAAGGTTTAAAGCTTAAGTTAATAAGAAAGAATATAAATTAATTAAGATTTTAAGGTAATTATTTACCATTACAATAAACAAGATATATTTATTACGTTTTATAAAAATTAAAAAAGAGGTTACGTTAAGGAATATAAAAAGGGAAAATACGGTTCTTTATTTAAAGCTTAAGATTATTAACTATAAGCTTCCTTTAATAATAAAAAGATTTAACTTTTTAAAATGTATAAAGAAATACTTTATTATTATATTAAGTATAATATTAATAAAAATATATAATAATGTTTTAAATAAAAAAATTATTAAAAAAGGATTTCTTAAGATAATTTAATTATAAAATAAGGCGGCAAATATTCATTAATATTTTAAATATTAAAATTATAAATATATTATTATAAAATATTTTAATATTACGAAATATACGGGTTACGTTAAAAGTTATAATATTTATAAGTATATAAAGTTAATAATTAAAGGGCTTATAAAAAACGTATTTAAATATTAAATATATTATATATAATAAGGAAAAATACTTAATATAAGATTCTAAATATATAATAAGAGTTAAGGAAATTAAACGTAAAAAGACCCGGATAACCGCGAAAATCCAATAATATAATACGTACGGGATTAATTTAACGGATTAATTAAAGGTAGCTTTAAAATATAAATTTAATTAACCAAATAATAAAGGGTAAATAACGATAATAAATAAAGTAAAAAAAAGAAAGCTTTTTACGATCTTAACTTTAAGGGCCGGTTATCCTACGTCTTTAATAATAACCGGGAAAATATTAAGTTAAAAAACGTTTAACTTTAATAAGAAACCCGTAACTTAAACGGGTATAAATAAAAGAACCTTTATAAAGGTTAATATATAATATATTAACGCTTTTAAGAATAATATAATATAATATCCGTAATAAAGGAATTAAAGTAATAATATTAATATTTAAATTTAAAGAAGTTAAAAACGTCGATATTATAATAATATAGGAATTACTATATAATTTATATATATTTATTTATTAATTAAAAAAAAACAGGTTTTATTTAACCTTTAAAAGGGATAAAATAATTAAAATATATTTCTTTATAAATAAACGGTTTAATATAAATAATTAAGATATTATTTATTATAATAGAAACCTTTATATACTCTATATTATGAAAGAAGGGGACTTAAAGGGTAACCTTAATATTTATAATACGTATAACCCGCCGTTAATTAATAAAAAGGGACTATTCATAATACCGTTACTTAAAGAGGTCTTAATTACTTTAAATAAATATATATTACTTAAAGACTTTAACTTATATTACTATATATAAAACGAAGAAAAACGTATAATAAATTACGTTAATCGGACGACTTATTAATAATTACTGTTCAAATTAATTTTTTATTATTAATATTATAAAAAATTATTATATAAAAGAATTATAAGTTTAAAACGACGATTAATTTAACCTTTAATACGGAAGGGGTTACTAGCGTAATTATAATATATAAATTATAAAAGGACTTAAAATATAACTCGGATTATATAGTAATATAAAAAACCTTAAATTAAACCGTTAATATAATTTTATTATTATTAATAAGGAAAGCGTAAAAAACAGTTAAGAAAGTAGAAATTTATATAAAAACGGAGGAAACGGTAATATAGTTTACGGACCTCCCTAAGTAAATAATAGAAATATTAAATAAAATAATTAACAAAATAATCTTAATAATAAAACCTTCTTAAAGAGTTAAAATTTATTAAAATAAAAAGTATATAACCGTAACTATAAAAGCAAGAAAACTAATAAAATAAACTTTTAAATATAAGAATTAAAAGATATTTAATTAATTAAAAACTACTTAAGAAAAAAAGGAAAAGACTATTAAGAAGGTTAAATAAATATATTTTCGGTTTACGATATATAATTTAACGGTTTTACTTTATAGTATCTGGAAGTTAATAAAGTATAATAAGGAATAAAGTAAAAAACTAAAGTTTATCTTTAAATTCCCGTCCCTTAAAAGACTTAATAATATATTAATTAATACCTTTAACGGTAAAATTAAGGCCCTTAAAGGAATATTTTTCCCCCCTTTATTAAAAATTAATTTAAACGATATCGACGGTATTACGTACTTTAACCCCGTATTAATAAATAAAGTAATATTATAAGATATAATAATTAAAACGATTAATAAATTAAAAATGGATAAAGCCCCGGGATTAAATAAGATTCTTAATAAATTCCTATTAATAGTAATATTGCTATTTAAAAGGGTCTTTATTTATCTTTTTTAAGTATATTTTAACGTTAATTATTATTTACGTAAATTTAAAAAAACGAAAACGATTATCCTTAAGAAGTTTATTAAGTTAAATTATTTTAAAGTAAAGTTTTATAGACTTATTATATTCCTTTATACGTTAAGGAAAACCTTAAAAACGATAATAATAAAGATCCTTAATAATTATATAAAGAATTATAGACTTCTCGCCGATTAATAAATAAAAAAAAAAGAAGCCGGTTAATAAAAATAACCGTTAAAGGATTAATTAATAACGTATATATGGTCTAAGGTTATAAGAAGAAGTATATTATGAATCTTTTTTTTTCTTAATATTATAAGTATTTTTAATAAAATAAACTATTAAAGGTTACTATATAACTTAAAAAAGAAAAGAATATTATTTTTCTTAATTAAATAAATAAAAAGTTTTTTAAACGATTAAGCTACGTTAATTAACCTAAAATAAAAAATAAGCTTAATAAAGCTTATTATAACGGGGATTCCTTAAGGATTGCTTATTTTTCCTATATTATTTTTATTTTTTAACGGTCTATTAATCGAAAAGCTTATTAAGTTAAAATAAAAGGTTTAAATTAAAAACTTTATTAATAACGTTTACCTTTTAATTTATAATATTTTTATCTATATAAACTATTTAAAACTAAAATAAGCTTATAAAGTTTATTTTTAATAAACGAGAATTTACGGGGCTTAATTTATATTATATAAATATAAGCTTATTTATATAATCAAAAGCTTAAAACTATATAATATAATAATTATAATAAACTTAAATAAAATTATAATAAAGCCGAATATCAATATTAAAATCCTTAACCTTTAAATAAATATAAAATTCGATTAAAAGGATTATATAAAAAAGGTTTAAAATAAAATAACTTTATAAGAAAAAGGTTTTATTTATCTCGTTATATTAATATAGGGAGTTACGTTATAAAAGGCCCGGATTATTTATTAAGCCGTAATAAAGTTAACTATAATATACGCTATAGCTATTTAATATATACTTAAGGGTACTTCGGGATATAAGAAAAAGTTTATTTAAATATTATAGAAAGTCCAGAATTAATATTTAAGAGTAATTAATGGTACCTTACCGAATCCCATAAAGCGGAAAACGTTACGTCAACGTTAAATTAACGCTTGAAGTAGCTGTAAAATATAAATAGCGTAAACTCCGCTTAAAAGTTAAAGTAAATTTTTTTTAAAAGATACGTTAAAGTGAATTTAAATTGAAAGTACCGTTAACTCAACGTTAACTCGGCGTTAACTTAACGTTAACTTAACTTCAACTTAATTTTAAATCCGCGTTAAAGTAACTTAAAAAAAAAACTAAATAATATAATAATAATACGTTTTATTTATGGTATTTAAGTATTATTATTTTTTTTTTCTATTTAAATATATACTTATTTATTAAAGGGCTTAATAAAGGGGCTAGTAAAGGGGCTGGTAAAGGGGCTGGTAAAGGGGCTGGTAAAGGGGCTGGTAAAGGGCTTGGCAAGGGGCTTGGTAAAGGGCCTGGTAAAGGGCTTAATAAAGGGTTTGTTAAGGGTGGGGTAAGGGTGCAGGTAAAGGGCCTTGCTTACCTCTTAGGTTCTCCATCCAAATCACGGTATTTTTCGGCCTGTTGCGGTAGGGGCATACGGGTATCGGGCGTCGCATTATAGTAAAAGGCCTAATAAAGGGCTTAGTAAAGGGTTCGCAGTAAGTGAGGGTGCAGTAAATGAGGGTGCAGTGAGTGAGGGTGCAGTAGGTAAGGGTGCAGTAGGTGAGGGTGCAGGAGGTGAGGGTACAGTAGGTAAGGGTGCAGTAGGTGAGGGTGCAGGAGGTGAGGGTGCAGTAGGTGAGGGTGCAGGAGGTGAAGTAGGTGAGGGAGGTGAGGGTGCAGTACGTAAGGGTGCAGTAGGTAAGGGTGCGGGTGGTGGTAAAGGTGGTAGTGCAGGTGGTAGTGCAGGTGGTAGTGCAGGTGGTAGTGGTGCAGGTGAGGGTGAGGGTAATGGTAAGGTAGGTGAGGGTAATGGTAAGGTAGGTGAGGGTAAGGGTGAGGGTAAGGGTGAGGGTGAAGGTGAGGGTGAGGGTGTAAGTGAAGGTGCAAGTGATGGTAAGGGTAATGAGGGAGGGTGATAAGGGTAATGAAGGTGATGGTAAGGGTGATGGTGATGTTGAGGGTAAGGGTGCAGGTAAAGGTAAGGGTAAGGGTGCAGGTGAGGGTGTAGGTAAGGGTGCAGGTGAGGGTGTAGGTATGGATAAGGGTGAGGGTGAGGGTGAGGGTGAGGGTGAGGGTGAGGGTGAGGGTGAGGGTGAGGGTGAGGGTGAGGGTGAGGGTGATAATGAGGGTGATGGTGAGGGTAATGAGGGTGGTGAGGGGTGGTGGTAAGGTGCAGGTGATGATGCAGGTGAGGGTAAGGGTGATGATGTAAGTGATAATAAGGGTGGTACAGGTAATAGTAATAGTAAAGGTAAGGGTAATGGTGCAGGTGCAGGTGCAGGTACAGGTGCAGGTGTAGGTACAGGTACAGGTGAAGATAAGGGTAAGGGTAAGGGTGATAATAAGGGTAATAATACAGGTAATAGTGCAGGTGATAATGCAGGTAATAATGTAGGTAATAGTGCAGGTAATGGTATAGGTAATAATACAGGTAATAGTACAGGTGATAATGCAGGTAATAATATAGGTAAGGGTGGTAAGGTGCAGGTAATAATGCAGGTAAGGGTAAGGGTACAAATGCAGGTGAGGGTGGTGGTAAGGGTGCAGGTGAGGGTAGTGGTAAGGGTGGTAAGGGTGCAGGTAATGGTAAAGGTGAGGGTGCGGTAAGGGTATTACAAAAAAAAAAAAAAAAAAAAGAACGTATTCGTAAAGTCTTTCTAAAGTCACTTTAACGCCGATTTAACGCCGAGTTAACGGTACTTTTAATTTAAATTCACTTTAACGTATCTTTCAATAATAAGCCATGTTAACTACCCGTTGATACCGCGTTTAAAACTATATGAATTCCCCTAAGGTACTTATAAAGTAACCTTTATTCCGGTATTAAAGTTTAAGGTCTTTATACCGTAAATTAAAGTCTTATTAAAGTAAATAATCGCTTAAAGAAAGTTAAAGAAATATATATACTTAATTATAATAATAGGGAACGGGCGGATCCGTTAAAATCTTAGTAAACCTTAAATTAAAAAGAGTAAATTAAAGATATTAATTCCTTTTTTTATTAAAATAAAATAATAATAAATTAAAAAGGATATTAACCTTATTAATATCCCGGAAGTTAGTTTAAACGTATATAAACTTTTATTAAACGTAAAAAAAATTAAAATTAAAAAGATTTAAAAAATAAAGGTTATAATAATCGCTTTATAAACTATAATAAAGTAAACTAAGCATTAACGGAAATATAAGGACTTTATACCTTAAAGTTATTATTATTTAATTCTTAGTAATAAAAAGATTATTAATAAGTATTTCCGCGGTTATAATATTATAAAAAAGGATAATAACGTATTAACAATTTAATTCCGGATAAATAAAAACGGTTTAACTTATTTCTTATTTATTATATATATTAAAGGTTAAATAAACGTTAAATATAAGTATAATTAAAGAAAGTAAGATACCGTATACGTCCTTATTTTTTATCTTTTATTTACGGAAATTAAGTTAAAATTTATCGTAAAAGTTAATATTTATAATTACCGTTAAATACTATTTATAAAACGAAATATCCGGGTAATTATTAAGTTTATAATATCTATTAAATTACTATTATAATTTTATTTTATTATAAAAATAAATAACGTTATTAAAAACCTTATAAAGAAGGCCTATTATTAATTAAAAAAGAAAAAGAGAAGCGGAAACCGGTTATATTAATTATATAAACCGGAAAGCATTTTCTATAGCCGTAAAAATATAATAATAAACGTTTATTAAAAATCCTTAGAAAAGTTAGCGGTAATAATAATATAAAAGGGGTTAAACGCATAAATATTAATAAGGATATTTAGAGGTATTACGTAAGGTTAAGGTAATATAGATATATAAAAAAGTAAAAGAATAACAAGCTTAAAAGCAGCCTTTATAAGGATACGGTCGTAATATTATGGATTTTCTTAAAGAATTTAAAATATAGGAAGTATATAAATAGATTATTACTTTTTAAACGGTTATTAATATCCTTTACCTTAAGGGATAAAGGGTAGAAACCTGGTGGACGCCGGTTTTTACTTTAACGTTATAAGTATCAGGTTTTTACGGTTATTAATAAGGCTAAAAGGCCGCGTATTAAGGAACGCCGGAGTTAGCTTAACTAGATCCGTAATATAAATCAATCAATCAATCAAATATTTTTTATAACTTCTTAATAAGTTTTTAACTTAAATACTTCCGGCTTATTTTTAAATAATATTAACGTTAAATAATAGATATCCTTTTCTTTATTTAAAATAATTATATTAATAAAGGTAAATAATAAATTTAAGGATATATTCTGGAGCTTTAAGTATTTAAGGATTTTAAGCTTAAAGTTATTTCGGAGGATAATTTAAATTTTTTCCTATGATTTATTAAATTATTATTTAACTTAATTATATTAAGTTTAAGGATAATTTCCTTATTTTTTTAACCGGAAATATTTTATTTATAAGTATATTGTTCAGAATATTATCGATAAAGGCGTTATTATAAATTTAATTCTTATAATTCTCCCTTAAAACAGGAACTTATTAAAGCTAAGGTATATATCTTTTTTTAAATATTAAATCTTTTCCGTTAAGGTATTTTTATTAAAGTTATTTAACGGAGTAATTTTCCGTTCCTTAATATAAATATTATAAAATCGTTTTATTTTCTTATTAAAAGTCTATACTTAAGGGTCAAAGACCCAATATATCTTAATAATTTAATTATTATAACTTAATAAAATAAATAAATCGGCCCTTTTATTTAAGGAGGTCCGATATTTTATAATCTTAACTTATATTAATAATCGAATTACTCATAAATATAATAAATCCGGTACTTAATTATTTTACGTTTAATATAAGGTAATCTTCCTTTTTAAGTTAAACGTAAATTCTTTTATAATAAAATAATTAATAATTATAATGATTTCCGGCTATAAATTCTTAAATAAATTTATATTATAGATTATCGTACGGGTCCGCTCTTTAATTTCCTAGTTAAATCTTTTACTTATAAGGTTTTATTCGGGTTTATTTCGTACCGTTAATTTATAGATAATATTATAGTCTTTAAGGTAATCTTAAAAGTCTTTTAATATATATTTACCCTTATTATCTATCCGTAAGTACTTAATTTTCTGGTTAATAGTCTTATATTTAACTTAAAATTACTTAAATTTACAGGTTACGTCCGACTTATAGATTCCCGGGTAGACTTTTAATATATAAGTAAAGTCGTCCCGGAAAGTAATAAAATATTTAGTTATATTAAAATTTATTAACTTAATAAACCCCGTAACGTTTAAATAAATAAGCTTTAATAAAGTAATCTTTAACTTAAAATATCTTTTATAAGGCCGAGAGGTTATCTTATTAAAAGCGTAATATATATACTTTATCTCCTTTAAGGGTTTTTCTTATTTTTTTCGTTTACGTTTAAGGAATATTTTTATTAATACTTTAATTAACTTAATAATGAATTAAGGGCTAAAATACTTTATTTTTATATATTAAGTTAATGTATCGTTTAATACGTTAAATACCGTTATTATTAATTAAGATAATATTAAGAGATTTAATATAAAAAGCTGTCCTTACCGGGAATATATAAATTTACCGGGTCCTTTATTTATTATCCGTTTAACCCGGGAATTTATTATTGTTAGCTTTATTATTTAAAAGTTAAGTCTCCGAAAAAAAGGTTTACTTTATTATCGGGGGAAAAAATAGAATTTAAAAACTTAAATATTACCTTCTTCCCGTTAATATTATAAATTATTTAAGCGGTATTAATACCGCCCGTAGAATTAATTTCTATTAAACTTAACCTTAAAAATACTATTTAATAAGATTAAAGGTCGTTATTAAAGAATTTTCTTTAATAGAAAAGGTATTTATTATAGCTGTTATTTAAGATTATTAACTTTTATAAATTAATTAAGTTAACGGATATTATTATATATATAGGTTTAATATTTAAGTTTATTATATTATAAACCTCCCCTGGAATTAATAAATTTACCAGTATAATAATAATAATAGCTTCCTTAATTTTTAATTTCTTTAACCCCCGGTATAACGTCTTAATCCTTTTCTCAGGGTAAAAATGTTAATAATTACTCTCCGAATATTTATTATTGCGGCCTTTTACGATATAGTAATTATACTTTTAATTATTATATTCGGTAAAAAACCGCTTATTATTAACCTTTAAAGCTATTAAATGGGACTATAAAGTAATATTAACGTAGGTTATATTAATCTGTAATTTTTCGTTAATAACTCTTAATATAACCTTATTAAAAGTAAGAGAATTTTGGCCCAGGATAGTCTAATTTTAGGCCAAGTTAATATAAAAATATTATTAATTATTACCGAAATTAAATAAGAAAAATTAAATAATTATTAAGTTAAAGACCTTATATAACTTATCGATAATTAGTATTTCAGTAATATATTTATGGAATTTACGGGTAAATTAATTGATTGTTTTATTTGGATTTTTTATTATTATTTTAAACTCCCAGGTTAGCTTAATATATAAGCTTAAACCTTAAAGTTTAAAATAAATAATAAAAGTAATCCAGATTTCTTTATTCGTATCCAATTTATTTATAAGGTAACGTATATTATCCTTATAATGAGTTTTAATAACTATAGTAGCCTTAAGTTCATCCCTGATAATTATAGGGTCGTAAAAATTATTAAGGATTAATTAATTTTTAATTTACCGGCTCTATAATATTTATCAACGTTACTTAATTAATAAAGGAATAATATTAAAAAAGAAACTCCCGGAAGTAAAAATTTTAATCTTAAAGGTTATTTTCAGTAAGAAAATAAAAACTTAATATTTTTAAATTAATACTTATACGTAAAGAAATACTGATTACTTAATTAAATTTAAACTTAAGGCTAAAATTAAATAAGGAGTTTAATAAGTTTTTTAACTTTAAAGATTCTAATTTTAATTAATACTTAATTAACGAATTATTTAAGGGTGAAGGATATTCCGTATTAAATAACGGGATTTAGCCTTTTACCCTTAAACGGAACTTAAAGATTAATTCGTTAAGCGGTAATATTAAAGGTTTTTTTAAATATTTTTAAGCCGAAAACCATTATAAAACTTCGGCGTAAATAAGGGTAAATACTTCCTATTTACGTTTTCAGTTACCTTTTAAGTGGTCTTTTAGTTTTCTTTCTGAAGGTTTCTTAAATAAAAACGGAAGAATTTATTTTTAACTTAACGGTAAAAGGTAATAAAAAAATTTCCGTATTAATAAAGTAAAGTAGTAATATACTTAGGGGTTTTAATAATAAAGCATAAATTCCAAATAAAGTTTAGTTTATCTTAATTAATAATAGATTAAAACTTCGCGGATATTTAAATTTTCTTTATATTTTTTTGAAATTATTTACCCCCCTTATACTTAATATAATACGGAAAGTTAATTTCTATATTTAATTGCCGCTTTTTACTTTAAAGGTTATAATCTTTATTCGTAATTATTTTACCCTTAATCTTCCGGGCGTTAATTAAATTAAGTAACCTTCCGGGCCAATTAGGATATAAAGTATTCAGTGGCTAATTTTTAGCTTCCCCTTTTTGAAACGTAGAATCTCGGTTTAAGTAAATAAACTTTTTTCTTTTTGGATTTAATCCTTAAAAATGGTTTTAAATAAATAATTTTAAAGGTAAAACCGAATCGTATCCTTACTATATAATTAAAGTTACCGTTTTAAAAATAAAATTTTATTTTAAAGATAAGATTTTTTTTTATTATAAAAAGTGAAAATTTAAAGTTTTCTAACTCTATAACGTTCCGTAATCCTTATAAAAAGTCTTATTAAATAATCTTAACGGCGGAATAAGGTTAAAAATCCTTTAAATTATAAAAAATTTTAAATTGGGTAAAGATTTTTTATTATAATTATAAGGTTTTTAAAGGTTTAAACTTGAAAAAGTTTAATTAAGGTTAAAATTTCTTAATTAAAACCTTTATTAAGGCTTTATTTAATACTTTATATTATAAAGCTAAAGCTTTTATATATAATCGGTTTCTGGCGTATAAATATTAACGTATAATTAACCTATAAAATTAAAAAATAAGCATTTATACTTTTTAATTAATAAATACGTATACCCCGGCAATAATAAATTGAAATATCTTATCCTTATAGAATTTTAGATTATTAAGTTATTAATTAACTTTATAGCTTAAAGATCGTAATTTAATAATATATTAAGTAAAATACTTTTATCTTTTAAGTATATTTTATACGGTAAAATCTTTATATTATAATTATAAAATTAAATAAGGAAAAGGTATTCCTATAAGGTATTATTATTACGAGGCCGGGCTTATAACCTTTTAAAATATAAAATATAAGTTACTTAATTATTCTTTATATATAGAAGTACGATTAAGTACTCCTGAATCCCGGCTACCCTAATTGGGTCTAGCTTCGGATCATATCCAATATACCCGAGTGCCAGGTAACTGATATGAGTACTTTTAACATATTGTTTCCTTTTCGGTTACTATATACACTTTCTTTATAGTTTTTACCGTTTAAGTTTCCCTTACTTAATAAGCTCTTATTATGGCCCCTTCACTTTATATATCCGTTTTTGATTATTTTTGTATTGGTACTTTTATTATTACCTTTTAAATTTCCCTTAAACAGGGTAAGGGTAAGGGTCAACATGTCAACAAACAAGGCTCAGCCTTACCACGGAAAAAAAAAGAGTCGTATTCGTAAAGCCGCTTTAACGTTACTTTAAATTAAAAGCTACTTTAACGTCCCTTTAACGGGCTTTTAAATTCTAAGCCGCGTTAACTACCAGTTGACGTCACTTTCAGAACCATATAAGTTCCCTCAAGGAAGGTTTTAAAAAAACGGTTATAATAATAAAATAAAAAAATAAGTATAATTAAGATAATAACAATATATATACCGGTCAATGTATTTAAAAATATTATTTAAAATATTAATATAAAACGGACTTATAAAGAAATAGAAAAATAATAAGTTTAAAGATAATCCTTAAAAGGATTTTGTTGAAAAAGTGAATTATAAAGAAATATTTCAACACTCCCTTACATTGGAGAAGCAAATTCTTTGAATTTCAGGTTTTTCTGGAATTCAGTTGGTTTTAACTTAAACGTATAAATATTTTAATTAAATAATTAAATGACTCTTGAAAAAGTGAATTATAAAGAAATATTTCAACACTCCCTTACATTGGAGAAGCAAATTCTTTGAATTTCAGGTTTTTCTGGAATTCAGTTGGTTTTAACTTAAACGTATAAATATTTTAATTAAATAATTAAATGACTCTTCCGGGGCTTAAACTCCGCCCCTTAATCTTAGCACTTAATAACGTTTTTTCTCGGAGTTCTATTACTGCGCTAGCCCGGGCTTATAACCTGTTAAAAAAGTGAATTACAAAGAATTTCTTATTCAATGTAATATTTCAACAGATTTAATCATAATATTATAAGTTTTCTTTAAAAAATGTATAAATAAATTATTATTTTTTAAATAGTTAAAGACGCTTTTTATCCTTTAAAACGAGAATGAGAATTAAGTAAATACCGGTTTTTAATTTTAACGTTATAAATATTAGGTTTTTACCGTAATTGATAAGGCTTAATAGCCGATTATTGAAGAAAGTCGGAATTAACTTAATTAAATCCGTAATATAAATCAGTTAATCAATCAATCAAATGTAATAAAAAAAATAAAGTAAAAAAAGACTTATTACGTTATTTACTATAAAAATTTAAACGTTACTCTCGTTTATCGATCTATTACGTTATATAATATAAAAATTTCAAAATTAATAACTCTAAAATACTATAGAATCTATAGGAACCCTAAATTAATATTTCTTAAAATATGAAAATAACGTTTAGAAAAGAATTTATATTAACGTTATATTAACGTCGGGATATTCTAGAAATTATATTAATAAAAAAGTCTTAATATAAAAGATTTTTAAGATTAATGAGAGTTTATAAAGTTAAAGCTAAGCTGGTATTATATTATAAAGAATTTTTATCAATTATGAAAAACCGAAAATGAAAGTCACTTTTTTAAGTGTAAATTATATTAATAACGATATCTTATTTCTGGATAAATTCTTTTTATATTAAATTAATAAGATGAATAGTCGTAATAGTTTAAGTTATTTAAGTTTTTTAAATTATTATGCGGGTATTTATTATAATTATATTAATTAATCATGGCGTAATGAATATAAAAAAAGAGAGTTATATATGAATAAATACGAGATATTAGTTTTTTTATTAAGGAAAATACGTTAAAAAAATCGTGAAACTTAGGACGCGTAATTAAAAAAAATATTATCAATAAATAGGGAAGACTATTAAGTTAATAAAAGAACCAAATACTATATATTAAAACAAACTATAATTAATTAAAAAGAAAAGGATATGAAAATAATTAACTAAAAGGATAATTTAATTACGTAAATATTAATAAACGTCCTTAAATATAATACTTAATAAAAAGCTAATGTTATTTAAGCAAATATAAGTTTTCAACGTTAAATTATAAGGCGATGAAGATTATATCTTTAACCGTTTATAACTATATTCTTAACTGGTTTATTAATAATAAATAAGTATGTTTTTACCGTTTTAAGGTATTAAACCATTATACATAATACGTAATAGATACTTATAGTAATATTTTACGTTAAATAATATTAAGGAAAGTAATCAATAGATAAGGAATATAAAGTTAATAATAAGCCGGATAATATATTATTTAATAATAAAAGATAAGGTCGGAAAACATAATAAGTAAAAAGGGTTTAAGTATTATAGGTATGAAAATTAACGGGGTAACGGAGGACTTAACGTTAATTTATTATTATGTTAACGTAATGTTCAAATGGTAGGGTGTAACTTGCTTAGTTAAGTGAGTACTATATAACGTGCTGAGCCATATCTATCTATTAGAAGTCTAGGAAGTAGGCTAGCCCCCTTTTGGTAATAACCGAGGTCTCTGCCTTCTATAATTTTAATACTCTTATTCGATTAATAGCTTTATAATATTATAATACCGTACCACTTATTAAGCAAGGAGCAAAAGCTTCTATTAAACCGTATTACCGCAGTAACGGGTATATCTATCTTAAAATTTAATAGTAAGGGGTATATTTATCCTATACTCCAGAGGTATAATTACTTTAATCTTAAATGATTTCTGAATTCTTAAAAAGCATCCCTTAATAACAGCTTTATTAAGCTATCCATAATTATATTATTAATAAAATAATATACAAGCTTTACCTATTTATTAATTATGTATTCCTGGAGGAAATAATACTTAATATATATATACTTTATTTTTAAGTACCTAGTTTATAAGGTTTTTGGCCAACGTAATTACTCCTTAATTATTATAAAAAATTACCGTGGTAAAAGTAAGAGCCTTAGTATCAGGTTTAAGCTAGGTAAGAAAAACGTGATTCTATATAAAATCCTTATCCTTAAAGGCCGGTAATACCGTTCAATTCAGGGTAACTTTAATAAGCTAGGCTAATAATTGTTCGAGCCAGATCGCCTCTTTAATAATATTATACTATCTTATATACTCGGCCTTAAAAATAAATAAGGTTATAGTTGGTCAATATTTTAAAGACTAGTTAATAATTGTACTTCCTAGGTTAAAGGTATACCCGGAGGTAAACTGTCAGAAGTGCAGAAGGCAGAGACCTCGGTTATTACCAAAAGGGGACTAGCCTACTTCCTGGACTTCTTATAGATAGATATCGCTTAGTACCTTACATAGTACTTAATTAAGCAAGTTATACTTTATTATTTTAACAGGTTATAAGCCCGGCTTATATACTTACTACTGCGCTTAATAATTAATAAGCCTTAATAACCATAGCTTAAATACCTTAAGAGCCGTACTATCGCTCCGCCAGTATCGTAACGGCTTTTATTATTATTATAACTGCTGTAATTATTTAATAATCCTATCGATTTAAGCCTTAACTACCTGAAAATAAGGAGGCTAAGACGGAAAATAAGAAGCTTAAAACGTTACCCAGCTTGAAAATTATTATTTATACGTAGACCGTAAGGTATAGTAGCCCTATATACCGATTTACGCGTACGCTATAAAAGTATAGTAATACCTATAAAGCCGTTAGATCGGCGGATCCCTAATAAACGCGCTAATACCCCTAAAGAATAAAGGGAAACGTTTATTTATTATTAAGGCGATTAAAGCGGCCTATAAAGCTTATTATCGCGTATACTTAGTTTCTTAATTAAGTTAATTATTTAATTTAAGCTATTATTATTCTAGCCTTATATTAAAGTTTATCTTAATTACCGTATTAAAGTTTAAGTATAAAGAGAAGTAAAATACTTACTTTTAAGGCTCTTTCCTTTTTATTAAAATTATTAAGGCTTAAATCAATTATAGCTCTATTTTTAAAGGCTCTTTATTAAGATCTTTATTATTACCGAGAATATATAGATTATCCTGATTTATAAATTCTATTACTTTAACCCGTAATTAAACTATTTATCCTTAAATAACGTTCTTTTACTTAATATATTATATATACTTTATAAGCTTTACGCCTTAGACGGTCCGTTAAGATTAAGAAGCTTGTTGAATGTGCAGGATCGCCACTTGGGAGATCACGTGACGCGGATTAGATTAGATAAGGCGGACGTGCTAAACCTAAGTAGGATAACGGTATATAGCTTTATATATAGTCTTACTTTATATATAGTAATAATTAAGCAACTTATACCTTTTAATTTTAATAGGTTATAAGCCCGGACTACGTATTTAAGTGCTTAAATAACGTCTTCTTAGTATTTAAATTGGCCCATAAACGGTGGTAAACTTATGGTATAAGATATACCCGTAAACGATACCTATACGCAGGCTATATCATTAAAAAATCGACCTAGTTAAGCATATAATACTACGGCTATAAACAGAGAAGCCTATTTAATTATTTATATTCCTAAATTAAGAAAGGAGGACGTTTTATTAATAAGAATATATAAACCGTTATTTCTTAACCCTATTAAAGGCCGTAAACGCTTATACGCCGGAAAAATTAAGCCGGTATTAAGTTAATAAAGCCGAAACGTAAAGCCTTTAAGGTTAATATATATACGTAAAGCCTTAACCGGGGTTTAAATAAGAAATTTAAAACGTTAAATAAATATTAAATATATTATAAAATTCTATTAAGTTTAAAATTTTAAAGACCGTATTAAAATTAAGTTTTTTTAAAATTAATTAAAGATAAATTACTCGGATTTAAACGTATTACGGTTTAAAATTACTCGCTTTAATCTAATTTTAAAGAATAAATACGGGACGGAATAAGTAATTAACAATTAAACCTCTTAAAGTAAGGATTAATCCTTAAGAAAAAAGGGTTAAGAATTAATTATAGAATTCTTTAATAAATAATTAAACTTAAAATAAGTGTACTTATTATAAATCGTAAAAATTAAAGCCCTTAAGTTAAAATAAAGTAATTAAAATAAGCTTAAACGCTTTAAATATAAAGATTAAGGGCCCTTAAGTAAAAAAGGGTAATAATCTTAAGGGTATATATATAATATTATAATACGTTATAAAGTTTTATTTTAAGCTTAACCGGAATAAAGAATACTTTAATTAATAAGATTTTATATTACTTATTACCCTAAATTATATAATAATCCCGTATAAAGTATAGTACTTAAACCTTATTATTCAGTAATATCGTCGTATACGAAGTACCCTTTTTCCCTTTATACTTAAAAACTTAAGGAAAAAAAACCGTTTTAATTTAGTTAATAAAGATTAAGTTAAAGATAGGGATTACTTATTACTATAAACGCCGAAGTTATATAATAGTTTCGGCTTAAAAGCGTTTAAGGAACCCTTAAATAACCTATTAAATACTATTATTTTCGGGTTAAATATAAACGTTAAAAATTGGATATTATCGTTTAACGTAAGTTACCTATTACTTTCAGATAGTAAGTCTTTAACGTATTAAACGTTATTAAATTTAAAGTTAAGTATTAATAATAATTATAGTATAATTAATATTTTATTAATATTATTTTCCGTATACTTTATTAATAATAATAATTACCTTACCGAATCCCATAAAGCGGAAAACGTTACGTCAACGTTAAGTTAACGCTTGAAGTGGCTGCAAAATACAAGTGGCGTGAACTCCGCTTAAAAGTTAAAGTGAATTTTTTTTAAAAGATACGTTAAAGTGAATTTGAATTGAAAGTGCCGTTAACTCGGCGTCAACTCGGCGTCAACTCGGCGTCAACTCGACTTCAACTTAACTTCAACTCCGCGTTAAAGTAACTTAAAAAAAAAACTAAGTAATATAATAATAATACGTTTTATTTATGGTATTTAAGTATTATTAATTTTTTTTTTCTATCTAAATATATACCTATTTATTAAAGGGCTTAATAAAGGGGCTGGTAAAGGGGCTGGTAAAGGGGCTGGTAAAGGGGCTGGTAAAGGGGCTGGTAAAGGGGCTGGTAAAGGGCTTGGCAAGGGGCTTGGTAAAGGGCCTGGTAAAGGGCTTAGTAAAGGGTTTGCTGAGGGTGGGGTAAGGGTGCAGGTAAAGGGCCTTGCTTACCTCTCAGGTTCTCCATCCAAATCACGGTATTTTTCGGCCTGTTGCGGTAGGGGCATACGGGTATCGGGCGTCGCATTATAGTGAAGGGCCTGGTGAAGGGCTTAGTAAAGGGTTCGCAGTAGGTGAGGGTGCAGTAGGTGAGGGTGCAGTAGGTGAGGGTGCAGTAGGTGAGGGTGCAGTAGGTGAGGGTGCAGGAGGTGAGGGTGCAGTAGGTGAGGGTGCAGTAGGTGAGGTAGGTGAGGGAGCAGTAGGTGAGGGTGCAGTAGGTGAGGTAGGTGAGGGAGGTGAGGGTGCAGTACGTGAGGGTGCAGTAGGTAAGGGTGCGGGTGGTGGTAAAGGTGGTAGTGCAGGTGGTAGTGCAGGTGGTAGTGCAGGTGGTAGTGCAGGTGGTAGTGCAGGTGGTAGTGCAGGTGGTAGTGCAGGTGGTAGTGCAGGTGGTAGTGGTGCAGGTGAGGGTGAGGGTAATGGTAAGGTAGGTGAGGGTAATGGTAAGGTAGGTGAGGGTGAGGGTGAGGGTGAGGGTGAGGGTGAGGGTGAGGGTGAGGGTGAGGGTGAGGGTGAGGGTGAGGGTGAGGGTGAGGGTGAGGGTGAGGGTGAGGGTGAGGGTGAGGGTGAGGGTGATGAGGGTGGTGAGGGGTGGTGGTAAGGTGCAGGTGATGATGCAGGTGAGGGTAAGGGTGATGATGTAAGTGATGGTAAGGGTGGTGCAGGTGATGGTGATGGTAAAGGTGAGGGTGATGGTGCAGGTGCAGGTGCAGGTGCAGGTGCAGGTGCAGGTGCAGGTGCAGGTGCAGGTGCAGGTGCAGGTGCAGGTGCAGGTGCAGGTGCAGGTGAAGGTAAGGGTAAGGTGAGGGTGATAATAAGGGTGATGGTGCAGGTGATGGTGCAGGTGATGGTGCAGGTGATGGTGCAGATGATGGTGCAGGTGATGGTGCAGGTGAGGGTGGTAAGGTGCAGGTGATGATGCAGGTGAGGGTAAGGGTGCAGGTGCAGGTGAGGGTGGTGGTAAGGGTGCAGGTGAGGGTAGTGGTAAGGGTGGTAAGGGTGCAGGTGATGGTAAAGGTGAGGGTGCGGTAAGGGTATTACCAAAAAAAAAAAAAAAAAAAAGAACGTATTCGTAAAGTCTTTCTGAAGTCACTTTGACGCCGAGTTGACGCCGAGTTGACGCCGAGTTGACGCCGAGTTAACGGTACTTTTAATTTAAATTCACTTTAACGTATCTTTCAATAATAAGCCATGTTGACTACCCGTTGATACCGCGTTTAAAACTATATGAATTCCCCTAAGGTAAGAAAGACTTTATTATAGGGGGTTTTCTTTTAAGCTTAATCCCTTTATTAATAAATTAACGGTAATAAATATTATAAAATTAATAAATAAAGGACTAAATAACGATTAATAACCTTTAAAAGTTAAAGGAGAGAAATACCCTTAAGGTATATATAGTCTTAAAGAACCGTTACGGTATTAATATTAAGTATTTAATCGATATTATAAAAAGCCCGGATACGATTTAAGAACGACTTAAAAATTAATATAAGTTATAAGGATCCGAATTATATACGGAACTTATATAGGAATTTATAGGCTTATAAAAGACCTTAAATATAATAATTAATAAGTATAATAGCCGTTATTAAAAAGTTTATATTAAGATTAAGGCGATTAATAGCTTTTTAATTATCCTAGATTATTTTATTATTTAAATATTCTTAAATAAATTAAAGGAATCATAATAAACGTAATACTCGGTATTTACTTAAACAACGGTATAATAAGGCCCGGGTACCTTTAAATTTTACGATATTATATAAAGGGCCCGTAATAAGGAAGCTCGGGCGGCTATTTAATAATTAAACGTCTTAATATAAACCTATAAGGATATATTAAAGGGTTATAATAAAAGGATTTTTAATAAGACCCGGGAAAAGCTTATTTATTAATATTATACTTAGAAAAAGTATAATAATAAATATATTAAAGATAAATACTAAAACCTTTATCCTAAAAAGAAGTTTATAAAATTCCGTATTAAAAAGCTTAAAATTATTAAAGAAATTATTATATTTATAAACTTTTTAATAATTAACTTTTACTTATTAATATATATATAATAATTAATAATAATAATATCGGTTACCTTAATAAAGCTATAAAAGCTAATAATCCTTAATAATAATTATAATTAATATATTTTTTATAAAAGGAAATTCTTTTAAAGGAAATTAAGACTTTATTAATCTTTATCTTTAAAGCCTAAATTAATAAGAATGAATTATATAAAGGGTATAAGTATTACTTATATAATATATAAGGTAGATAATAAGCCCGTTAAAATGAAATTTACGGATACAGTATACTCCCCGGTAAACTTAATTAATCTTATATTTAAAACGTAACTTTTAAATTATAAGGCTTAACTTAATATAACGCAGACGGTTTAAACGGTAACGTATAATTAAAAAAAGCTTATTTATAGTAAATAAAACGGCTTATTTATAGTTAACCTATAAGAATTTACCCTTATTATAACGGCGTTTAACGTACCTTTAACTATACTTACTTAATATATACGTATAAGTTACTTTAGAGCTTAGAAATTTTTTTAATTAACGGATATATTAATTAAAATAAATCTTAAACGTAAACGCTATAATAATAATAAGGCCGAAAATACTTATTATACGTATTATATTACCGGACGGTTATGCTCTTAATTATATAAGGGATACCTTAAATTTATAGAAAACCCGTTAAAGCTTATTTATATAAATCTTTTAAGGATAATTAATCTTTAAGGGTATAATAAAATAATATATTATATAAACTTCCGTAATAATAAGACTATAATATTAGAAATTTACCCGTTAATATATAAATCGGACGTAATTTAACGGTTTAAAGAGTTTAAAGCTAAATATAAACGACCCCCAGATTAAAAGATTAAACGCCTTCGGGCCGATAATAAGGGTAAATATACGTTTAAGGCTTTCTTAAATTACTTAAAATAATATAAGATTATCTTCAAGGTAATAATACGTAAAAGCCTTAAATAAAATTTAATTAATAAAAAAATTAACCGGAAGATTAATAAAAAGATTAAGGTTATACGGGTAATAAAAGGCATACTTAAAAGCTTTTAGCCGGAGCTAGTTTAAACGGTAAACTATATAATTATATAAATACTATATATACGGTTTAAAGGGGTAATATTATTGATTGATTGATTTATACTACGGATCTAACTAAGCTAATTCCGGCGTTCCCTAATACTTAGCTATTTAACCTTACTAATAACCGTAAAAAACCTGACATCTATAACGTCAGGAATAAAAACCGGTATTTACCTAGCCTTTACTTATATTTTAAGGGTTAAGAATATTTATGGTTATCTAAAGAATAAGAATTTATTTATACGTTTTTTCTAAGAAAACCTATAATATTACGACTAAATTTACTTAAGGGTTATCCTTAAACCTATTGCTTTTTTATTACCTTACGGGTTTATTTAATATTAAAATTTCAGAATTCCGATTATATTATTAAATATCCTTATTAATACGTATATTATTATTATCTTATTTATATAACTTTATTGACCGATATAGTATTATTTCTTACGCCGCCCTGGTATTTATAGCCCCCTTAACCCTTTATTAAGTATAGTTTTCCCGCCGCTGCTTTTTACCCTTAGGTTAACGGCGAGGTTTCTTAGTTAAATTTTTAATTATTTCCTTTATTTCCTTAATTAAGCTGAACTATAATAATAAATTTATAATTATTATAAATTTAATGGCCGCTTTAATACCCTTTTTACTAATAAGTATTTAGCGATAATTATTGGTCCCTACCCTTTTAATTAGTTTTAATTTAAGCTCCTTAAACAGTAAATAGGAGATTAATACGTATACAGCGTCTTACTTTTATTACCTATATTTATAGTTAACGTTAATCCGGTTACCGGCGTATATAATAAAGAGGAAATAAACTAAGCCGTTCTTACTTATCCGGAGTTAAATTACTAGCGCGCTATCGCTTTTCCTTATAATCCCGTAACGCCGGAGATGCTTATTAGTGACCTCATCGCTATCCAGCGCCGGGTGCCGTCGCCCTTAGGGGATCGATTCTCTGTATCTGCGCCAGCGCTCTGTCCACCTCCCTATGGTCCACAGGGGGGGTAATATTATATTAAACTTAATATAATAAAAAACCGGACGTATTCTTTATATAAACCTTAAAATCAATTATATACGTAAGAACTATAAGTTACCGGGTTAAGCTTAATAATAAGTTAAAATTATATATCTTAATAAATTTTAATAAAGGGATTAATAAATACTTTAAAGTAATTAATTTATAAATCAAACGGTTTAATTTTATAGTAAAGAACGTATATAACGTATATATTGAAGAAAGATAAATAATACCGTTAAATAACTCGGATTATAAAAAGCTTATTAATCAAATTTAAAAGCTTAAGAAAATAAAAAAACCTTAATAAGACCTTAATTTAAAAGAGAAGTTTAGGAATTACGGTTTAATTAAAATAGATATTATTAATATAAACTTTATTTTTATTAAGCGATTTATACGTCCAGTTATAGTTTTTACTTATTAAATAACTTTACCGGACCTTTTAAGTTTAACGGTTAAAGACTTAAAGATTAATTATAATTAAGGGTAAAGGTAATAAATTAAAAACTTAATTAAAAATAACCTTAACCTTATGTTTCCGGATAAACCGCGTAATATATTATTAAATTTACTCTTTTTCTTAACTTTATTAACCCGTAATAAGGATAAACCGTTATACTTTTTAACCCTAATATCCCTTAAAATAACCCCGGAACTTATTAAGCCTAAAATTTATAAAGAAACTATAATAAATAAATATATCCGGATAAATTAAGAATTAACGGAAGATAATAAATACGGTTCTTTTAAAGAAAATGATACTTAAGTCCTAATTATATAGAGTTAAATCCCCGCCGGTATAACGATACTATAAGGACGGTAAGTTTATATCCTTAAACGTAAAGTTAATAATAATATAATTCATTATAAAACCTAATGGGTAATACGTGGTTTTAAATAACGTAAAAATATCGACTATAATAAGACGTTTACCTTAATAATAAAACTTATAAACTATAAGGTTTTCTTTATTTTTATAGCGGTTAATAATTAAGATTTAAAGTAAATAAACGTTAAAATAACGTTCCTTTATAATTTTATTAAGGAAAAAATATATATAAAATAGTTAAAAGGATAAGAAAAGATTAATAAGGACGGTAAAAAGCTTTATTATAAGCTTAAAAAGGGCCTATATAGATTAAAGTAATTATTACGGTTATAATATAATCGTTTCTAGGAGTTTATAATTATATAAGGTTTTAAACTTATTTATACGGACTATTATATATTCCTTTACCTTAAAACCGGTACGATTATAGCCGTATATATAAATAACGTCCTGGTAATTAATCCGTTTAAATAAGGGATTCGGGACTTAAAGGTTATACTTAATTAGGAATTCTATATATTTAACTTAAGTTTAATAAGCTATTATTTAAATATTATTATTACGTAAAATTAATAAAATTAAACGATCCGTTTTAACCAGGAAACCTATATTAAAAGGGTAATATAAGATTACGGTTAATAAAAGGCCTACCTAATATATATACTTATATTAGTCAATTTTAAACCGGAACCGTTATTTAAGGGCTATTAAGTAAAGCCGGAGTTTAAATAATAATATTAATCGGCCGTAGGTTTATTAATATACGTTATACTAAGTATACGACCGGATATAACTTATACGGTAATAGTTATTAACCGGTATTCTGTAAATCCGTCCTACCAATATTGGCTATATATAAAATAAATTATACGTTATTTACGGATTATTATATATTTCCAGTTAATATATAAGGGTAAGCTTAAAACTCTTAATAAGTATACCGACTCCGATTTTACGGTTAACTCCACCCGTAGGTTAACTTTAAACTACCTCTTTAACGTAAAGAGTATATTAATTTATTAGTCCTTAAAAAGGTAATTAATTATAACGTTATTTACCTATAAAGCTGAGTATACGGGATAAACATAGGCTATTAAGGAAGTTATCTGGCTAAAAGATTTATTAGGGTAAATATAACCCGATAAATCTAGATATATACCTATTATTACGATCTATAGTAATAATTAAGGGGCTATCGTACTAGTTAAAAACCCGGTATATTATGTAAGGATAAAGCATATAAATATTTAACTATACTGGCTACGGGAATAACTTAAGGCTAATACCGTTAATCTCGAGTATATTTATATTACGGAGCAGGTAGCTAACGGGTTAATAAAGGCTTTACTTATTAAGACTTTTATATAATTCAGACGGGCGTTAAGCCTTAAGGAGCCATTATATCGATAGTCTAAGGACCGTATGCTTATTAACGGTGGACCTGATAATAAGCCGGGTAATAAGTAATGGGTAGGTGGTAGCCATGCAGGGGAGCTAGCCACTCAACAATTAGGGGAGCTACTCAGTAAATACGGTAACTGGACTCTTATACAAAAAAGGACATGACGTCAGGGCTATAAAGGAGCTGTTCAGTGAGTGAGATTTACGGGCTATGTACGAAGTTTGAAGGGGAGTGTTGAATATGCAGGATCGCCACTTGGGAGATTACGTAACGCGGATCAGATTAGATAAGGCGGACGTGCTAAACCCAAGTGGGATAGCGGCATATGGCCTTGCATATAGTCTCACTTTGTACATAGTAATAATCAAGCAACTTACACCTCTCAATTTCAACAAAGCTTTATTACTTATTATTAACCTTTAAATTACGATTTTCGTTAAGTAAAAAGAAACTCCGGGCTTATTATTATTTACTTTATAAAACGTTCCGTTTTATACGTACCTTATTTAAGAAGGCTATAGTCTTAAAAGATAACGATCTAAAATACTATTTACCATTATTATTATCCAAATTATCCCTATTTAAGGGCTTAATATCATTAATTATAATCCCGTCGTCCTTTAACAATATAGATTTCTTTAACCTTTAAGTTAAATTATTATTATTATTATTATTATTATTATTATTATTATTATTATTATTATTATTATTACTATTATTATGTCCGACTTCTTTAAGATTGCCGGTACCTTTAATAAGGTTATTAAGCTTAAGGATAACCTTAGGTATATTATATAGGAATATTAGATAAGTAAAAGGCTCGAGCTTATTTAACTTAATTACTAAATTATAGATTCTAGCTTACGCCTTATTAAGACCGATATTCTTAAAGGTAATAAGCTTATAAAGGCCTAAAATATTTATAATTAAGGGCACTTTATAATTTATGCCGTAATTCGTATAAGGATTAAGGGGACCAATTAATACGCTATTAAAAATATTAAGAATATTAAAGTAACGTAAAATACCCTCCGTATTCAGTATTAGCTTAAGGGCTTAAATTATTTTACGTTAACCCTTAAGCGTTTTACTTCTTTTACCTTTAGTTAATACTTAAATCCAAATAAGTATTACAATAAATATTAAGACTTTTTTAATAAATTATAGAATTTTTAAAATATAGTTATTATTAATAATAACGTATTTATTTAATAGTTTTATAAAAGCTTTAACCCGGAGTATAAAGTTTATATTAATTAATATAACGATAAGCATAAGTTATTTTAAATGGCCGATAGTAATATTAACGTTTTAAAATACGTACTTATTTATATAATTAACCGGTTTCTTTAATATAAAGCCTTAAATAAGATATCTACGTCCAATATTATAGCCCTTACGGTTATTATTATTAATTTATGCTTCCGGGATGATATCCGCTTTAATAATTCTACTCCGCTTTATATTCCTTTATAATTTAATATCCGTTAAGGCTATTACGTTAAAATCCTATTAAAAAAACGTTTTTATATCGTTACCGGCTATCGATTACCTTATAGGTATAATAAATCGACCTATAGTAATGATAATAGGCGCCGTAATAACGATAATAATAATAATATAGGCACCGGTAACGATTAAAAACGCCGGCGCCGCGGTAGCGGCGGTAATAGCGGTAATAAAAATAATAATAAGGGTAATAATAAGTTTAAGGATAAGGAATATAAAGCCTTTTTAAGGGCTAAAATTTTAGTAAACTTGGCCTTTATATACGTTGCCGTTATTATACCGGCTTTATTACCTGTTATTTATTGGGATTATTAAGTATATTTAATTATAAACATATTATTTCTTATTATCTATATCTTTAATACCGGTTATATAAATTATATCGTTAATAATAGTTATATATTTATCTATAGGGAGCTCCTCCCCGAATTTATTTTTATTAAAGGCTTTTCCGGGGGGAGGAGTATTATCTATATTAAAGTTATTAAAATCCTATATTAATTTAATAAAAGTATCCGTAATTTAATTATTTATAACGTTTTTTTTATCCTTAATAATACCTTTAATTTTATTAACCCCGGATAATTATAATGAGCCGGTTATCCTTTTAAATAAAGTAACGACCCATAAGATTTAAATATATTTATTAACCGTAATAATATCTTTATAAAATTCTTATTAACGGCCCTTTACCTCCTTAAAGTTAATATTAAAGTTATTAATAACTTAATACCCGTAACTTTATATATTATTACCGTAAATTAAGAAGCCTTAAAATATTAATATAAAATAACGGGGTATATAAAGGAATAAAATATTAAATTTTTACCGGAAATAATAATTATTATTGATTTTTTTAACTTATTAAATTTATTAAAGGACTATAAATATATCGTTTATACGGAAATATGAATAAAGCTTAAGTTAAATAAAAGTTATATTAAGCCTGATACCTATTAAAATAAACTTATTTATTCCGATTTAATTAACCTTATTAATAGTATAAAAGTTAATCATAAGTAAGTTATTATTTTTATTAAAGACGTTATTAAAGTTATTTATATAACCTTATTATTAGACTTTTCCTATAAAACGGTCCTTAAGGCCTTTTAAGGCTATATAAAAAGGATTTATTATTTAAACCGCTTTATCTGCTACGTATATACCGATAATAATAATATATATAGCGGTTTCCAATTTAATAATTAACGGTACGTTAAAGGGATTTAATAGGAATTTATAGTACTTTATAACCCTTAATAAAACGGTATTTTTAAACGAATAAATTAAACCTTTATTATATAAACTTATATAATACTATTAAATAGTAACTTATTACGTATTCTTATTACGGAGCTTATTATTATAGCGGTTTTTATATATAATATAATATTTATAAGTACTTACGACGTATTAAATTAGGTTATAAGCCTTAAGAAACTTAATTAATCTTTTATTAAAAGGGTTAAATAACGCGGTATATATTAAAAGCGTAAGTTTCCGGGTATAAATTAAATAAAATTCTAAATTAAGGTTATTAAAGGACGTTTTATCGGCTTTAAAAGTTATTACGTTTATAAAATACTTATACCGAATAACCGGGTTTAACGTTATAATTATATTAAATAATTAAAGGATAAGGCCGTTTAGCCTAAATGTAAGGCCGATAATCCCTTACCCGTTTATCACTTAATACCGAGATAAAAAGAGATAATTACCGTGGATTTCTAATTATTATTAAAACGGATACGTTTTAATAATAATAAAAATATAGATAATAAGCCGGTTATTATTATTATATAAGGTTTTTATATTATAAACATTATAAATAAAATTAATAATATTATTATTAAAGATATAACCGAACTTATATTTAATAAGTAACTTAAGCCCCATATTACCTTAAAACTTATAATTATTAAGGAAAATATTAATAAGGAAGACTTATTTATATTATCCTTATTTATTTTTAAAAGTAATACTATAAAGGAATCTCCGGGTATATATACCTTTATAAATTTAAACTTAAACTTATTTAATCTTTACGATTTAATCTTATATTATTACCCGTTTTTAAAAGAATTTATTGAATCTTTAAACCCGCTTACTTAAGTTTATATAGTTAAAATATAACCTTTAAGTTACCGGCGTTACCGGGACTTTAATTATTAAGCCATTAGCTTTTAATTAACGTTTATATATCTTATAACCGCAATTCTTACGGACTATATTAAGCTTATAACTTATATATAAGTTATAAAAAACGTATACCGTAAAGTAAAATAAGAGTTTACTATAGAAAATAAAGTTAAATCCTTAAAAAAAAATAAAACTTAAGTTTTAATAGATTTACCTCCCGGTATTAACGTATTAAATAATAAGTAAATCTATAAATATAAACGTAAACTAAACGGTAATATTACCCGGTATAAGGTTTAGTAAGTCGTCCGTAATTTTTAATAAAAAAAAAGCTTAGACTTTTTCGATACTTTTATAACGGTTATTAAGTTTATAAGCTATAAAACCTTCTTTATTATAACGGTTATATATAACCTAAAAATTAAGTAAATAAACGTTAAAATAGTATTCTTTTATAATAATATTTTTAAAAAGATTTATATTTTTTAATTAACGGGCTTTAATAATAACTTAAAACGTATTTATCTATTAAATAAAGCTTTTTATAAGCTTAAATAGTTACCCCGGATTTAGTATTAATACCTTTTTATATTCCTTAAAAAACTTAATTATTATTATATTAATAAAGATTATAAGGTAATATTAAACCCAAATATTAATATTATTATTACCGTATATATCGATAATATCTTAATAATAAGAATTAATAAATAAGTTATTATTAATTTAAAAACTTAATTAAATAAAAAGTTCAAGATATCCGATCTGGGTTTATATAATTAATACTTAAGTATAAATATTACCCGTAATCGATAAAATTAAACCTTAACTCTTAATTAAGAGAATTACGTTAAATAGGTCTTTACTTAATTTAATATATATAACGATCCTCTCTTTAAGGGTAATAATATAATTATCTTTATAAATATAAATACCCGTTTTAAGCCGGTGGATAAAAAATATACCACCTTAAAATAATTCTAGCTTAAATATTAATCCGTAATTGGCTTACTTATATACGTTATAATAAATATCAGGTTTAATATAGCTTATATAGTATCGGTAATATTACGTTACGCGTTTAATTTTAATAAAAAGTATTAAATAGCCGTTAAAAAGATTTTCCGTTACCTCTATAATATAATTTCTTTAAAGCTCGTCTTTTAAGGCCCTTTAAAGCCCCTTAATAATTATATAGACTTAAATTACGCCGGCAATCCATAAATACGTCGGTTTACCTCCGGATATACCTTTAACCTAAGAAATATAGCTATTAACTAATCCTTAAAACGTTAATTAACTATAACCCTATTTACCTATAAAGCCGAATACGTAGGACAATATAACGTTATTAAAGAAGCGATTTAACTTAAACGGTTATTAGCTTAACTTATTAAAATTACCTTAAATCCAACGGTATTACCGGCCCTTAAAGATAAGGATATTATACAGAACTATACTCTTCTTATTTAGCCTAAACCCAATACTAAGACCCTTACCCTTATTACGGTAATCTTTTATAATAATTAGGGAGCAATTATATTAACGAAGGACCCCATAAACCACTTAAAAATAAAGCATATATATATTAAGTATTACTTTCTTTAGGAGTATATAACCAATAAACAGGTAAAGCTTATATATTATTTTACCGGGGATATAGTAATTAACGGCCTCACAAAGCCGTTATTAAGGGACGGCTTTCTTAAATTTAGGAATCATTTAAGACTAGAGTAACTATACCTCTAAAGTTTTGGGATAAATATACCCCTTACTATTAAAGTCGGGATAAACATACCCGTTACTACGGTAATACGGTTCAATGGGAGCTTTTACTCCTTGTTTAATGAATAGTACGGTGTTATAATGTTATAAAGCTATTAATCGAATAAGAATATCAGAAGTGTAGAAGGCAGAGACCTTGGTTATTACCAAAAGGGGACTAGCTTACTTCCTGGACTTCTCATAGATAGATATCGCTTAGCACCTTACATAGTACTTAACTAAGCAAGTTACACCCTACCATTTCAACATAAACCGGGGTATTTACGGGTCGCCGGCGTAATTTTAGTCCGTATAATTATTAAGGGGCTTTAAAGGGCCTTAAAAGACGAGCTTTAGGGAGGCTATACCGTGAAGGTAACGGAAGATCTTTCTAACGGCTATTTAATACCCTTCGTTAAAGTTAAACGCGTAACGTAATAATATTATTAATACCGTATAAACTATATTAAACTTAATACCCGTTATAATATATAATAATAAGCCGATAACGAATTAATATTTAAGTTAAAATTACTTTAAAGCGGTATACTCCTTATTAATTGGTTTAAAACGGGTATTTACGTTTATAAGGATAATTATATTATTACCCTTAAAGAGGAGATTATTATATATATCAAATTAAGTAAAAACCTATTTAACGTAGCTTTCTTAATTAAGAATTAAGGTTTAATTTTATTGATTATGGGTAATACTTATATTTAAGTATTGATTATAGAGGCCTAAATTGGATATCTTAAAGTTCTTTTTTAATTAACTTTTTAAATCGGTAATAACCCGTTTATTAATTTTTATTATTAAAATGTTATCGATATATATAGTAACGACATTATTAATATCCGGATTTAAGAATGCCTTATAATCTTTATTAATATAACGGTAATTAAGCTTCTTAAGAAATATAAAGAAATATTAATATTAAATCCAGGGTAAATATTTAAGCTTATAAAGAGCTTTATTTAATAAGTAAACCCCTTTTAAGTTATTACCTAATAACTTGAAACGAGTTTACTTATATTAAAGCCCGTTAATTAATAAATATAAATCTTTTGAAGGATATTACCTTAAAAAAACGTTTTTTTAACGTTTATTTACTTAATCTTTAGGTTATATATAGCCGTTATAGTAAAAAGGGCCCTATAGCTTATAAGCTTAATAACCGTTATAAAGGTATCGAAGAAATTCAAACCTTTTTTTTTATTAAAAGCCATATACTACCTACCTGGCCTTATACCGGATAATATTACCATTTAATTTACGTTTATATTTATAGACTTGGTTGCTATTTTATATATTAATATTAAGAGGTAAATCTATTAAGATTTAAATTTTATTCTTCTCTAGGGACTTAACTTTATTCTCCATAATAAGCTTTTACTTTATTCTATAATATATATCCTTGTAAACTTAATATAATCCATAAAACTCGCGGTTATAAAATATATAAGCGTTAATTAAGAACCGGTAACTTAATAATTAAAGTCCCGATTTTGCCGGTAATTTAAAGGTTATATTTTGGTTATATAAACTTAAGTAAATAAGTTTTAAGATTTATTAAGTTCTCTTAAAAATAAATAATAATATAGAATTAAATCGTAAAGATTAAATAAACTTAAGGAAAAAATCGAAATGGCGACGAACGAAGGGACCCTAGAGGTCCAAAACGATGCGTATACGCATAGCTTTAATAATAATAAGAAAAATATATTAAGTACGATAAGTAAAAGTAACGTAATAATTAAGAATAAGGTGGTAAACGGGTAAGTAACTTATATTAATAGAAATAACGATAATGCGTACGGGTAATATAATAATAATAAGCCGGATAATGCTTAAAATAAGTAAAAAAATTAAAATTAATAAAATACGCGTATTAAAACGTATAAAACGCGTAATAATAAGGCGGAAATAATAAATAAATAAAAGGGTAAAAAGGCCGGTACGGTATTAATGGCGAAAGGTACGGGCGGAAAAAAAAGGCGGAAAGATTACGGTAAAAGTATTATTAAGGATATATAAAGGGGAAATAAGGTTAATAAGGAGGATAAGATTTTAAAAGATTAAAAATAAAAAACGGAGACGGAGCGTCGTCCGATAAATAAAAGTAAAAAAGCAATAAAAGAAACGGTAAAGACCTTAAAAAGACTCCTTACGGTAAAATAAAAGGATATTACATTAAAGACCTAATTAATACTATAGATTAAGTTAAGAAACATAAGGGACTTTTATATAAAAATAAAAGTAAAATTAAAGAAAACGGAACGATTATAGGGCTTTTAAGGGGCGGTAATAAAGGCGTTAATAAAGGGTAAAAACGGCAGCTTAAGGCTAGGTATATAAAATAAGGGTGTGAAAACGGTGGCCCCTTAAATGAAAGAAAGCTAGGTAATAAAAATAATAAAAAGGGTACCCGTGATAAAGAATAAAAAGATAATAAAAAAGAAAGCAATTACGTTAAAAAAAATAAAAATAATAACGGTCCGTTTATTTAATAATAAGGAAAGGAACGCGGCGGTAAAAATAAATCCGCTATAATTAATAAAGGCTTTTAAGGTAATAACGGAACCATTAATAAAATAGATTATTACGGTATATAAATTATAAAATAGGAATATCCTTTTTAATATAATATCTTTAAAAGTAAAAGAAAGCTTAAAGAGATTTAAGGCTTAAATTAATAAAAAAAAATATAAGTTAATTAAGGTTTTAAAATAATTATTTATTATTATAGTAAATAAAATATACCTTTTACGTTTTAAGGAAACTGAAAAAAAAATTATATTAAGGAATATAAAAAGGGAAAATACGGTTTTTTATTTAAAGCTTAAGATCGTTAATTATAAGCTTCCGCCGGTAATAAGAAAACTTAATTCTTTAAAACGCATAAAAAGGTACTTTACTATTATATTAAGCGTAATGTTAATTAAAATATATAATAATATCCTAAATAAAGGAATTATTAAAAAGGGATCTTTTAAAATAACTTAACTATAAGATAAAACGGTTAATATTTATTAATATTTTAAGTATTAAAGTTATAAATATATTATTATAAAATACTTTAATATTATAAAATATATAATTTACGTTAAGGGTTATAATACCTATAAATATATAAAGTTAATAATTAAAAAACTTATAAAGAATACGCTTAAATACGTTATATATAATAAGGAAAAATACTTAATATAGGATTCTAAATATATAATAAGGGCCAGGGAAATTAAACGTAAAAAAACCCGGATAACCGCGAAAATCCAACGGTATAATATATATAAAATTAATTTAATAGGTTAATTAAAGGTAACCTTAAAACGTAAGCTTAATTAATTAAATAATAAAAGGTAAATAACGGTAAAAAAAAAAAAAGCTTTTATAATCCCGATTTTAAGGGCTGGCCGTCTTACGTCTTTAATAATAATTAAAAAGGTATTAGGCTAGAAAACGTTTAACTTTAATAAAAGGTTTATAACTTAAGTAAGTATAAAAAAGGGAGTTTTTATAGAGGTTAATAAATAATATATTAACGTTTTTAAAAGTAATATAATATAACGTTTATAATAAGGGAATTAAAGTAATAATATTAATATTTAAGTTTAAAGAAATTAAGGATATTAATATTATAATAATATAAGAATTATTATATAATTTATATATATATTTATATATATATTTATTTATTAATCCGGGGAGGAATTTCACTTAATTTTTAAGGGGGATAAAATAATTAAAATATACTTTTTTATAAATAAACGGTTTAACGTAAATAACTAAGATATTACTTATTATAATAAAAACCTTTATATATTCCGTATTATAAAAGAAAGGGACTTAAAAAGCGATTTTAATATTTATAATACATATAACCCGCCACCGGTTAATAAAGAAGGACCTTTTATGATACCGTTATTTAAAGAAGTTTTAATTACTTTAAGTAAATATATATTACTTAAAGACTTTAACTTATATTATTATATATAAAATAAGGAAAAGCATATAATAAATTACGTTAAATCGGATGATTTATTAATAGTTACCGTTTAAGTTAACTTTTTATTATTAATATTATAAAAAATTATTATATAAGAAAATTATAAGTTTAAAACGACAATTAATCTAGCCTTTAATACGGAAGGGGTTACCGGCGTAGTTATAATATATAGGCCATAAAAGGACTTAAAATATAACTCGGATTATATACCGATATAGATAACCTTAAACTAAACCGTTAATACGACCTTATTATTACCGGTAAAGAGGACGTAAAAAACGGTTAAGGAAACAGAGATTTATATAAAAACGGAAGAAATAATAGTATAATTCGCGGACCTCCCTTAATTAAATAATAGAGACCAGATCGATTTCTTTATAAAGCGAGTAATAAAGGTATTAAACGAGGTAATTAATAAGACTATCCCGATAATAAAACCCTCTTAAAGAATTAAAACTTATTAAAATAAAAAGTATATAATTATAATTATAAAAGTAAAAAGGTTAATTAAGTAGGCTTTTAAGTATAAGAACTAAGAAATACTTAATTAATTAAGAATTACTTAAAAGGAAAAAGAAAGGATTATTAAAAAAATTAAATAAATATACTTTTAATTTACGGTATATAACTTAACGGTCTTATTTTATAGTATTTAAAAGTTAATAAAGTATAATAAAGAATAAAATAAGAAATTAAAGTTTATTTTTAAATTCCCGCCCCTTAAGAAACCCGATAATATATTAATTAATACCTTTAACGGGAAGATTAAGGCCCTTAAAGGAATATTTTTCCCCCCTTTATTAAAAGTTAACTTAAACGATATTAACGGCGTTACATACTTTAACCCTATATTAATAAATAAAATAATAATATAAGATATAATAATTAAGGCAATTAATAAATTAAAGAAAAATAAAACCTTAAAACTAAATAAGATTCTTAACAGATTCTTAATAATAATAGTTTTACTATTTAAAAAGGTTTTTATTTACCTCTTTTAAGTATATTTCGACGTTAATTATTACTTACGTAAGTTTAAGGAAATAAAAACGATTATTTTTAAAAAGCTTATTAAGCCGGATTACTTTAAAGTAAAATCTTATAAACTTATTATACTCTTATATACGTTAAAGAAAGCCTTAAAAACGGTAATAATGAAAATCCTTAATAACTATATAGAGAACTACGGACTTCTTTCCGACTAATAAATAAAAGCAAAAAGAAATAGGTTAATAGAAATAACCCTTAAAGGACTAATTAACGGCGTATATACGGTATAAAATTACGGGAAGAAGTATATTATAAGTCTTTTTTCTTTTAATATTATAAATACCTTTAATAAAATAAATTATTAAAGGTTACTATATAACTTAAAGAAGAAAGGGATATTACCCTTCTTAATTAAGTAAATAAAGAATTTCCTAAATAACCGAGTTATATTAATTAACTTAAAATAAAAGATAAGCCTAATAGAGCCCGCTATAATAAGGATTCCTTAAAGATTGCTTATTTCTTTTATATTATTCCCGTTTTTTAATAATTTTTTAATCGAAAAGTTTATTAAGTTAAAATAGAAAATCTAAGTTAAAGGCTTTATTAATAACGTTTATTTCTTAGCCTATAGTACCTTTATATAAATGAACTATTTAAAATTAAAATAAACCTATAAAATCTATTTTTAATAAGCGAGAACTTACGGGGTTTAATTCGCATTATATAAGTACGAACTTATTTATATAATTAAGAGCCCGAGGCTATATAATATAATAATTATAATGGACCTAAGTAAAGTTATAGTAAAGCCGGATATTAGCATTAAAGTCCTTAACCTTTAAATAAATAAAAATTCAATTAAAAGGATTATATAAAAAAAGTCTAAAAGAAAATAACTTTATAAGAAAAAGGTTTTATTTATCTCGCCGTATCAATATAAGGAGTTACGTTATAAAAGGCCCGGACTATTTATTAAGCTATAATAAAACCAGCTATAATATACATTATAATTATTTAATATATACTTAAAAGTATTCCGGAATATAGGAAAAAGCTTATTTAAATATTATAGAAAGTCCAGAATCAGTATTTAAGAGTAATTAACAGTACCTATAAAGTAATTTTAATCCCGGTATTAAAGTCTAAAGTCTTTATATTACCGATTAAAATCTCGTTAAATTAAATAATTATTTAAATAAAATTAAAGAGATATATATACTTAACTATAATAATAAGAAACGGGCGGATTTATTAAAATCTTAATAAGCTTAAAGTTAAAAAGAATAAATTAAAAATACTTATCTTTCTTCCTATTAAGATAAAGTAAGAATAAATTAAGAAAGAAATTAATTTTACCGGTATCCCGGAAGTTAGCTTAAGCGGGTATAAACTCCCGTTAAACGTAAGAAAGACTAAGATTAAAAGGATTTAAAGAGTAAAAGTTATAACGATTACTTTATAAGCTATAATAAAATAAATTGAACGTTAACAGAAATATAAGGACTTTATACCTTAAGGTTATTATTACTTAATTCTTAACGATAAAAAGATTATTAATAAGTATCTTTACCGTTATAATATTATAAAGAAAAATAATAACGTATTAATAATTTAATTTTAAACGGATAAAAATGGTTTAACTTATTTCTTATTTATTATATATACTAAGGGTCGGATAAACGCCGGATATAAGTACGAATAAAAAAAGTAAGATACCGTATACGTCCTTATTTCTTATTTTTTATTTACGGAAGTTAAATTAAGACTTATTATAAAAGTTAATATTTATAATTACCGTTAAATATTATTTACGAAACGAGGTATCCGGGTAATTATTAAATTTATAATATTTACCGGATTATTATTATAATTTAACTTTATTATAGAAATAAATAAAGTTATTAAAAACCTTATAAAGAAGGCCCGTTACCGGTTAAGGAAGAAAAAGAAGAGCGGAAACCGGCTACGTTAATTATATAAATTAAAAAGTATTTTCTATAACCATAAGGATATAATAGTAAATACTTATTAAAAGTCTTTAAAAGAGTTAATAATAATAATAATATAAGAGGGATATATAGTAAACGCGTAAGTATTAATAAGGATATTTAAAGGTATTATATAAGGTTAAAGTAATATAGATATATAAAGGAATAAAAGAGTAATAAGCTTAAGGATAGCCCTTATAAGGATATAATCGTAATATTACGGATTTTCTTAAAGGAGTTAGAATATAAAAAGTATATAAATAAATTATTATTCTTTAAACGGCCGTTAACATCCTTTACCTTAAAGGATAGAGGGTGGAGGCCTGGTGGATACCGGTTTTTGCTTTAACGTTATGAATATTAGGTTTTTACGGTTATTAATAAGGCCAAAAGGCCGTATATTAAGGAACGCCGGAATTAGCTTAGCTAGACCCGTAGTATAAATCAATCAATCAAATAAACTTAAGTTTAAGTCTATAAAAATATATATACCCGGAGATTCCTTTATAGTGCTATTAATAAGTGTAAATAAGGATAAAATAAATCGGTTATCCTTATTAAAGTTTTCCTTAATGATTATAAGTTTTAAGGTTATATAAGGCTTAAGTTACTTATTAAATATAAGTTCAACTATATCCTTAATAATAATATTATCGGTTTTATCCGTAATATCTATAATATAAAGGTTTTATATAATAATAATAACCGGCTCGTTATCTATATTTTTTTTATTATTAAAACGTATCCGTTGAGTAAATGTTAGATATCCACGGTAATTATTTCTTTTTATTTTAATACTAATTAATAAACCGGTGGGGGGTTATTAATTTTATATTTAAGCTAAATGACCTTATTCTTTAATTACTTAATATAATTATAGCGTTAAACCCAGTTATTCAATATAAGCATTTTATAAACGTAATAGCCCTTAAAACCGATAAGGCGTCTTTTAATAGCCTTAATTTAGAATTTAGTTAATTTATACCCGGAAGCTTACGCTCTTAATATATATTACGTTATTTAACCCTTTTAATAAAGAATTAATCGGGTTTTTAAGACTTATAATCTAATTTAATACGTTATAAGTACTTATAAATATTATATTATATATAATGGCCGCTATAGTAATAAGTTTAATAATAAGAATACGCGGTAAACTATTATCCAATAGTATTATATAAGCCCGGATAATAAAAGTTTAACTTATTTATTTAGAAATACCGTTTTATTAAGGGTTATAAGGTACCGGAGACTCTTATTAAATCCCTTTAATATATTATTAATTATTAAATTAAAAGTTACTATATATACCATTATCGTTAATATATAGGCAGCGGATAAAGTAATTTATGGAACCGTTTTATATAAAAAGTTTAACAGTAAGGTTATATAGATAACTTTAATAACGTTTTTAATAAAAATAACGACTTACTTATAATCGGCTTGTATACCATTAATAAAGTTAATTAGGTCGGAATAAATAAGTTCGTTTTAATAAGTATTAAACTTATTATAACTTTTATTTAACTTAAGCTTTATTTATATTTCCGTATAAATAATACACTTATAATCCTTTAATAGATTGAATAAATTAAAAAGGTTAATATTAATTACCGATTCCGGTAAGAACTTAATATTTTACTCCTTTTTATACCCCGTTACTTTATACTAGTATTTTAAGGCTTCTTAATTTATAAAAGTACCTTACCGAAGCCCACAGAGTAGAAAACACCGAGTTGACGCCGCTTTGACGCCTGAAGCCACTCCAAAATACAAGCGCTTAAAACTCCGCTTTTTTTAGAACGCGTAGTTAAAGCCGCGTTATTATATTAACCGCGCAGTACGAAAAATAATGTTAAAGTTATATTAACGTTAAGTTAACGCCAATTTAACGCCGATTTAACGTGGTTTAAAGCGGCTTTAAAGCGGCTTTAAGAGTTTCGGAATAAAGGCTAAAGTAAGGGGTTAGTCTGGGATTTAGGGGTAGGCTTGGCAGGCTTAGTATAAATACTGCACTTAAAGCTCTAGGTGCTATATACTTTTTGGGCTTATTAACTAGCTATTAATATAATTTTATGCGATTCTACCTATTATTTATCGTAAAATACATTTAAGAAACTAAGGATTATATATTCAATATAAAGAGGTAATTAATAGTATATACGACGCGCTATAATAAATATTTATACGTAGGTATTTTACTGTTTAACCTACGTATAATACGCTAAAGAGGGTACTATAAACATAGTCGCTAGACGTATTTATTATTATTAAAGGTATTAATAAGCTTAAAAAAGCGCGCTATACGATAGCCTTTTTATTTAGATTACGCCCGTTAGGTTAATATAGTTATAAACTAACGCTAAATCCTCCGTTGCCCTATTAACTTTCGTCCCTACAATATTTAAACCCCTTTTACTTATTCTTTTTTCGGACCTTATCTTTTATTACCAGATTATATATCATCCCGCTTATTATTAATTCCATATTCCTTATTCATTATTTGCCCTCCTTAACATTACTTCACATAAAATGCTATTATTGTTAAAAGTACTCACATTAATTACCCGGCACTCGGGTAGATTAAATATGATCCGAAGTTAGACCCAATTAGGGTAACTAGGATTTAAGAGTACTTAATTATACTTCTATATATAAAGAATAATTAAGTAATTTATACCTTATACTTTAAAAGGTTATAAGTTTAACCTCGTAATAACGATACTTTATAGGGACATTTTTTCCTTATTTAATTTTATAACTATAATATAGAAATCTTACTATATAAAATATACTTAAAAGATAAAAATATTTTACTTAAAAATATTATTAAATTATGATTTTTAAGCTATAAAGTTAATTAATAACTTAATAATCTAAAATTCTATAAGGATTAAATACCTTAATTTTATTACTGCCGGGGTATACGTATTTATTAATTAAAAAGTATAAATACTTATTTCCTAGCCTTATAAGTTAACTATATACCGGTATTTATACGCCGGAAATCGGCTATATATAGGGGTTTTAACTTTATAATATAAAGCGTTAAGCGGAGTATAAATAAAAGTTTTAATGGGGAAATTTCGACCTTAATTAAACTCTTTAAGCTTTAAACCCTTAAAAATTTAATAATTATAATAAGAAATCTTTACCCGATTTAAACTCTTTTTATAACTTAAAGGATTTTTAACCCCATTCCGCCCCTAAGATTACTTAATAAGACCTTTTATAGTCTTTAAGGTAATCTTAAAAGTTTTTTAATATATATTTACCTCCGTTATTTACCCGTAAACGTTTAATTTTCCGGTTAATAATTTTATATTTAACTTAAAATTACTTAAATTTACGGGTTACGTTTAACTTATAAATTACCGGGTAAACTTTTAATATATAAGTAAAATCGTCTTAAAAAGTAATAAAATATTTAATTATATTATAATTTACCGGCTTAATAAGCTTTATAACGTTTAAATAAATAAGCTTTAATAAAATAATCTTTAATTTAAAATATCCCTTATAAGGCCGAAAAAATATTTTATTAAAGGTATAATACGTATATATAACCTCCTTTAAAAGCTTTTTTTATTCCTTTTATTTACATTTAAGGGATATCTTTATTAATACCGTAATTAACTTAACAATAAATTAAGGGCCGAAATACCCCGTCCTTATATATTAAGTTAATATATTATTTAATACGTTAAATACCGTTATTATTAATTAAAATAATATTTAAAGATTTAATATAAAAAGTTATCCTTACCGGGAGTATATAAATTTACCGGGTTTTTTAATTATTATCCGTTTAACTTAAGAAGTTATTATTTTTACTTTATTATTTAAAAGTTAAATCTTTAAGAGGAGGTTTACTTTATTATCGGGAAAATAAATAGAATTTAAAAACTTAATTATTACCTTTTTCCCGTTAATATTATAGGTTATCCGGGTAATATTAATATTACCCGTATAATTAATTTACGTTAAACTTAACTTTAAGGATATTATTTAATAAGGCCAGAAATCATTATTAAAAAATTCCTTTTAATAGAAAAGATACTTATTATAATTATTATTTAAGATTATTAACTTTTATAAATTAATTAAGTTAACGGATATTATTATATATTTAAGCTTAATATTTACGTTTATTATACTATAAACCTCCTTTAAAACCGATAAATTTATTAATATAGTTATTATAATAGCCTCCTTAATTTTTAACTTCTTTAATCTCCGATATAACGTCTTAATCCTTTTTTTAAAATAAAGGATTTAATAATTATTTTCTAAGTATTTATTATTACGGCTTTTTACGGTATAAAAATTATATTTTTAAAAATTATACTCTATAAAAAACCGCTTATTATTAATTTTTAAAGTTGCCGGATAAATTATAAAGTAATATTAACGCGGGCTATATTTACCTATAGTTCTTTATTCTTTATTAAAACTAAAAGAATTTCGGCTTAATATAGTTTAATTTTAAATTAAATTAATATAAAAATATTATTAACCGTTATTAAGATTAAGTAAGAAAAATTAAATAATTATTAAGTTAAGGACCTTATATAACTTATTAATAACCAGCATTTCGGTTATATATTTACGGAATTTATAAGTAAATTAATTAACCGTTTTATTTGGACCCTTTATTATCATTTTAAACTCCCGGGTTAACTTAATATATAAACTTAAGCTTTAAGGTTTAAAATACATAATAAGAATAATTTAAATTTCTTAAGTTATATTTAATTTATTTATAAGGTAACGTATATTATCCTTATAATAAGTCTTAATAACGGTTATAATTTAAAGTTTATCCTTAATAATTATAAGTTTATAAAGGTTATTAAGGATTAATTAGTCCTTAACTTATTAATATTATAATATTTATTAATATTACTTAATTAATAAAGGAATTATATTAAAAGAAAAACTTTTAAAGGTAAAGTTTTTAATTTTAAAGGTTATCTTTAATAAAAAAAATAGGAACTTAAAATCTTTAAATTAATACTTACGTATAAAGAAATATTAATTACTTAATTAAATTTAAACTTAAAATTAAAATTAAATAAGGAGTTTAATAGGTTTTTTAACTTTAAAGCTTTTAATTTAAATTAATATTTAATTAATAAATTGTTTAAGGGTAAAGGATCTTCCGTATTAAATAACGGGATCTAGTTTTCTATCCTTAAACGGAACTTAAAGATTAACTTATTAAATAATAATATTAAAGGTTCTTTAAATACCTTTAAGTTAAAGCTATTATAAGACTTCGGTATAAACGGGGGTAAATACTCTTTATTTATGTTTTTAACTACCTCCTAAGTAGTCCTTCGGTTTTCTTTCTGAAGGTTTTTTAAGTAAAAATAAAAGAATTTACTTTTAATTTAATAGTAAAAGGTAATAAGAGGATTTCCGTATTAATAAAGTGGAGTAATAATATATTTAAGGGTTTTAATAATAAAGCTTAAATTCCGAATAAAGTTCGGTTTATTTTGATTAATAATAAACTAAAACTTTATAAATATTTAGGTTATCTTTATACCCCTTTAAAATTACTTATTTCCCTTACGTTTAATATAATACGGAAAGCTAATTTTTATACTTAATTACCGCTTTCTACTTTAAGGGTTATAATTTTTATTCGTAATTACCTTACCTTTAATCTTCCGGGTATTAATTAAACTAAGTAGCCTTCCGGGTTAATTAAAATATAAAGGATTTAATAATTAATTCTTAATTTTCTTTTTTAAAACGTAAAATCTTAACTTAAGTAAATAGACTTCCTTCTCCTTAAATTTAATCCTTAAAGATAGTTTTAATTAAGTAATTTTAAAGGTAAAATTAAGTTATATTTTTATTATATAATTAAAGTTACCGTTTTAAAAAAGAAATTTCATTTTAAAGAGAGGATTTTTATTATAAAAAGTAAAAATTTAAAGTTTTTTAACTCTATAATATTCCGTAATCCTTATAAAAAATCTTATTTAAATAATCTTAAAAACGGAATAAAGTTAAAAATCCTTTAAGTTACCGTCTTAATAAAGAAAATTTATATTGGGTAGAGATTTTTTATTATAATTATAAGGATTTTTAAGGGTTTAAACTTTAATAAATTTAATTAAAGTCGAAATTTCCTAGTTAAGACCTTAATTAAGGCTTTACTTAATACTTCATATTATAAAGTTAAGGCTTTTATATATAGCCGGTTTCCGGCGTATAATTGCCGGCGTATAATTAACTTATAAGGCTAGGAAATAAGCATTTATATATTTTAATTAATAAATATATATACCCCGGTAATAATAAAGTTAAAGTATTTTATCCTTATAAAATTTTAAATTATTAAGTTATTAATTAACTTTATAGCTTAAAGATTATAATTTAATAATATTTTTAGGAAGAATACTTCTATCTTTTAAGTATATTTTATACGGTAAGATTTCTATATTATAGCTATAAATTTAAATAAGAAAAAGGTATCCTTATAGGGTATTATTATTGCGAGTCTGGGCTTATAACCTCTTAAAATATAAGGTGTAAATTGTTTAATTATTTCTTAAGTATAAAAGTATAATTAAGTACTCCTATATCCCAGCTATCTTAATCGGGTTTAACTTCGGATTATATCTAATCTACCCGACTGCCGGGTAATTAATATGAGTACTTTCAACACATTCAATACGGGTATTTGCGTTTATAAGGATAATTATATCATTACCCTTAAAGAAAAGATCCTTATATATATTATATTAAATAAGGATTTATTTAATATAACTTTCTTTATTAAAAATTAAAGTTTAATTTTATTAATTATAAATAATATTTATATTTAAATATTAATTATATAGGTCTAAATCGGATATCTTAAACTTTTGATTTAATTAAAACTTTAAGTCAATAATAGCCCGTTTATTAACTTTTATTATTAAAATATTATTAATATATATATATAATAACGATAATAAATAAATACGTTTTAAGTTATTATTAAAGCTTATTAATTAATAATTAGAAATCTTTTAAGAATATTATTATAAAGGAATATTATTTTAATTTTAATTTATTTTAAACTTTAAAAAATTTCGGATAAAAATATAGAAAAAAATACTTATTTTAGGGATTTAAGTAAATATAAGTTTATTATAATAGTTTAATTTACTTTTTAAATTATATATAGCCGTTATAGTAAAGAGGGCCTTATAGCTTATAAACTTAATTACCGTTATGAAAATATCAAAAAAGTTTAAATTTTCCTTTCATTGAAAGTTACGGACCATTTACCGGACCTTATACCGGGTAATATTACCGTCCAGTTTACGTTTATATTTATAAACTTACTTATTATCTAATACGTTAATATTAAAAATAATTTATTAAGACTTAAGTTTTATTTTTCTTTAAAGACTTAACTTTATTTTCTATAGTGAACTTTTATTTTATTTTATTATATACGTCCTTTATAGCTTATATATAGATTATAAGCTTAATATAATCCGTAAGAATTATAATTATAAAATATATAAACGTTAATTAAAAGTCGGTAACTTAACAATTAAAGTCCCGGTAAAGTTGGTAACTTAAGGGTTATATTTTAATTACGTAAACTTAAATAAGCGGGATTAAAGATTTAATAAATTCTTTTAAAAACGGATAATAATATAGGATTACATCGTAAAAACTAAATAAGTTTAAGTTTAAGTCTATAAAAATATATATATTTAAAGATTTCTTTATAATATTATTATTAAAGGTAATTAAAAATAATATGAATAAATCCTTTTTATTAATATTTCCTTTAACGATTATAAGTTTTAAGGCATATAAAGTTTGATTATATCCTTAATAATAATATTATCGGTTTTATCCGTAACTTTTATAATATAAAGGTTTTATATAATAATAATAACCGGCTTGTTATCTATATTTTTATTATTATTAAGATATATCCGTTTTAACGATAACTAGAAATCCACGGTAATTATTTCCCTTTATCTCGGTATTAAGTAATAAACCTGTAAAAGATTATTAACCTTACGTTTAAGCTAAAAGGCTTTATCCTTTAATTACTTAACGTAATTGTAACGTTAAATCTAGTTATTTAATATAAATATTTTAGAAACGTAATAACCCTTAAAGTGAATAAAACGTCCTTTAACGGCCTTAATTTAGAATTTTATTTAATTTATACCCGGAAGTTTACGCTCTTAATATATATTACGTTATTTAACCTTCTTAATAAAAAATTAATCGGGTTTTCTAAGAGTTATAACCTAATTTAATATATCGTAAATACTTATAAATATTATATTATATATAAAGGTTATTATAATAATAGGTTCGGTAATAAGAATACGTAATAAGTTATTATTTACTAGTATTATATAAGCCCGGGTAATAAAATTTTAACTTATTTATTTAAATCTACCGTTTTATTAAAAATTATAAAGTACCGTAACCTTTTATTAAATGTTTTTAACGTATTATTAATTCTTAAATTAAAAGCTATATATTATCATCGTCGGTATATAAGTAATAAATAAAATAATTTAAATAATAAATTCTCTTTAAATAATTTTAAAAGGCCTTAAGGACCATTTTATATAAGGAGTCTGGCAATAAGGTTATATGGATAACTTTAATAACGTCTTTAATAAAAATAACGATCTACTTAGAATTAACTTTACTATTATTAATAAAATTAATTAAATTAAAGTCAATAAATCCATTACAATAAATACTAGGCTCGATATAACCCTTACTTAACTTAAGCTTTATTTATATTTCCGTATAAATGACGTACTTATAGTCCCCTAATAAATCCGGTAGATTAAAAAGATTGATACTGGTTACCGTTTCCAATAAAAGCTTAATGTTTTACTCCCCTATATACACCGTCAATTTATATCAAGATTTTAAGGCTTCTTAATTTACGGTAAAAATATATAAGATTATAAATATTAAATTATTAATAACTTTAATATTAACTTTAAGAAAATAAAAGGCCGCCAGTAAAAGTTTTATAAAAATACCGTTACGGCCGATAAATATACTTAAATCCTCCGGGTCGTTACTTTATTTAAGGGGATAATCGGTTCGTTATAATTATTTAAGGTTAATAAAATTAAAAATATTATTAAAGATAAAAAGGATATTGTAAATAATTAAATTACGGACGTCTTTATTAAATTAATATAGGATTTTAATAATTTTAATATAAGTAATAGTTTTCCCTTTAAAAAAGCCTTTAATAAGAATGAGCTCGGAAAGGAGCTTTTTAAGGATGAATATATAATTATTACCGAGACGATATAATTTATATAGCCGGTATTAAAAATATAAATAATAAAAGCAAATACGTTTATAATTAAATATACTTAATAGTCCCGGTAAATAACGGGCGGTAAAGCCGGTATAACGATAGTAACGTATATAAAGGCTAGATTTATTAAGGTTTTAACCTTTAAATGGGCTTTATATTTTTTATCCTTAAACTTATTATTACCCTTATTATTATTTTTATTACCGCTATTACCGCCGTTACCGTAACGTTAACGTTTTTAATCGCTATTAATACTTATATTATTATTATTATCGTTATTACGGCGTTAATTATCGTTATTATAAATCGATCTATTATATCCGTAAAGTAAGTAATAGTTAATAATAAAATAATATAAAAACATCTTTTTTATAAAACTTTTTTATAATAACTTTAACGGATATTAAACTACGGAAGAATATAGAACGGAATAAAGTTATTTAAGCGGATATTATTCCGGAAACGTAAATCAGTAATAATAACCGTAAAAACTATAATATTAAACGTAAATATCTTATTTAAGGCCGTAAATTAAAGAAACTAATTAATAATATAAATAAGTTTATATTTTAAAGCGTTAATATTAATATCGCCCGTTTTAAACGGCTTATACTTATCGTTATATATATTAATATAGGCTTTATATTTTAATTTAAAACCCTTATAAAATTATTAAATAAATATATTATTATTAATAATAATCGTATTTTAGAAGTTTTACAATTTATTAAAAAAGTCTTAATATTTATTATAATATTTATTTAAATCTAAGTATTAATCAAGGGTAAAAAAGGTAAAACGCTTGAAAGCCAATATAAAAGACTTTAAGCCTTTAAGTTAATATTAAATACGGAGGGCATTTTATATTAGTTTAATATTCTTAATATTTTTAATAATATACCAATTAATCCCCTTAATCCTTATACGGATTACGGTATAGGTTATAAAGTACCCCTAATCGTAGGTATCTTAGGCCTTTATAAGTTTATTATCCTTAAGAACTTTATTTAGTCTTAATAAGGCGTAAGCTAAAATTTATAATCCAGTAATTAAGCCTCTTATTTATTTTACGTTCTTATATAATATACTTCAGGTTATCCTTAAGTTTAATAACTTTATTAAAGGTACCGGCAATTTCAAAGGGGTCAGATATAATAATAATAATAATAGTAATAATAGTAATAATGGTAATAATAATTTAGTTTAAAGGCCAAAGAAATCTACGTCACTAAAAAGCAATAAGATTATAATTAATAATACTAAGCCCTTAGATAGGGATAACTTAAATAATGATTTTAATAAAAAGGAAAAATCCCTAGAAGTGGGTATTTTGCTTCTCTTTATACTTAAACTTTAATACGGTGGTTAAAATGAACTTTAATATAAGGCTGGAATAATAATAGCTTAAATTAAGTAACTAACTTAATCGAAAGGCTAAGTATACGCGATAACAGGCTTTATAAGCCGCTTTAATTGCCTTAATAATAAATAAACGTTTCCCCCCGTCTTTAGGGGTATTAACGCGTTTATTAGGGATCCGCCGATTTAACGGCTTTATAAATACTATTATACCCTTATATCGTACGCGTAAATCGGTACTCGCTATTATACCCCACGATTTTACACATAGATCGTGGTTTAGGCTGGGAGCGTCCTAGCCTTCTCGTTTTCGTTTTAGCGTCCTTATCTTTCAGGTAATTAAGGCTTAAATGAATAAGACTATTAAGCAATTATAACAGTTATAATATTAATAAGAGTCATTATAATATTTACGATAGCGGAGCGACGGTTCTTAAGGTATCTAAGCTATGTAGCGTAGCTAAGGCTTATTGAATTAATAAACGTAATAGTAAACATATAAGCCGGGCTTATAAACTATTAAAATAATAAGGTATAACTTGCTTAATCAAGTACTATATAAGGTGCTAAGCGACCTATCTATGAGAAGTCCAGGTAGTAGGCTAGTCCCCTTTTGGTAATAGCCGAGGTCTCTACCTTCTGCACTTCTAATACTCCCACTCGATCAGTAACTTTATAACACTATAACACCGTATTATCCATTAAGTAAGAAGCAAAAGCTCCCATTAAACCGTATTACCGCAGTAACGGGTATATCTATCTTAACTTTAACAGTAAAGGGTATATCTTAAACTCTAAAGGTACAGTTACTTTAATCTTAAATGATTTCTGAATTTAAGGAAACCGTCCCTTAATAACGGTTTCGTAAGGCCGTTAACTATTATATCCCCGGTAAGGTAATATACGAGCTTTATTTGTTTATTGGCTATATATTCTTAAAGGAAGTAATACTTAATATATATATACTTTGTCTTTAAGTAACTTATAAAGTCCTTTATTAATATAATTGCTCTTTAATTATTATAAAAGATTACCGTAATAAGGGTAAAAGCCTTAATATTAAGTTCAAACCAGATAAAAAGAGCGTAATTCTATATAATATCCTTATCCTTAAGGGCCGGTAATACCGTTGGATTTAGGGTGATTTTAATGAATTAAGTTAATAGCCGTTTAAACCAAATCGCTTCTTTAATAACGTTATATTGTCTTACGTACTTAACCTTATAAGTAAATAATATTATAGTCGGTTAACGTTTTAAGGATTAATTAATAACTATACTTCCCAGATTAAAAGTATATCCGGAGGTAAACCGACGTATTTATAAGTCGCTAACGTAATTTAAGTCCGTATAGCTATTAAGGGGCTTTAGAAAGCCTTAAAAGATAAGCTTTAAAGAAACTATACCATAAAGTGTTGAAATGGTAGGGTGTAACTTGCTTAGTTGAGTACTATGTAAGGTGCTGAGCGATACCTATCTATGAGAAGTCCAGGAAGTAGGCTAGTCCCCTTTTGGTAATAGCCGAGGTCTTTGCCTTCTGCACTTCTGACATAAAGGTAACGGAAGATCTTTTTAACGGCTATTTAATATCCTTTATTAAGGTTAAATATATAACGTAATATTATTAATACCGTATAAGCTATATTAAGCTCAATATTTATTATAATATATATAAGTAAACCGATAACGGATTAATATTTAAGTTAAAATTATTTTAAGGCGGTATACTTTTTATTAACCGGTTCGAAACGGGTATTTACGTTTATAGGGATAATTATACCGTTACCCTTAAAGAGAGGATCGTTATATATATTAAATTAAATAAAGATTTATTTAACGTAATTTTCTTAATTAAAAATTAAAGTTTAATTTTATTAATTACGGGTAATACTTATGCTTAAATATTAATTATATAGGCTTAAATTGGATATCTTAAACTTCTTATTTAATTAAACTTTTAAATTAATAATAATTTATTTATTAATTTTTATTATTAAAACATTATTAATATATATAATAACGATAATATTAATATCCGGGTTTAAGAATACGTTATAATTTTTATTAATATAATAATAGTTAAGCTTCTTAAGGAATATAGAGAAATATTAATATTAAATTTAAGGTAATTATTTAAACTTATATAAAGTTTTATTTAGTAAATAAATATATTTTAAGTTATTATTAAAGCTTATTAATTAATAAATATAAATCTTTTTAAGGATATTATTTTAAAGGAATATTATTTTAACGTTTATTTATTTAATCTTTAAGTTATATATAACCGTTATAATAAAGAAAGCCTTATAGCTTTTAAGCTTAATTATTATTATAAAAATATCGAAGAAATCTAAGTTTTCCTTTTATTGAAAGTTACGGACCACTTACCGGGCCTTATACCGGGTAATATTACCGTCCAATCCACATTTATACTTATAGACCTATTTATTATCTAATACGTTAATACCGGAAGGTAAATTTATTAAGATTTAGGTTTTATTCTTCTTTAAGGACTTAATTTTATCTTTTATAATAAACTTTTACTTTATTTTATAATATACGTCCTTTATAACTTATATATAAGTTATAAACTCGATATAGTTTATAAGAATTATAATTATAAGATATATAAGCGTTAATTAAGAATTAACGGCTTAATAATTAAAGTCCCGGTAACGTTGGTAACTTAAGGGTTATATTTTAGTTACGTAGGCTTAAGTAAGCGGGTCTGGAAATTCAATAAATTTTCTTAGAAACGAATAATAATATAGGATTGAATCGTAAAAACCAAATAAGCCTAAGTCCGAATCTATAAGGATATATATATTTAAAGATTCCTTTATAGTATTATTATCGAAAATAAATAAAGATAATATAAATAAGTTATTTTTATTAATATTTTCCTTAACGATTATAGGTTTTAAGGTTATACGGAATTTAAGTTATTTATTAAATATAAGTTTAACTATATCCTTAATAATAATATTATTAATTTTATCCGTAACGTTTATAATACGAAGGTTTTATATAATAATAATAACCGGTTCGTTATTTATATTTTTATTATTATTAAGACGTATCCGTTTTAACAATAATTAAAAATCCACAGCAATTATCTCCCCCTATTTTGATATTAAGTAATAAACCGGTAAAGAATTATCGGTCTTACGTTTAAGCTAAACGGCTTTATCCTTTAATTACTTAACGTAATTATAACGTTAAACCCGGTTATTTAGTATAAGTATTTTATAAACGTAATGTTAAATATGCAGGATCGCCACTTGGGAGATCACGTGACGCGGATCAGATTAAATAAGGCGGACGTACTAAACCCGAGTGGGATAGCGGTATATAGTTTTATATATAGTCTTATTTTATATATAGTAATAATTAAGTAACTTATACCTTTTAACTTTAATAAATTATAAGCCCGGACTATGCGTCTAGGTACTCAGATAACGTCTTCTTAATATTCAATTTAGCCTATAAATAGTGGTGAACTTATAGTGTAAAATATACCCGCAAACGATACCTATACGCAGGCTGCATTATTAAAAATCGACCTGGCCAAGCGTATAATACTACGGCCATAAATAAAAAAACCTACTTAATTACCCATATTCCTAAATTAAAAAGGAAAGATATTTTATTAACGAGAATATATAGACTATTATTTCTTAACCTTATTAAGGGCCATAGACGCCTATACGCCGGAGAGCTAAGCCGGTGCCGAGCCAATAAAGCTAAGACGTAAGGCCCTTAAGGTTAATATATATACGTAGAGTTTTAATTAAGGTTTAAATAAGAAATTTAAAACGTTAAATAAATATTAAATATACTATAAAACTTTATTAAGTCTAAAGTTTTAAAGACCGTATTAAAATCAAGTTTTTTAAAGATCAGTCAGAGATAGATTACTTGGATTCAAGCGTATTATAACTTAAAATCACTCACTTTAACTTAATTTTAAAGAATAAACACGGGATAAAACAAGTAATTAACGGCCAGACCTCTTAAAATAAGGATTAATCCCTAAAAAAAAGGGATTAAGAACCAGCCATAGAATTCTTTAATAGGTAATTGGATTTAGGATAAGTTTATTTATTGTAGATTATAGAGATTAAAGTCCTTAAATTAAAGTAAAATAATTAAAACGAGTTTAAACGCTTTAATTATAGAAATTAAAAGCCTTTAAGTAAAAAAGGATAATAATCTTAAGGGTATATATATAGCATTATAATATATTATAAAGTTTCATTCTAGTCTTAATTAAAATAAAGAATATTTTAATTAATAAGGTTTTATATTGCTTATCACCCTAAATTATATAATAATCCCGTACGAAGTATAGTACTTAAATCCTATTATTTAGTGGTATCGTTATATACGAAGTACCCTTTTTCCCTTTATACTTAAAGACCTAAGAAAGGAAGACCGTCTTAATCCAGTTAATAAAAATTAAGTTAAAGACCGGGATTACTTATTACCGTAAATACTGAAGTTATACGATAGTTTTAACTTAAAAGCATCTAAAAAACCCCTAATCAACCTATTAAATACTATTATCTTTAAATTAGGTATAAATATTAAGAATTAGATACCGTTATTTAACGTAAATTACCCTTTACCCTTAAACAGTAAGTCTTTAATATATTAAACGTTATTAAACTTAGATACTATTAATAATTATAATATAATTAATATTTTATTAATATTATCTTCCGTATACTTTATTAAGGATAACGATTAAAAAAGACTCTATTATAGGGGGGTTTCCTTTAAACTTAATCCCTTTATTAATAAATTAACGGCAATAAATATTATAAAGTTAGTAGATAAAGGATTAAATAACGATTAATAACCTTTAAAAATTAAAAAAAAGAGATATCCTTAAGGTATATATAGCCTTAAAGAATCGTTACGGTATTAATATTAAGTATTTAATCGATATTATAAAAAGCCCGGATACAATCTAAAAAAGACTTAAGGATTAATATAAACTTTAAGGGTCCGGTTTATATATAAAGCTTATTTAAAAGCTTATAAGTTTATGAAAGACCTTAAATATAATAATCGATAAATATAATAGCTGCTATTAAAAAGTTTATATTAAGATTAAAATAATTAATAACTTTTTAATTATCCCGGATTATTTTATTATCCAGATATTCTTAAATAAATTAAGGGAGTTATAATAGATATAATATTTAATACTTACTTAAACGGCGGTATAATAAGGCCCGGGTACCCTTAAATTTCACGATATTATATAAAAGGCCCGTAATAAGGAAGCTCGGGCGGTTATCCAGTAATTAAACGTTTTAATATAAGCTTATAAGGATACATTAAAGGGTTATAATAAAAGGACTTTTAATAAGACCCGGGAAAAGCCTATTTATTAATATTATACTTAGAAGGAGCATAATAATAAATATACTAAAGATAAATACTAGGATTTTTACCCTGAAAAAAAGCCTATAAAGTTTTATATTAAAAAGCTTAAGACTATTAAGGAGATTACTACGTTTATAAACTTTTTAATAATAGACTCTTACTTATTAACATATATATAATAATTAATAACGATAATATTAACTACCTTAATAAATCTATAGAAGTTAATAATCTTCAATAATAATTATAATTAATATATTTTTTATAAAAAAAGATTCTTTTAAAGGGAATTAAAACCCTATTAATCCTTATCTTTGGGGCCCGGGCTAATAAGAATAAGTTATATAAAGGGTATAAATACTACCCATATAATATATAGGATGGATAATAAACCCGTTAAAATGAAATTCACGGATACGGTATATTCCTTAGTGAATTTAATTAATTTTATATTTAAGACGTAACTTCTAGATTATAGAACTTAACTTAATATAACGCGGACGATCCGGACGGTAACGTATAGTTAGAAAAAGCTTACTTATAATAAGTAAAACGGCTTATTTATAGTTAATTTATAAGAATTTACTTTTATTATAACGGCGTTTAATATACTTTCAGCTATACTTATTTAATATATACGTATAAGCCACCTTAAAGCTCAGAAATTATTCTAATTAACAGACGTATTTACTAGGATAGATTTTAAACGTAAACGCTATAATAATAATAAGGCCAAAAACGCTTATTATACGTATTATATTACCGGACGGTTATACTTTTAATTATATAAGGGATATTTTAAACCTATAGAAAACCTGCTAAAGTTTATTTATACGGACCTTTTAAGGATAATTAATCCCCGGGGATATAACGGAATAACGTATTATATAACCTTCTATAATAATAAGACTATAATATTAAAGGTCCATTTATTAATATATAAATTAAACGTAGTTTAACGGTTTAAAGAATTTAAAGCCAGGCATAAATAACCTTTGGATTAAAAGATTAAACGCCTTTAAGCCAATAACGGGGGTGAATATACATTTAGGGCCTTCTTAAATTATTTAAAATAATATAAAATTATCTTTAAGGTAATAATACGTAAAAACCTTAAATAAAATTTAATTAATAAAAAGATTAATTAGGAGATTAATAAGAAAATTAAGGCTATACGGGTAACGGAGGATATACTTAAAAGTTTTTGGCCGGAGCTAATCTAAACGGTAAACTATATAATTATACGGATATTATATATACGGCTTAAAAAGGTAATATTATATTAAGCTTAATATAATAAGAAACCGGATATATCCCATATACGGATCCTAAGGTTAATTATATACATAAGAATTATGGGTTATTAAGCTAAGCTCAATAATAAGTCGGAACCGTATATCTTAATAAATTTTAATAAAAAGATTAATAAATACTTTAAAGTGATTAATCTACGGGTAAAACGGTTTAACCTTATGGTAAAGAACGTATATAACGTATATATCAAGGAAAGACGGGTGATACCGTTGGATAACTCAGATTATAAGGAGCTTATTAGCTAAATCCAAAAGCTTAAAAAGGTAAAAAAACCTTAATAAGACCTTAATTTAAGGGAGAAGTTTAGGAATTACGGTTTAATTAAGACGGATATTATTAATATAAGCTTTATCCTTACCGAGTAACTTATATATCCGATTATGGTCCTTACTTAACGGATAACTTTACCGGACCTTTTAAGCCTAATAACTAAAGATTTAGAGATTAATTATAATTAAGAATAAAGGTAATAAATTGAAAACTTAATTAAAGATAATTTTAACTTTATGTTTCCGGATAAACCGCGTAATATATTATTAGATCCACTTTTTTTCTTGGTTTTATTAACCTATAATAAGGATAAATCGTTATGCCTTTTAGCTTTAATATCCCTTAAAATAACCCCGGAACTTATTAAGCTTAAAACCTATAAAAAAGCTATAATAAATAAGTATATCCGGATAAATTAAAAGTTAATAAAAGGTAATAAATATAATTCTTTTAAAGAGAATAATATTTAAGTCCTAATTACATAAAGTTAGATCCCTACTGGCGTAACGATATTATAAGGACGGTAAATTTATATCTTTAAACGTAAAGTTAATAGTAATATGATTTACTATAAGGCCCGGTAAATAATACGTAACTTTAAATAACGTAAAAGTATTAATTATAATAAGACGTTTACCTTAATAATAAAACCTATAAGTTATAAGGTTTTCTTTACTTTTATAGCGGTTAATAATTAAGATTTAAAGTAGATAAACGTTAAAATAACGTTCCTTTACGGTCTTATTAAGGAAGAAGTATATATAAAATAATTAAAAGGATAGGAAAAGATTAATAAAGACGGTAAGAAGCTTTATTATAAGCTTAAGAAGGGCCTATATAGATTAAAGTAATTATTACGGCTATAATATAATCGTTTCTAAGAGTTTATGGTTATATAGGGTTTTAAATTTATTTATATAGACTATTATATATTCCTTTACCTTAAAACCGGTACGATTATAACCGTATATATGGATAACATCTTAATAATTAATCCGTTTAAATAAAGGATTTAGGACTTAAAGATTATACTTAATTAGGAATTCCGTATATTTAATTTAAATCTAATAAGCTATTATTTAAATATTATTATTATTCGGGACCGATAAAACCGAACGATCCGTCTTAGCTAAAAAGTTTATATTAAGAGGGTAATATAAGATTACGGTTAGTAAAAAGCCCACCCGATATATATACTTATACGAGTCGATTTCAGGCCGGAATTATTACTTAAGGGTTATTAAGCGAAACCGGAGTTCAGATAATAATATTAATCGGCTATAAATTTACTAATATATACTATACTTAATATACGACCGGATATAGCCTATATAATAGTAATTATTAGCCAATATTCTGTAAATCCGTCCTATTAATATTAATTATATATAAAATAAATTATACGTTATTTACGGATTATTATATACTTTTAGTTAATATATAAGGGTAAGCTTAAAGCTCTTAATAGGTATACCGATTCTGATTTTGCGGTTGATTCTACCTACAGGTTAACTTTAAGTTACCTTTTTAACGTAAAAAGTATATTAATTTATTAATCCTTAAAAAGGCAACCGACTATAACGTTATTTATCTATAAAGCCGAGTATACGGGATAAACGTAAACTATTAAGGAAGCTATCTAATTAAAAAACCTATTAAAGTAAATATAATTTAATAAATTTAAATATATATTTATTATTACGATCTATAATAATAATTAAAAGGTTATCATACTAGCCAAAAACCTAATATATTACGTAAGGATAAAGTATATAGGCATTTAACTATATTAACTACGGGAATAACTTAAGGTTAACACCGTTAATCTTAAATATATTTATATTACGGAGTAAGTAATTAACGGGTTAATAAAAGCCTTACTTATTAAGACCTTTATATAGTTTAAACGGACGTTAAGCTTTAAGGAGTTATTATATCGATAATTTAAAGACTATATACTTACTGACGGCGGATTTAATAATAAGCCGGGTAATAAGTAATAAGTAGGTAATAACCATGCAGGGGAACTAGCTACTCAATAATTAAAGGAGCTAGCCACTTAATAATTAAGGGAGCTAGCTATATAATAACTAGGGGAGCTACTTAGTAAATACGGTGACTGGACTTTTATATAAAAGGACATAACGTTAAAGCTATAAAGGAGCTGTTCAGTAAATAAGATTTACGGGCTATATACGAAGTTCGAAAAGGAATATTAAATATATAGGATCGCCACTTAAAAGATTACGTAACGCAGATCAGATTAAATAAGGCGGACGTGCTAAACCCGAGTAGGATAGCGGCATATAGCCTTGCATATAGTCTCACTTTATACATAGTAATAATTAAGCAACTTACACCTCTCAACTTCAATACGTAATAACCCTTAAAGTTAATAAGGCGTTCTTTAATAGCCCTAATTTAGAATTTTATTTAGTTTATACCCGGAAGCTTACGTTTTTAATATATACCGCGTTATTTAACCCTTTTCATAAAAGTTTAATTAAGTTTTCTGAGATTTATAGTTTAATTCAGTATATTATAAGTACTTATAAATATTATATTATATATAAAAACCACTATAATAATAAATTCAATAATAAGAATATACGGTAAGTTATTATTTAATAGTATTATATAAGCCCGGATAATAAGGATTTAACTTATTTATTTAGAAATACCGTTTTATTAAGGGTTATAGGGTATTATAAACTCTTACTAAATACCTTTAACGTACCGTTAATTATTAAATTAAAAGCTACTATATATATTATTATCGTTAATATATAGGCAGCGGATAAAGCGGTTTAAATAATAAATCCTCTTTATATAGTTTTAAAAAGCTTTAAAAACCGTTTTATATAAAGAATCTGGTAATAAAGCTATATAAACGATTTTAATAACGTTTTTAATGAAAATAATGACTTACTTATAATCGGTTTTTATATTATTAATAAAGCCAATTAAATCGGAATAAATAAACTTATTTAAATAAATATTAAGCTCGATATAACCCTTATTTAACTTAAGTTTTATTTATATCTCCGTATAAACGATATACTTATAGTCCCTTAATAGATCCGGTAAATTAAAGAAATTAATACCGGTTACCGTTTCCGGTAAAAGCTTAATATTTTACTCCCTTATATACCCCGTTACTTTATGTTAATATTTTAAGGCTTTTTAATTTACGGTAATAATATATAAGGCTATAAGTATTAAATTATTAATAACTTTAATATCGATTTTAAAAAGGTAAAAAGCCGTTAATAAGAGTTTTATAAAAATATTATTACAGTTAATAAATATACTTAAATCCTCCGGATCGTTATTCTATTTAAGGGGATAACCGGCTCGCTATAACTATCCGGGGTTAATAAGATTAAAGGTATTATTAAGGATAAAAAGGACGTTATAAACGATTAAATTACGGATGTCCTTATTAAATTAATATGGAATTTTAATAATTCTAATATAGGTAATATTCCTCCCCCTAGAAAAGCCTTTAATAAGAATAAGCTTAAGGAAAAGCTCTTTATAGATAAATATATGGTTATTATTAACGATATAATTTATATAATTAATATTAAAGATATAAATAATAAGAATAAATACGTTTATAATTAAATATACCTAGTAATCCTAATAAATAGCGGGCGGTAAAGCCGGTATAATAACGGTAATATATATAAAAGCCAGGTTTATTAAAGTTTTAACCCCCGAAAAGGCTTTATATTCCTTATCCTTAAGCTTATTATTACCTTTATTATTGTTTTTATTACCGTTATTACTATTATTACCGTAACGCCGGCGTTTTTAATTATTATTAATATTAATATTAATATTATTATTATTACTATTGTTATAACGCTTATTATTATTACTGTAAGTTAATTTATTATGCCCGTAAAATAAATAATAATTAATAACAATATAAAAACGTCTCTTTTATAAAACCTTAACGTAATAATCTTAACGGATATTAAATTACGGAGGAATACGGAGCGGAATAAAGTTATTAAAGCGGATATCGTCCCGGAAACGTAAATCGGTAATAATAGTTATAAAAATTAAAGTATTAAACGTAAACGTCCTATTTAAGGCTTTATATTAAAGAAACCGATTAATAATATAAATAAGTATATATTTTAAAACGTTAATATTATTATCGGCCGTTTAAAACGGTTTATACTCATCGTTATATTAATTAATATAGACTTTATACTCCGGGTTAAAGCTTTTATAAAATTATTAAATAAGTATATTATTATTAATAATAATTATACCCTGGAAGTTCTATAATTTATTAAAAAGGTCTTAATATTTATTATAATACTTATTTGGATCTAAGTATTAATTAAGGGTAAAAAAAGTAAAATACTTAAGGGCCAACGTAAAGTAACTTAAGCCCTTAAGTTAATATTAAGTACGGAGGGTATTTTATATTACTTTGGTATTCTTAATATTTTTAATAATATACCAATTAATCCCCTTAATCCTTATACGGATTACGGTATAAATTATAAAGTGCCCTTAATCGTAAGTATCTTAAGCCTTTATAAGCTTATTACTTTTAAGAACTTTAATCTTAATAAAACGTAAATTAGAATCTATAATTTAATAATTAAGCTAAATAAGCTTAAGCTTCTTACTTATTTTACGTTCTTATATAATATACTTAAGGTTATCCTTAAGCTTAATAACCTTATTAAAGGTACCGGCAATCTTAAAGGGGTCGGATATAATAATAATAATAATAATGATAATAATAATAATAATAATAATTTAACCTAAAGGCTAAAGAGATCTATATCGTTAAAAGGCGACGGGATTATAATTAATAATATTAAACCCTTAAATAAAAATAACTTAAATAATAATAATAATAAATAATACTCTAAATCGTTATCCTTAAAGACTATAGCCTTCTTAAATAAAATATACGTAAACTAAAACGTCTTATAAAGTAAATAGTAACGGATCCGGAGTTTCTTCTTACTTAATAAGAACCGTATTATAAAGGCTAATAAGTAATAAAGCTTCTTAATCTTAACGGATTATTTAAAACGTAAAGTTTATAGAATATATATAATACGCCGGGCAAAAGAATATTATTTAAGGATAAATAGTTTAATTATTAATTAAAATAATAGAACGTATAAATTAAAATAATTAACGTATTCTTAATAATTTTAATAAAAAGCCCCTAAAAATAAAGCTATAATTAATTTAAGCCTTAATAATTTTAATAAAGAGGAAAAAGCTTTAAAAGTAAACATTTTACTTCTTTTTATATTTAAACTTTAATACGGTAATTAAAATAAACTTTAATATAGGGTTAAAATAATAATAATTTAAACTAAATAATTAACTTAATTGAAAGGTTAAGTATACGCGATAATAGGCTTTATAAGCTGTTTTAATCGCCTTAATAATAAATAAACGTTTCCCCTTATTCTTTAAAGGTATTAACGCGTTTATTAAAAATCCGCCGATCCAACGGCCCTATAAGTATTACTATACTTTTATAGTATACACGTAAATCGGTATATAAGGTTACTATACCTTACGATTCTATGTATAAATAATGATTTAGGTTAAGAGCGTCCTAGCCTTCTCGTTTTCGTTTTAACCTCTTTATTTTTCGGGTAATTAAGGATTAAATCGATAGGATTATTAAGTAATTATAGTAGTTATAATAATTATAAGAGTTATTATAATACTTATAATAACGGAGCGACGGCTCTTAAGGTGTCTAAGCTATATAGCGTAGCTGAAGCTTGCTAAATTAATAAACGCAATGGTAAGCATATAAACCGGGCTTATAACCTGTTGGAATAATAGGGTGTAACTTGCTTAGTTAAGTACTATATAAGGTGCTGAGCGACCTATCTATAAGAAGTCCAGGTAGTAGGCTAGTCCCCTTTTGGTAATAGCCGAGGTCTCTGCCTTCTGCACTTCTGACATAAAAAGCGAAAATAAAGATCAGAATATAAATATTGTTGAAGTTGAGAGGTGTAAGTTACTTAATTATCACTATGTACAGAAGTAAGACTATGTGCAAGGCCTATGCCGCTATCCCACTTGGGTCTAGTACGTCCGCCTTATTTAATCTGATCCGTGTCACGTGATCTCCCAAGTGGCGATCCTGGACATTTAATACTCCCCTTTAAACTTCGTATATAGCCTATAAATCTCACTTATTGAACAACTCCTTTATAGCCCTAACGTTATGTCCTTTTGTATGAGTGGCTCGTCACCGTGTTTGCTACGTAGCTCCCCTACATCCTGAGTCCGGTAAACTCCCCTATATCCTGAGTCCGGTAAGTTCCCCTGCATCCTAAGTCCGGTAAGCTCCCTTATATAGCTATTACCCATCACCCGGCTTATTATTAGGTCCGCCGTCGGTAAGTATACGGTCCTTAAACTGGCGATATAATAGCTCCTTAAGGCCTAAAGCCCGTTTAAACTATATAAAGGTTTTAATAAATAGGGCCTTTATTAACCCGTTAACAACCTACTCCGTAATATAGATATACTCGAGATTAACGGTACCAGCCTTAAGTTATTCTCGTAATTAATATAGTTGAATCCCTATATGCTTTATCCTTACGTAATATACCGGGTTTTTAATAAATACGATAGCCCTTTAATTATTATTATAAATCGTAATAATAAATATATATCCAGATTTATCGGATTATATTTACTTTAATAAGTTTTTTAACCAGATTACTTCCTTAATAATTTACGTTTATCCCGTATATTTAACTTTATAAATAAATAACGCTATAATCGGTTGCCTTTTTAAAGATTAATAAATCGGTATATTCCTTACGTTAAAGAAGTAGCTTAAAGTTAACTTATAGGTAAAATTAACCGTAAAATTAAAATCAATATATCTATTAAGAGCCTTAAATTTACCCTTATATATTAACTGGAAATACATAATAGTCCGTAAATAATATATAATTTACCTTATATATAGCCAGTATTAATAAAACGGATTTATAGAATACCGGCTAATAATTACCACCGTATAAGCTATATCCGATTATATATTAAGTATAATATATATTAATAAATTTATAATTAATTAATATTATTATTTAAACTCCGGCTTTACTTAATAGCCTTTAAGTAACGGTTCCGGCTTAAAATTAACTTATATAGGTATATACGTCGGATAAGCTTCTTATTAACCGTAATTTCATATTACTTTTTTAATATAAATTTCTTAATTAAAATAAATCATTTAATTTTATTAATCCCGAATAATAATAATATTTAAATAATAACTTATTAAATTTAAGTTAAATATATAGAATTCCTTATTAAATATAGCCTTTAAGTCCCGAATCCTTTACTTAAACGGGCCGGTTATTAAAATGTTATTTATATAGATAATTATAATTATATTAGTTTTAAAGTAAAGGAATACATAATAATCCATATAAATAAGTTTAAAGCCCTATATAGCTATAAACTCCCAAAAACGATTATATTATAATTATAATAATTACTTTAATTTATATAAATTCTTCTTAAGCTTATAATAAAGCTTTTTACCGTCCTTACCGGTCTTTTTTTATCCTTTTGGTTATTTTACGTATATTTCTTTTTCAATAAAACTATAAAAGAACGTAGTTTTAACGTTTATTTACTTTAACTTTTAGTTATTAACCGTTATAAAAATAAAAAGAACCTTATAACTTATAAGTTTTATTATTAAGGTAAACGTTTTATTATAATCAATACTTTTACGTTATTTAAAATTACGTATTACCCACCGGACTTTATAGCGGATTATATTATTATTAACTTTACGTTTAAGGGTATAAACTTACCGTCCTTATAATATTATTATATTAACGGGGATTTAATTCTATATAATTAAGACTTAAATATCGTTCTTTTTAAGGGAACCGTATTTATTACCCTTAATTAATTCCCAATTTATTTAAGTATACTTATTTATTATAGTTTCTTTATGGATTTTAAGCTTAATAAATTTCAAGGTTATTTTAAGAAATATTAAAATTAAAAAGTATAACGGTTCGTTTTTATTACGGGTTAATAAAGTTAAGAAAAAAAGTAAATCTAATAATATATTATACGGTTCCTTAAGAAATATAAAGTTAAAATTATTTTTAATTAAGTTTTTAATTTATTATTTTTACCCTTAACTATAATTAATTTTTAAGTTTTTAATTATTAAACTTAAAAGGTTTAATAAAACTATTTATTAAATAAAGATTATAACTGGACGTATAGGTTATTCGGTAAGGGTAAAGTTTATACTTATAATATCCGTTTTAATTAAACTATAATTTTTAAACTCCTCCCTTAAATTAAGGTCCTATTAAAACCTTCTTATTCTTTTAAACTTTTAAATCCGGTTAATAAGCTTATTATAATCCAAGTTATTTAACGGTATTACCCGTTTTTCTTTAATATATACGTCGTATACGTTTTTTATTATAAGATTAAACCGTTTTACCCGTAGATTAATTACCTTAAAGTATTTATTAATTCCTTTATTAAAATTTATTAATATATATAGTTTTAACCTATTATTAAGCTTAACGCGGTATTTTATTATTTTTACGTATATAATTAATCTTAAAGTTTATATATAAAATATATCCGGTTTTTTATTATATTAAACTTAATATAATATTATCCCTTTAAGCCGTATATATAATATTTATATAATTATATAGTTTACCGTTTAGATTAATTCCGGTCAAAAGCTTTTAAATATATTTTCCGTTATCCGTATAACCTTAATCTTCTTATTAATCTCTTAATTAATCTTTTTATTAATTAAGTTTTACTTAAAATTTTCCTATATTATTATTTTAAAGATAATCTTATATTATTTTAAGTAATTTAAGAAGGCCTTAAATATATATTTACCCTTACCGTCGGCTTAAAGGTATTTAATCTTTTAATCCGGGGGTTATTTATATTTAACTTTAAATTCCTTAAACCGTTAAATTACGTTTAATTTATATATTAATAAGTAAACCTTTAATATTATAATTTTATTATTACGGAAGGTTATATAATACGTTATTTTATTATACTTTTAAGGATTAATTATCCTTAATAAGTCTATATAAATAAGTTTTAACGGGTTTTCTATAAGTTTAAAATATCCTTTATATAATTAAAAGTATAATTACCCGGTAATATAATATATATAGTAAGCGTTTTTAACTTTATTATTATTATAACGTTTACGTTTAAGATTTATCCCGGTTAATACGTTTATTAATTAAAATAATTTTTAAGCTCCGAGGTAATTTATACGTATATATTAGATAAATATAGCCGAAAATACGTTAAACGCCGTTATAATAAGGGTAAATTCCTATAATTTAATTATAAATAAACCGTTTTATTTACTATAAATAAGTTTTTTTTAATTATACGTTATTATTTGGACCGTTTACGTTATATTAAGTTAAGCTTTATGGTTTAAAAGCTGTATTTTAAATATAAAATTAACTAAGTTTATCGGGAAATATATTATATCTATAAATTTTACTTTAATCGGTTTATTATTTATCTTATATATTATATAAATAATACTTATACCCCCTATATAGTTTATTTTTATTAATTTAAGTTTTAAAAATAAAAATTAATAAGGTTTTAATTTATTTTAAAAGAATTTCTTCTTATAAAAAATATATTAATTATAATTATTATTAAGGATTATTAGCTTTTATAAATTTATTAAAGTAACCGATATTATCGTTACTAATTATTATATATATATTAATAAGTAAAAGTTTATTATTAAAAAATTTATAAATATAATAATCTCCTTAATAGTTTTAGCCTTTTTAATATGGAACTTTATAAGCTTTTTTTCAGGGTAAAAATCTTAATATTTATTTTTAATATATTTATTATTATGTCCCTTTTAAGTATAATATTAATAAATAGGTTTTTCCCGGGTCTTATTAAAGGTCCTTTTATTATTACCCTTTAACGTATCCTTATAAGCTTATATTAAGATATTTAACTATTAAATAACCGCTTAAGCCTTTTTATTACGGGCCCTTTATATAATATCGTAAAATTTAAGGGTATTTAAACCTTATTATATAGCCGTTTAAGTAAATATTAAGTATTACGTTTATTACGATTCCTTTAATTTATTTAAGAATATTTGAATAATAAAATAATCCGGGATAATTAAAAAGCTATTAATCGCCTTAATTTCGGTATAGACTTTTTAATAATGACTATTATACTTATTAATTATTATATTTAAGGTTTTTTATAAGTTTATAAGCTTTTAAGTAAGCTTTATATATAACCTGGACTTTTAAAGCTTATATTAATCCTTAAGTTTTTTTAAAATCGTATCCGGGCTTTCTATAGTATCGATTAAATATTTAATATTAATATTATAACGGTTCTTTAAAACTATATATACCTTAAGGGTATTTTTCTCCTTTAACTTTTAAAGGTTATTAATTATTATTTAGTTTTTTATTTATTAACTTTACGATATTTATTGCCGTTAATCTATTAATAAAGGGATTAAACTTAAAGGAAATCCCTTTATAATAAAGTCTTTTTTAATTATTATCCTTAATGAAATATACGGAAGATAATATTAATAAGATATTAATTATATTATAATTATTAATAATATTTAAGTCTAATAACGTTTAATATATTAAAGATTTATTATTTAAGGGTAAAAAATAACTTACATTAAATAATAATATTTAATTTTTAACGTTTATATTTAATTTAAAGATAATAGTATTTAATGGGTTAATTAAGGGTTCTTTAAACGCTTTTAAGTTAAAGTTATTTTACGATTTCGGCGTTTACGGTAATAAATAATCTTTATTTTTAATTTAATTTTTATTAATTAAATTAAAATAATTTTCCTTTTTTAGGTCTTTAAGTATAAAGGGAAAAAGGGTACTTTATATATAACGATACCACTGAATAATAAGGTTTAAGTACTATATTTCATACGGGATTATTATATAATTTAGGGTAATAAGTAATATAAGGCCTTATTAATTAAAGTAAGTATTTTCTATTTTAATTAAGATTAAAATGAAACTTTATAATATACTATAACGTTATATATATACCCTTAAGATTATTACCCCTTTTTACTTAAAGGCTTTTAATCTTTATAATTGAAGCGTTTAAATTTATTTTAATTATTTTATTTTAGCTTAAAGATTTTAATTTTTATAATCCGCGATAAGTAAACTTATTTTAAGTTTAATTATTTATTAAAGAATTCTATAGTTAATTCTTAACCCTTTTTTTTTAAGGATTAATCTTTACTTTAAAAGGTTTAATTATTAATTATTTATTCCGTCCCGTATTTACTTTTTGAAATTAAATTAAAGCGAATGATTTTAAACCATAATACGTTTAAATCCGAGTAATCTATTTTTGATTAATTTTAAAAAAATTCAATTTTAATACGGTCTTTAAGGCTTTAAACTCGGTAAAGTTCTATAATATATTTAATATTTATTTAACGTCCTAAATTTCCTACTTAGACCCCGGTTAAGGCTCTACGTATATATATTAACCTTAAGGGCCCTGCGTTTTAGCTTTATTAACTCGGTACCGGCTTAACTTTCCGGCGTATAAGCGTTTACGGCTTTTAATAAAACTAGGAAATAACGGTTTATATATTTTCATTAATAAAACGTCCTTCCCTCTTAATTTAAAAATATAGGTAATTAAGTAAGCTTCTCTGTTTATAACCGTAATATTATACGCCTGGCCAAGTCGATTTTTTAATAATATAGCCTACGTATAGGTATCGTTTACGGGTACATTTTATACTATAATTTACCACCGTTTATGGGTTAAATTAAACACTAAGAAAACGTTATTTAAGTACTTAAACGCGCAGTCCGGGCTTATAACCTATTGAAGTTAAAAGGTGTAAATTACTTAATTATCACTATATATAGAAGTAAAACTATATATAAAGCCTATGCCGCTATCCCACTTAAGTCTAGCACGTCCGCCTTATCTAATCTGATCCGTATCACGTGATCTCTTAAGTGGCGATCCTGCATATTTAACAAATATATAAAGGGAAAAAGTAATAACGGAAGCCTTGTAAATAAGAGACACTTAAATAATAAAAGCCATAAAGAAAAAGTATATAATAAATAAAAAGGACACAATATAAGTCACAAAGAAGGTAACGGCATTAAAGAAAATAAGGACGGTAATAATCCGTTTATTACTTAAAGAAAAAAGGAATACTATGATAAAAATAAACCTTTTATAGCTTATAAAAACGTTTAAAATAACGGGGAAATTATCAACGAAGTAAATTATCGCTATACGTAAATTATAAAGTAAAGATATTTTCTTTAATATAACGTTTTTAAAAATAAAAAAAAACTTAAAGAAATTTAAAACGGTAAAAATATTAAGATAATTATTTACCGTCACGGTAAATAAAATATATTTAACGTACTTTATAAAGGTAAAAAAAGAGTTTACTTTAAGGCGTATAAAAAGGGAAAGCGTGGTTTTTTACCTTAAATTAAAGATTATCGATTATAGATTCTTTTTAATAATAAAGAAACCGGATGCTTTAAGACGGATAAAAAGGAACTTTACGGTTATATTAAGCGTAACGTTAATAAGGATATATAACGATATCTTAAATAAGGGGATTATTAAGGGTAAATCCTTTAAACTAATTAGACCGTAAGATAAGGCGGTAAATATTTATTAATACTGTAGGTATTAAGGATATAAATATATTACTATAAAAAGCCTTAATAATATAAAGTAAGGTACGCGGTGTATATTAAGAAATATAATACGTACAAGTATATAAACTTAATAAATAAAGGTTTTATAAAAGATATATATAAATATACGGCGTACAGAAAGGATAAATACTTAATATAAAACTTAAAATACTTAATAAGGATTAAGGAAATTAAGCGTAAAGAAACTAAAATAACCGTTAAAATCCAGCGGTATAATTTATATAAAGCTAAGTTAATAAATTAATTAAGGACGGTTTAAGATAAAAATAAAATTAATTAAATAAAAATAAATAAAAAGTTAGAATAAAAGGTATAAAAAAGAAAAATCTTATTATAATATTAATTTTTAAGTCCGGCTACCTTAAAATGACGATAATAACTATAAAGGAACCAAGATAAATAACGTTTAACTTTAATAAAAGGTTAATAGCCTAAATAAAAGTTAATAAAAAAGCATTAACGGAAATCGATATATAATATATTAATATTTTTTTAAAATAATATAATATAACGTATAAAAAAAGATAATTAAAATAATATTACCGATATTTAAGTTTAAAGAAATAAAGGACGTTAATATTATTGATTGATTGATTGATTGATTTATACTACGGATCTAGTTAAGCTAATTCCGGCGTTCCTTAATACTCGGTTATTTAGCCTTATTAATAACCGTAAAAAACCCGATATTTATAACGTTAAGAATAAAAACCGGTATTTACTTAGCCTTTATTTATATTTTAAAGGTTAAGAGTATCTACGGCTATTTAAAGAATAAGAATTTATTCATATATTTTTTCCAAGAAAACTTATAATATTATAATTGAATCCATTTAAGGGTTATTTTTAGACTTATTATTCTTCCGTTATTTTATGGGTCTATTTAATATTAAAATTTCAGAATTCCGATTATATTATTAAATATCCTTACCGATATATATATTATTATTATTTTATTTATATAACTTTACCGACCGATATAGTATCGCTTTTTACGTTACCCCGGTATTTATAGCCCCCTTAGCCCCTTATTAAGTATAGTTTTCCCGCTGCTACTTTTTATTCTTAAATTAACGGTAAAGTTTCTTAATTAAATCCTTAATTATTTCCTTTATTTCCTTAATTAAACTAAACTATAATAATAAACCCGTAATTATTATAAATTTAACGGCCGCTTTAATACCCTTTTTATTAATAAGTATTTAATAATAATTATTAATCTTTACCCTTTTAATTAATCCCGGTTTAAGCTCTTTAAATAGTAAATAAGAAATTAATATATATATAACGTTTTACTTTTATTATCTATATTCGTAATTAACGTTAATCCGGTTATTAACGTATATAATAAAAAGGAAATAAATTAAGCCGTTCTTATTTATCCGGAGTTAAATTATTAATACGTTATCGCTTTTCCTTATAATCTTATAACGCCGGAGATATTTATTAATAATTTTATTATTATTTAATGCCGGGTACCGTTACCCTTAAAAGATCGATTCTTTATATCTATATTAATATTCTATTTACCTCTTTATGGTTTATAAAGTAATTATTATTAACTTTATTTTTACGGTTTTCTTTTTTTCCGCCGTTTTCACTTTAAATAAAAGTTTATATACTTTTACGTTAACTTCTTAAACGTAAGTTAGGTTAACCTTTTTTTTAGTTTACTTTAATTTAACTTCTGTGGAAAAAGTAAGTACCGTTTTTTTACGTTTTCTTATTTAAGGTTTCTTATAGTTTTAATAAATACGTTTATTTTTTATTAACGTAACTAAGTTTATATCTTTTTTAAGTTTCGTTTAAACGATTATTTAATTTAAAGCCAACTCCATTAATAATATAAAAACCTCGGATTCTAATACCGGGATAAAAGTCGCTTTATATACTTTACTTATTATTTTTAAATATTAATTTTAGATTTTCTATAGTTATTAAACGGGCTTTTTCCTATATTTAAGCGTATTTTTAAATATATATTAAATAATTATTATATATATTATCGTAAGCTTTATAACCGCTTAATAAATAATTTAAATTTTTTATAAAATAGCTTTTTACGTTAACGTTATAAGGCAAATAAGGCCTTTCTTTTACGAAATTATTTTCTTCTGGACCTTTTTTATATAGTCTTTTTAATTTAGTTTTTTATTAATTTATAAATTAAATACCTTAATATTAACTTTTGGTTTTATTATTATATTACTTAAGTTTATTATAATTATTATATTATATAGCTTTGGGCTCCTTATTATATAAATAAGCTTATACTTATATAGGGCGAATTAAGCCCTATATATCTTTATTTATTATAAGTAGATTTTATAAGCCTATTTTAACTTTAAATAATTCATATAAGTAAATGTACTATAAGTTAAAAGGTAAATATTATTAATAAAGTTTTTTATTTAAACCTTTTATTTTAACTTTATTAAGTCTTTAATAAACGGGCCGTTAAAGAATAAGAATAAGATTAAAAAGATAAATAACCTTTAAGGAATCCTTATTATTACGGGCTTTATCGTATTTATTTTCTATCCTAGGTTAATTAACGTTACTTAATTACTTAAGAAACTTTTTATTTAATTTATAAAAAAAGATAAAACCCCCTTTTTCTATAAATTATATAATAACCTTTAATAGTTTACTTTATTAAACGTTTTTATAATATTTAAAAAAAAAAGACTTATAATATATTTCTTTTTATAATTTTATATTATATATATATTATTAATTAAGTCTTTAAGAGTTATTTCCGTTAACCGTTTTTTTCTTATCTTTATTTATTAATCGGAAAGTAGTTTATACCCTTTTATATAATTACTTAAGACCTTTATAATTACCGTTTTTAAAGCCTTCCTTAATATATAGAAGAATATTATAGGTTTATATAACTTTACCTTTAAGTAATTTAACTTAACCAGCTTCTTAAGGATAATCGTTTTAACCTCTTTAAATTTATAAGAATAATATTTTATATTAAAGTAAATTTAAAATAGGTAAATAAAGACCTTTCTAAATAATAATATTATTATAAATAAAAACCTATTTAATATATTATTAAGTTTAAAGGCCTTATCCTTCTTTAATTTATTAATCGTTTTAATTATTATTTTTTAAGTTATTACTTTATTTATTATTATTAATTTAAGATATACCGTACCATCGATATCTATTAAGTTAACTTCCGATAATAAAGGAAAGAACGCCTTTTTAAGAGCCTTAATTTTACCGTTAAAGGTATTTATTACCGTACCGTTTAATCTTTTTAAGGGTAGAAACTTAAGGATAAATTTAGGTTTCTTACTTTATTCTTTATTATATTTTATTAGCTTTTAAACATTACAAAGGGAAACCGTTAAGTTATATATTATAACCCGGAATATAAACGTTAAGAGAAAATGGCGACGAACAACGGGACCCCAGAGGTCAGAAACGATATACGCGTACATAGCTTAAGTAATAGTAAGGATAATACCTTAAATACGATAAGCGGAAGCGGAATAATAAGGATAAAAAAAAAGGAAAAGTAAGCGGCCCAGGTTAATAAGAACGATAATAAGTTATATAAATAACGCGATAAATATAAAATAAAAAGGCCTTAAATTAAATAGGGAGCCTATAATTAATAAGATATACGTAAAGGGACGTATATAACGCGTAAAAATATTATTATAAAAGGTAATAAATAAAAGGCGGAAGGGATAAGGACGGTATGCGGGGACGGATAAAGGGTAAATAAAGGCGTAAAAAACTTTATTAAATATATATAAATTAAAAAAAAACTGGGTAAAAATAAGGAAATATTAAGTAAATAGGAATAAATTATAAAAAGAAGTAATTATTAAATACGTAAAGGAAAAGTAAAAAGAAAGGAAGCGGTAAGGGCGTTAAAAGGCTTCCTTATAATTATATAAAAAAATATTACGTTAAAGACTTAACCGATATTATAAATCAGGTTACGGGGAGTAAGAAACTTTTACGTAGAAACGGGGAGAGGTTTAAAAGAGTTAAAAAGGCTACGTAAAACTTAAGGAACAATAGTAAAAACGTTAATAAACGGAAGCAAAAAGAAATAAAGAGAATATATATAAAATAAAAAAGCGATAGGGGAAACTTTAAGGAAGGGAGCGGGGATAAACTAAGTAATAAAAGCTATAAAGATAATACCGGCATTAATAGTAAAAAAGGTAAAAATAAGGGAGAAAACGGCGGCGTTAAAGAAAATAAGGATAATAACTATATAATTATTAAGCGAGGAAAAAAGAAATATAACGGTAAAAATAAACTTACTATAATTAATAAAGGCGTTTAAAGTAATAAAAAAGCTATTAATAAAGTAAATTATTACGGTATATAAGTTATAAAGCGGGGATATCTTCCTTAATATAGTTTTATTAAAGGTAAAAAAGGGGCTAAAGAAGTTAAAAAGATAAGCCGATAAAAAGGGGTATAAAATAATAAAAATATTAAAATAATCCTTTATTATCGTAATAAACGGGATATACTTAATAAGGTTTATAAGAAAGGAAGGGGAAGTTACTTTAAAGCAGATGAAAAAAGAGAATATAATTTTCTACCTTAAGTTAAAAATCATTAATTATAATTTCCTTATTATAATAAAGAAATTAAATGCCTTTAATTATATAAAGAAATATTTTACGGTTATTTTAAGTATAACGTTAATAAGGATATATAATAATATCCTTAATAAAGGGGTAATAAAAGGTAAATCCTTTAAATTAATAAAACCTTAAGACCGGGTAACGGATATTTATTAATATTTTAAATATTAAGGGTATAAGTATATTATTATAAAATGCCTTAATAATATAAAATATATAATATATACCGAAGGGTATAATACGTATAAATATATTAACTTAATAATAAAGAACTTAACGAAAAACGCGCTAAAATGCGCGGTATATAATAATAATAATTATTTAACGTAAAACTTATAATATACAGTAAAAACGAAGGAAACTTAATATAAAGAAATTAAAATAACGGTTAAGGTTTAACGTTATAACTTATATAAATTTAAATTGGTAAGGTAATTAAAAACGGTCTTAAAACGTAAACGGAGCCTATTAAACGGGGAAAGGTAAAACGCGGTAACCAATAATGTAAAAAAAAGGAAGTTTATAGCGATATTAATCCTTAAGATCGGCCGCCCGATTAAAATTATTATTATAATAAAAAAACTAGGATAAATAACGCTTAACCTTAGAAAGAAATTATTTATATAAATAAAAATTAATAAGGAAAGCCCGACGGACGTTAATATTTAATATATTTACGCTTTTAAGGGTAATATAATATAACGTACGCGGGGAAATAGTTAAAACCGTAATACCGATATTCAGATTTAAAAAAATAAAAAATATCGATATTATAATAATATAAAAGCCATTATATAATCCGTATATTTATTTTTTAATTAACCCGGAAGATAGTTTCTACTTAACCTTTAAAAGTAACGAAATAACGCGGATATATTTCTTTATTAATAAAAGGTTAAATATAAATAATTAAGACGTTATTTATTATAAAAGGAACTTATATATACTCCGGATTATATAAAAAAGGGATATTAAGGGTATTTTAAATATTTATAATATATATAATCCGTTACCGGTTAATAAAAAAAGACTTTTTACGATCCTATTACTTAAAGATATTATAATTATATCCGGTAAGCATTTCTTAATAAGGGACTTTAATCTTTATTACGTTTAATAAAACGAGGACGGTTATATAATTAATTATATTAAATTTAAAAAATTATTAATAATTATTATATAATTTAATTTTATATTATTAATATTAAAAGGAATTATTATATAAAAAAGCCGTAAACTTAAAATTATAATTAACTTAATATTTAACTTAAAAGGTATTATTAACTTAATTATAATATATAGACCTTAAAAAGGACCTAAAATATAATTTAAATTACATTCCGATATAAACGATTTTAAATTAGTTTATCAATATAACTCCGTTTTTATTATTTAAATAAACGTAAAAAACGGTTAAAAAAGCTAAAATATTAATAAAGGTAATAAAAATAATATTTTAATTAATAAAGCGTCCCCGGTTTAATAATAAGGAATAGATTAATTATTTTATAAAGTAGGTAATAAAGGCTTTAAATAAAATAATTAACGTTATAATCTTAATAATAAAGTTATCTTAAAGAATTAAAACTTATTAAAACGAAAAATATATAAAAACGATTATAAAAATAAAAGCGCTTATAAAATAAGTTATTAAATATAAAAATCAGGAGATATTTTAATAATTAAAGGAAGCTTAAAAGGAAAAAAAGAGAATTATCCGGAAGGCTAAATAAATATATTTCCGGGTTATAATATATAATTCAGCGGTTTCCCCTTATAATATTTAAAAGCTAATAAAATACGGTAAAGAATAAAGTAAAAAACCTAAATTTATCCTTAAGTTTTTACCTTTAAAAAGATTAGACGGTATAATAATAAATACCTTTAACGGTAAAATTAAGGCTCTTAAAGGGGTATTCTTTCCCTTATTATTAGAAGTTAATTTAATAGATATCGATAATACGGTATATTTTAAATTAATAATAATAAGTAAAATAATAATTTAAAAGATAATAATTAAAGTGATTAATAAGTTAAAGAAGGATAAAACCCCCGGACTTAATAATATATTAAATAGGTTCCTATTTATAATAACGTTATTATTTAAAAAGGTTTTTATTTACCTATTTTAAGCTTATTTTAATATAAAATATTATTTTTATAGATTTAAGGAGGCTAAAATAATTATCCTTAAAAAGTTAATTAAGTTAAATTATTCAGAAATAAAATTATATAAACCTATAATACTCTTCTATATATTAAAGAAGGCTTTAAAAACGGTAATCGTAAAGATCTTAAATAATTACGTAAAAAAGTATAAGTTACTCCCCGATTAATAAATAAAAATAAAAAGAAAATAATTAACGGAAACGATTCTTAAAAACTTAATTGATAATATATATACGGTATAAAACTATAAAAAAAAATACATTATAAGTCTTTTTTCCTTAAATATTATAAAGGTATTTAATAAAATAAATTATTAAAGGTTACTATATAATTTACGGAAAAAGGGGATTTTACTTTTTTTTATAAATTAAATAAAGAGTTTCTTAAGTAATTAAGTAACGTTAATTAATTTAGGATAGAAAATAAATACGATAAAGCCCGTAATAATAAGGATTCCTTAAGGGTTATTTATCTCTTTAATCTTATTCTTATTCTTTAACGGTTTACTTATTAAAAACTTAATAAAATTAAAATAAAAGGTTTAAGTAAAAGGCTTTATTAATAATATTTACTTTTTAACTTATAGTACGTTTATTTATATAAATTATTTAAAGTTAAAATAAGCTTATAAAGTTTACTTATAATAAGTAAAGATATATAAAATTTAATTTATCCCGTATAAATATAAGCTTATTTATATAATAAAGAATTTAAAACTATATAATATAATAATTATAATAAGTTAATTATAAAAGATGGCGACGAACAACGGGACCCCAGAGGTCAGAAACGATATACGCGTGTATAGCTTAAGTAATAGTAAGGACAATACCTTAAATACGACAGGCGGAAGCGGAATAATAATAAAGGTAGAAAAAGAGGAAAAATAAGTAGCTTAGGTTAATAGGAATGGTAATAAGTCGTATAAACGACGTAATAAATACGAGATAGAACGGCCTTAAATTAAATAGGGAGTTTATAGTTAATAAAATACGTATAAAGGGACGTATATAACGCGTAAAAATATTATTATAAAAGGTAATAAATAAAAAGCGGAGGGGACGAAGACGGTACGCGGGGACGGATAAAGGATAAACGGAGGCGTAAAAGGCCTTATTAAGTATATATAAACTGGGAGAAAGCTAAATAAAAATAGGGAAACATTAAGTAAATAGGAATAAGCCGTAAAAAAAGGTAATTATTAAATATATAGAGGAAAAATAAAAGGGGAGAAAGTAATAAGGACGCTAAAAGGCCTCCTTATAATTATATAGAAAAACATTACGTTAAAGACCTGGCCGATACTATAAATCGGGCTACGGGAGGTAAAAGACTTTTGCGTAAAAGCGGGAAGAGGTTTAGGGGAGTTAAAAAGGCTATATAAAGCTTAAAGGGCAATAATAAGAGCACCGGCGGATAAAGGCAAAAAAAGATAAAAAGGATATATATAAAGTAAAAGAATAACGGAAAAAACTTTAAGGAAAAGAACGGGGATAAATTAAATAATAAAAGTTATAAAAACGGTATTAACGTTAATAATAAAGGAAATAAAAGTAAAAAAGAAGACAGCGGCGTTAAGGAAAATAAAAATAATAATTATATAATTATCGGGCGAAAAAGAAAAAAGTATAACGGTAAAAATAAACCCGTTATAATTAATAAAAATATTTAAAATAACGGGAAAGTTATTAATAGAATAAATTATTATAATACGTAAACTATAAAACGGGGATATCCTCCTTAATATAGCCTTATTAAAAATAAAAAAGGGGCTAAAGAAATTAAAAGGATAAACTGGTAAAAAAAGGTATAAAACGGTAAAAATATTAAGGTAATCCTTCGTTATTACGGTAAACGGGATATACTTAATAAGGTTTACGGGGGAGGAAAAGGAAATTATTTTAAGGCAAATAAAGAAAAAGAATATAGTTTTTTACCCTAGGTTAAAGATTATTAATTATAGCCTCCTTATTATAATAAAGAAGCTAAATGTCTTTAATTATATAAAAAAATACTTTATAATTATTTTAAGCGTAACGTTAATAAGGATATATAATAATATCTTTAATAAAAAGGTAATAAAGGGTAAATCCCTTAAGTTAATGAAATCTTAAGACCGGACAGCGGATATTTATTAATACTTTAAATATTAAAGGTATAAATATATTATTATGAAATACCTTAATAATACGAAATATACAGTATATATTAAAGGGCATAATACGTATAAATACGCTAACTTAATAATAAAAAGCTTAACGAAAAATACGCTAAAATATACGGTATACGGTAATAATAATTATTTAACGTAGGATTTACGGTATATAATAAGAGCGAAAAAGACCCAGTATAAAAAGATTAAAATAACGATTAAAATTTAATATTATAACTTATATAAACCTGGATTAATAAAGTAACTAAAAATAGTCTTAAAATATAAATAAAGCTTATTAAATAAGGAAAGATAAAACGTAATAACCGATAACGTAAAAAAAAAGAAACTTATAATAATATTAACCTTTAAAGCCGGCCGCCCAACCGGGATTATTATTATAATAAAAAGATTAAAATAAATAACGCTTAATTTTAAGAAAAGACCGTTTATATAAATAAAAGTTAATAAAAAGAGCTTAATAAACGTTAATATTTAATATATTTATACTTTTAAAGATAATATAATATAACGTATATAAGGAAGTAACTAAAGCTATAATATTAATATTCAGATTTAAAAAGGTAAAGGATATCGATATTATAGCGATATAAAAGTTATTATATAATCCGTATATTTACTTTTTAATTAACCCGGGAGATGGTTTTTATTTGGCCTTTAAAGGTAATAAAATAATACGGATATACTTCTTTATTAATAAAAGGTTAAATATAAATAATTAAAACGTTATTTATTACGGAAGGAACCTATATATATTCTGGATTATATAAAAAAGGAATATTAAGGGTATTTTAAATATTTATAATATATATAATCCGTTACCGGTTAATAAGAAAAGATTTTTTACGATCTTATTACTTAAAGATATTATAACCGTACTTAGTAAATACCTTTTAATAAGGGATTTTAATTTTTATTACGTTTAATAAAATAAGGACGGTTATATAATTAATTATATTAAATCTAAGGAACTATTAATAGTTATTATACGGTTTAATTTTACGTTATTAACGTTAAAAAAGGCTATTATATAAAAAAACCATAAACTTAAGATTACGATTAATTTAATATTTAGCTTAGAAAATATTATTAACTTAATTATAATATATAGACCCTAAAAGGACCTAAAATACGGTTTAAATTACGTCCCGATATAAATAACCTTAAATTAATTTATCGATATAACTCTGCCCTTACCGTTTAAACGAATGTAAAAGACGGTTAAAGAAGCCGAGGTATTAATAAAGACGGTAAAAATAATATCCCAATTAACGGAACGTCTTTAACTCAATAATAAGGAATAAATCGACTATTTTATAAAGTAAGTAATAAAGGCTTTAAACGAAGTAATTAACGTTATAATCTTAATAATAAAGCCGTCTTAAAGAGTTAAAATTTATTAAAATGAAAAATATATAAAGGTAATTATAAAGGTAAAAGCGCTTATAAAGTAAGCTATTAAGTATAGGAATTAAGAGATGCTTTAACGGTTAAAAAAAGCTTAAAAGGAAAAAGAAAGAATTATTTAAAAGGTTAAATAAATATACTTCCGGGCTATAATATATAACTTAACGGTTTCCCCTTATAATATTTAAAAGCTAATAAAATACGGTAAGGAATAAAATAAGAAATTTAAACTTATCCCTAAGTTTTTACCCTTAAAAAGATTAAACGGTACGGTAATAAATACCTTTAATGGCAAAATTAAAGCTCTTTAAAAGACGTTCTTTCCCCTATTACCGGAAGTTAATTTAATAGATATCGACAGCATAATATATCCTAAATTAATAATAATAAGTAAAATAATAACTTAAAAAATAATAATTAAGGTGATTAATAAACCGAAGAAGGATAAGGCCCCCGGACTTAATAATATATTAAATAAGTTCCTATCCATAATAACGTTATTATTTAAAAAGGTCTTTATTTATTTATTTTAAGCTTATTTCGATATAGGATATTATCCCCGTAAATTTAAAGAGGCTAAAATAATTATCCTTAAGAAGCCGGTTAAGTTAGATTACTTAGAAATAAAGTCGTATAGACTTATAATACTCTTTTATACGTTAAGGAAGGCTTTAAAGACGGTAATTATAAAGATCTTAAGTAATTACGTAAAAGGGTATAAGTTACTTCTTAATTAATAAATAAAAATAAAAAGAAAACGGTTAACGGAGATAACTCTTAAAAGCTTAATTGATAATATATATACGGTATAAAATTATAGAAAGAAGTATATCGTAAGTCTTCTTTCCTTAAATATTATAAAGGCGTTTAATAAAATAAACTATTAAAGGTTATTATATAATTTACGGAAAAAAAAGGTTTTATTTTTCCTTATAAATTAAATAAAAAGTTTCTTAAATAATTAAGCGATATTAATTAATTTAAGATAAAAGATAAATACGATAAAGTCCGTAATAATAGGGATTCCCCAGGGGTTATTTATCTCTTTAATCTTATTTTTATTCTTTAACGGTTTACTTATCGAAGACTTAACAAAGTTAAAACAGAAAATTTAAATAAAAAGCTTTATTAATAATATTTACCTTTTAACTTATAATATATTTATTTATATAAACTATTTAAAGCTAAAATAAACCTATAAAGTTTACTTACGATAAGTAAAGATATATAAGGCTTAGTTCGCTTTATATAAGTATAAACTTATTTATATAATAAAAAGCCCGAAACTATACGATATAATAACTATAATAAACTTAAATAATATAACGGTAAAACCGGAAGCCAGTATTAAAGTACTTAACCTATAAATTAATAAGAAATTAGATTAAAAGGACTATATAAAAAAGGTCTAAAAGAAAATAATTTCGTAAAAAAGGGGCTTTACCTACCTTACGGCGTTAACGTAAAGAGCTATTTTATAAAAGGCTAAAACCGTTTATTAAACGGTTATAAAGCCTATAATAATATACGTAGTAACTATTTAATACGTATCTGAAAATACGTTTAAATATAAAAAAGAGCCCGTCCAGTAATTATAAAAAATCTAAAACCGATATTTAAGAGTAATAAATAAAGCATATAAAGTGACTCCCGTCCCGATACTGGAATCCGAGGTTTTTATATTATTAATAAAGTTAACTTTAAATTAAATAATTACTTAAGTAAAACTTAAAAAAGATATAAACTTAATTACATTAATAGGAAACGAACGTATTTATTAAAACTATAAAAGGCCTTAAATAAAAAAGCGTAGAAAAACGGTATTTACCCCCTATAAAAGTCAAATTAAGGTAAACCAAAAAAAGGTCGATTTAACTTACGTTTAAGAAGTTAACGCAGGAGTATATAAATTTTTACCTAAAACGAAAACGGCGGAAAAGAAGAAGGTTATAAGGGTAAAGTTAACGGCGATTACCTTATAAATTATAAGGAAATAAATAAAGTGCTAACATAGATATAGAGAATCGATCCTTTAAGGGCGACGGTACCTGGCGCTGGATAACGACGAGGTTATTAATAAGTATTTCCGGCGTTACGGGATTATAAGGAAAAATAATAACGCGTTAATAATTTAACTCCGGATAAATAAAAACGGCTTAATTTATTTCCTTTTTATAATATATACCGGTAACCGGATTAACGTTAATTATAAGTATAAATAATAAAAGTAAACTACCGTATATATATTAATCTTTTATTTACTATTTAAGGAACTTAGACCGGGATTAATTAAAAGGTAAAAATTAATAATTATCGTTAAATATTTATTAATAAAAAGGGTATTAAGGCGGCTATTAAATTTATAATAATTATAGGCTTATTATTATAGTTCGGCTTAATTAAGGAAATAAAAAAAATAATCGAAAATTTAATTAAGAAACCTCGTTATTAACCTAGGGGTAAAAAGTAACGGCGGGAAAACTATACTTAATAAAGGGCTAAAAAGGCTATAAATACCGGGGCGGCATAAAAGGCAATACTATATTAATCGGTAAAATCGTATAAATAAGATAATAATAATATATATATCGGTAAGGATATTTAATAATATAATCGGAATTCTGAAATTTTAATATTAAATAGACCCGTAAGGTAACGGAAGAATAATAAATTTAAAGGTAACCCTTAAGTAGATTCGGTCGTAATATTATGGGTTTTCTTGGAAAAAGTATATAAATAAATTCCTACTCTTTAAACGGCCGTAAATGCTTTTAGCCCTTAAAACGTAAATAAAGGCTAGGTGGACACCGGTTTTTATTCCTAACGTTATAGATATCGGGTTTTTTACGGTTATTAATAAGGCTAAATAGCCGAGTATTAAGGAACGCCGGAATTAGCTCAGCTAGATCCGTAGTATAAATCAATCAATCAATCAATAATAATTATAATAAATTTAAGTAATATAACGGTAAAACCGGAAATTAATATTAAAGTACTTAATTTATAAATTAATAAGAAACTAAATTAAAAGGATTATATAAAAAAGGTTTAAAAGAAGATAATTTTATAAAAGAAAAACTTTATTTACCTTACGGTATCGACGTAAGGAGCTATTTTATAGAAGGTTAAAACCGTTTATTAAGCGGTTATAAAATTTACGATAACGTATATAATAATTATTTAATACGTACCTAAAAATATGCTTAAATATAAAAAAGAGCTTATCCGGTAATTATAAAAGGTTTAAAATTAATACTTAAAAGTAATAAGTAAAGTATATAAAGCGACTCCCGTCTCAATATTGGAATCCGAAATCTTTATATTATTAATAAAGTTAACTTTAAATTAAATAGTTATTTAAATAAAACTTAAAAAGGGTATAAACTTAATTACGTTAATAAGAAATAAATATATTCATTAAAACTATAAAAAACCTTAAATAAGAAAGTATAAAGAAACGGTACTTACCCTTTTTATAAAAGTTAAATTAAAGTAAGTTAAAAAAAAAGTTAACTTAACTTATATTTAAAAAGTTAATATAAAAGTATATAAACTTTTATTTAAAATAAAAATAACGGAGGAAAAGAAAACCGTAAGGGCGAAGTTAATAACGATTATTTTATAAACTATAAAGAGGTAAATAAAACGTTAACATAAATATAAAGAATCAATCCCTTAAAGGCGATAATATTTAACGTTAAATAATAATAAGGTTATTAATAAATATTTCTGGTGTTATAAAATTATAAAGAAAAGTAATAATGCGTTAATAATTTAATTCCGGATAAATAAAAACGGTTTAATTTATTTCCTTTTTATTATATACGTTAATAATTAAATTAACGTTAATTATAAGTATAAATAATAAAAGTAAAACGCTATATACGTATTAATCTCTTATTTATTATTTAAGGAACTTAAACCGGGATTAATTAAAAGGGTAAGGATTAATGATTATTATTAAATACTTATTAATAAAAAAAGTATTAAAGCGGCCGTTAAATTTATAATAACTATAAGTTTATTATTATAGTTTAACTTAATTAAGAAACCTTACCGTTAATCCGGGGGTAAAAAGCAGCGGCGGGAAAACTATATTTAATAAGGGGCTAAAAAGGCTATAAATACCGGGACGGCGTAAGAAATAATATTATATTAATTAATAGAGTTATATAAATAAAATAATAATAATATATATATCGGTAAGGATATTTAATAATATAATTAAAATTTTAAAATTTTAATATTAAATAAACCTATAAAGTAACGGAAGAATAATAAATTTAAGGGTAATCCTTAAGTGGATTCGGTCGTAATATTATAGGTTTTCTTAAAAAAAATATATAAATAAATTCTTACTCTTTAAACGGCCGTAAATGCTCTTAACCTTTAAGACGTAAATAAAGGCTGGGTAAACATCGGTTTTTATTCTTAACGTTATGGATATCGGGTTTTTTACGGTTATTAATAAAGCCAAATAGCCGAGTATTAAAGAACGCCGGAATTAGCTTAGCTAGATCCGTAATATAAATCAATCAATCAATTAATATTATAACCCGGAAGTATATTTACTTAATTTTCTAGATAATTCTCTTTTTTTCCTTTTAAGCTTCTTTTAATTATTAAAGCGTTTTTTAATTTTTATATTTAATAGTTTACTTTATAAGCGCTTTTACCTTTATAGTCACCTTTATATATTTTTTATTTTAATAAGTTTTAACTCTTTAAAACGGCTTTATTATTAAGATTATAATATTAATTACTTTATTTAAAGTTTTTATTACCCGTTTTACGAAATAGTCGATCTATTTTTTATTATTAAGCCGGGGACGTTTTATTAATTAGGATATTATTTTTACCGCTTTTATTAATATTTTAACTTTTTTAATTATTTTTTATATTCGTTTAAATGATAAAAGCGGAATTATATCGATAAATTAATTTAAGGTTATTTATATCGGGACGTAATTTAAACCGTATTTTAAGTCCTTTTGGGGTCCGTATATTATAATTAAGTTAATAATATTTTCCGAGCTGAATATTAAATCGATTATAGTTTTAAGTTTACGGCTTTTTTATATAATAGCCTTTTTTAATGTTAATAACGTAAAGTTAAATTATATAATAATTATTAATAGCTTTTTAAATTCAATATAATTAATTATATAATCGTTTTTATTCTATTAAACGTAATAAAGATTAAAGTCTTTTATTAAGAAATACTTATTAAATATAATTATAATATCCTTAAGTAGCGGGATTATAAAGGGTTTCTTCTTATTAATCGGTAACGGATTATACGTATTATAAATATTTAAAGTACCTTTAATATCTTTCTCTTATACGATCCGGAGTATATATAGGTTCCCTCCGTAATAAGTAACGTCTTAATTATTTATATTTAGTTTTTTATTAATAAAGAAATATATCCGTATTATTTCGTTATTTTTAAAGGTTAAGTAAAAATCATTTTCCGGGTTAATTAAAGAATAAGTATACGGATTATATAATGGTTCTTATATCGTTATAATATTAATATTTTTTATTTTTTTAAATTTAAATATTAATATTACGGCTTTAATTATTTTTTTATATATGTTATATTATATTACCCTTAAAAGTATAAGTATATTAAATATTAACGTCCGTTAAACTCTTTTTATTAATTTTTATTTATATAAACGGTTTCTTTTTAAGGTTAAGCGTTATTTATCTTAATTTTTTTATTATAATAATAATCCCGGTTAAGCGGCCGGCTTTAAAGGTTAATATTACTATAAACTTCCTCTTTTTTACGTTATTGGTTATTATATTTTATCCTTCCTTATTTAATAAGCTTTATTTATATCTTAAGATTATTTTTAATTACTTTATTAATTTAAGTTTATATAAATTATAACGTTAAATTTTAACCGTTATCCTAATCTTTTTATATTAGGTTTCCTTTATTTTTACCGTATACCGTAAATCCCACGTTAAATAGCTATTATTACTATATATTACGTATTTTAATACGTTTTTTATTAAGCTTTTTATTATTAAGTTAACGTATTTATACGTATTATACCCTTTAATATATATTACGTATTTTATATTATTAAGGTATTTTATAATAATATATTTATACCCTTAATATTTAAAGTATTAATAGATATCCGTTATCCGATCTTAAGGTTTTATTAACTTAAAAGATTTACCTTTTATTACCCTTTTATTAAGAATATTATTATATATCCTTATTAATATTATACTTAAGATAACCGTAAAATATCTCTTTATATAATTAAAAGCGTTTAACTTTTTTATTATAATAAGGAGATTATAATTAATAATCTTTAATTTAAAATAAAAAACCGTATTCTTTTTTTCTATCCGCCTTAAAGTAATTTCCCTTTCTTTCCTTATAAATTTTATTAAGTATATCCTATTTACCGCGATAATGAAGGATTACCTTAATATTTTTACCGTTTTATACCCTTTTTTACCGGCCTATCTCTTTAACTTCTTTAGTCCCTCCCTTACCTTTAATAAGGCTATATTAAAAAAAATGTTTCCGCTTTATAGCTTATATACCGTAATAATTTACTTTATTAATAACTTTCTTATTACCTTAAATACCTTTATTAATTATAATAGGTTTATTTTTATTATTATGCTTTTTTCTTTTTCGCCCGATAATTATATAGTTATTATTTTTACTTTCTTTAACGCCATTACCTTTTTTTTTACCTTTATTTCCTTTATTATTAATATCAGCGTTATTTTTACGGCTTTTATTATTTAATTTATCCCCGCTTTTTTCCTTAAAGTTTTTTCCGTCGCTTTTTTATTTTATACGTATCCTTTTTATTTTTTTTTACCTCCGTTTACCGGCGTTTTTATTACCGTTTTTTAAATTCCGCGTAATCTCTTTAACTCCTTTAAATTTTTTTTTATTTTTACGTAAAAGTCTTTTACTCCCCGTAACCCGATTTATAATATCGGCTAGGTCTTTAATATAATATTTTTCTATATAATTATAAGGAGGCCTTTTAACGTTTTTATCGCTTTTTTTCTTTTTATTTTTCCTTTATATATCCGGTGGTTATTTCTTTTTATAGTTTATTTTTATTTACTTAATATCTTTTTATTTTTATTTAATTTTTTCTTAATTTATATATACTTAATAAGGCTTTTTACGCCTCCGTTTATTTTTTATTCGTCCCCGTATATTATCTTTATCCCTTTTACTTTTTATTTATTACTTTTTATAATAATATTTTTATACGTTATACGTATCCCTTTATACGTATCTTATTAATTATAGGCTCTTTATTCGATTTAAGGCCTTTTTATCTCGTATTTATTATATTATTCGTACGATTTATTACCGTTCCTATTAACCTGGGCCGCTTACCTTTCCTCCCCTTTTATCCTTATTATTCCGCTTCCGCTTATCGTATTTAAGGTATTATCCTTACTATTACTTAAGCTATATACGCGTGCATCGTTTCTGACCTCTGGGGTCCCGTTGTTTATCGCCATTTTCTCCTTTACTTCACGTTAATATTATAGTAATATAGGAGTTATTATATAGCCCATATATATATTCCTTAATTAACCCGGGTAAAAGGTTTTACTTAACGTTTAAAGGAAATAAAACGATTAAAACGTACTTTTTTATAAATAAAAGATTAAATATAAATAATTAAAACGTAATTTATTATAGTAAGAATCTATATACGCTTTAAATTATATAAGAAGGGAATATGGAAAAAAAATTAAATGTTTATAACGTATATAACCCGCCGTTAATTAGTAAAATAAAACCCTTTATAATATTATTACTCCGGGATATTATATTTATATTTAATAAATATATTATATTAAGAGACATCAATTTTTACTATATATTGATTGATCGATTGATTAATTGATTTATACTACGGATTTAACTAAGCTAATTCCGGCGTTCTTTAATAGTCGGTTATTAGGCCTTATTAATAACCGTAAAAACCTAATATCTATAACGTTGAAATTAAAAACCGGTATCCACCCAATTTCTACTTTTATCCCGAAGGATAAAAAGCGTTTACGGCCGTTTAAAGAATAATAATTTATTTATACGCTTTTTTCTAAGAAAACCTATAATATTACGATTAAGTCCTCCTAAGGGTTACCTTTAAATTTATTGCTCTTTTATTTCTTACGGGTCCGCTTTATATTAATACTCCAGGTAATACCTTTAAGTACCCTTACTAGTACGTATATTATTATTATCTTAATCGTATTTACCTTTTTACTTTATTATTATGGCCGTTTCTTTTAAAGACTTCTAATAAACGTTTATTATCGTATCTTTTCGGCTATAAAATATATTCTCCGGTTTCTATAATTACCGTAATTAATATCTACCCTTTCTTTTCTTTTTTAACCGGTAACGGGTTTTTTCTATAAGGTCTTTAATAACCTTATTTATTTTATTAATAAAATTAAATTAAAATAATAAGCCTATAAATATTATAAACCTTACCGCCGCCCGGATCCCCCGTTTTATAAAAAGCATTTTATGGTAATCGTTTATTTTAGCCTTTTTAATTAATCTTATTTTAAATTCCGTAAATAATAAATATAAAATAAATACGTAAGTTACGTCCTATTTCCTTTATCCGTATTGATAATTAACGTCTATCTGGTTATAAATATATATAATAAAAAGGAAACAACTCAATCCGTTCTTATCTATCCGGAGTTGAATTGTTAATATATTATTATTTTTCCTTAAAATCCCGTAACGGCGGAAGTATTTATTAATAATCTTTTTACCGTTTAAGGTAAAGTATTATCGCCTTTAAGGGATTAATCCTTTATATTTACGTTAATATTTAATCTATTATATCTTAATTTATTTAATAATCGTTATTACCTTTATTTTTATAACCTTTTTAATTTCTATCTCCTTTATATTAAGTAATAGTTTATACGTATTTATATTAACTTTTTAAATATAAATAAAGTCGATTTCCTTTTTAATTTATTATAATTTTACTTTAATAAAAGGGTTAAATATCCTTTTTCTACCTTTCTTTATTTAAGATTCCTTAAAGTTTAAACGGATACGTTTATTCTTTATTAATATAAGACTTTTAACTTTAATACCGGGATAAAGGTTACCTTATAAACGCTGTTAATTACTCTTAAGTATCAATTTTAAACCTTTTATAATTATTAAATAAACTTCGTCCTATATTTAAAGGTACCTTTAAATACGTATTGAATAATTACCGCGTACGTTATAGCTAGCTTTATTATTATTTAATAAACCGTTTTAACCTTTTATAACGTAGCTTTTTACGTTAATATTATAAAGTAAATAAAGTTTTCTTCTTATAAAATTATTTTCTTTTAAACCTTTTTATATAATCTTTTTGATTAAGCTTTTCCGTTAACTTAAAGGCGGAGAACTTTAATATTGACTTTTAGCTTTATTACGACTTTACTTAAGTTTATTATAATTATTATATTATATATTTTTATTTATCGTTAATAGGCTTTATAAGCCTATTTTAACTTTAAATAATTTACATAAATTAACGTATTATAAGCTATAAGGTAAATATTATCAATAAAGCTTTTTATTTAAACCTTTTACTTTAATTTTATTAACTTTTTAATTAACGGATTATTAAAAAATAAAAGTAAAACCGGAAAAATAAGTAACTTTTATAATATTCCGGTTATAGTTAATTCTATCGGGTTTATCTTTTAACCTAAGTTAATTAATATTGCCCGGTTATTTAAAAAAAAAAATTATTTAATTTATAAAGAAAAATAATATCCCTTTATTCCGTAAGTTATAAAGTAATCTTTAATAATTTATTTTATTAAAGGCTTTAACGACGTTCAAAAAAAAAGACTCATTATATATTTCTTCCTATAGCCTTATATTATATATATGTTATTAATTAAATCTTTTAAGGCCGTTTCCGTTAATTTCTTTCTCTTTATACCTATTTATTAATTAAAAAGGAGCCCGTATTCTTCCGCGTAATCGCTAAGCATCTTTATAATTACCGTTTTTAAGGCTTTTTTAAGGAATATAATTTACCTATAACCTTTTATTTTTAAATAATTTAACTTAATTAATTTCTTAAGAATAATCGTTCTAATCTTTTTAAAGTTATAAAAATAATAACCGACCTTAAAGTAAGCTTAAAATAAATGAGTAAAGATTTTTTTAAATAATAATATTATTATTAATAAGAACTTATTTAGGATTCTATTTAATTTAAAGACGTTATCCTTCTTTAACTTATTAATCCCTTTAATTATTATCTCCGGGGTTATTTTTTTTTATAACAATTACCGGATTAAAATATATAACTCCTTTAATATCCGTTAAATCTATATTTAATAAAAAAGGGCAGAAAGTTTCTTTTTAAGAGCCTCGATTCTGCCGTTAAAAGTATTAATTATTATACCGTCGGGCCTCTTAAGAAACGGGAGTTTAAGGATAGGTTCTAGCTTCCCCTTTTACTTTTTCTTATACTTTATTAACTTTTATATTTTACGGAAGGAAACGGTTAAATTATAAACTATTAACTGGAAGTATATTTACTTAATTTTTTTAATAGTTTTTTTCTTTTTTTCTTAGGCTTTTTTAAATTATATAAGTATTTTTTAATTTTTATATTTAATAATTTATTTAATTAATATCTTTACTTTTATAATTATCATTATATACTTTTCGTTCTAATAAATCTTAATACCTACTTAAAAACGGTTTTATTATTAAAACCGTTATATCGATTATTTCGTTTAACGCTTTTATTACTTACTTTATGAAGAACTTAATTTAATTTTCATGTTTTCATTAAAGAAGCTTTATTAACCGTATTACCGCCTTTTTTACCTTTATATATACTTTAACTTCCTTAACCGTCTTTTACGTTTTTTTATTAATATTAACGGCGTTATATTGATTAATAAATTTAACAGTATTTACATCGGTAAATAATTTAAGCCATATTTTTGTCAGAAGTGCAGAAGGCAAAGACCTCGGCTATTACCAAAAAGGGAACTAGCCTACTTCCTGGACTTCTTATAGATAGATATCGCTTAGTATTTTACATAATACTCAACTAAGCAAGTTATACTTTACCACTTTAACAGGTTATAAACCCGGCTTACATACTTACTATTACGCTTAGAATCAGCAAGCCTTAGTAACGATAACTTAAATACCTTAAGAGCCATATTATCGCTCCGCCAGCATCGTAACGGTTCTTATAATTATTATAATTACTATAATTACTTAATAATCCTATCGATTTAAGCCTTAATCACCGAAAATAAGGAGGCTGAAACGGAAAATAAGGAAGCTGGGACTCGTTACCCAGCTTAAAACCATTATCTATACGCAGACCGTAAGGTATAATAGCCCCGATTACCGATTTACGCGTACGTTATAAGGTATAATAGCCTTATATTATACTTATAGGGCCGTTAAATCAGCGGATCCTTATTAAACGCGTTAATACCCTTAAAGAGTAAAAAAAGGTAAACGTTTATTTATTATTATTACTATTAAAGCGATTAAAACGGCTTATAAAGCCTGCTATTATATATATTTAACCTTTTAATTAAGTTAATTACTTAGTTTAAGCTATTATTATTTTAATTACCGTATTAAAGTTTAAGCATAAAAAGAAGTAAAATATTTACTTTTAAAATTCTTTCCTTTTTATTAAAATTATTAAAGCTTAGATTAATCATAACTTTATTCTTAAAGGTTTTTTATTAAGATCTTTATTATTATTAAGATTATTAAGAATATATTGATTATTTTAATTTATAAGGTACGTTCTATTATTTTAATTTATAATTAAATTATCTATTTTTAAATAATATTCCCTTACTTAACGTATTATATATACTTTATAAGCTTTACGTTTTAAACGGTCCGTTAAGATTAAAAAGCTTTATTACTTATCATTAATTTTTAAATTACGGTTCCGGTTAAATAAGAAGAAATTCCGGGCCCGTTACCCTTTACTTTAAAAAACGTTCCGTTTTATTTATACCTTATTTAAGAAAACCGTAATCTTAAAGTATAACGATTTAAAGTATTATTTATTATTATTATTATTTAAGTTATCCTTATTTAAGAACTTAATATTATTAATTATAATCCCATCGCCCCTTAATAACGTAAATTTCTTTAACCTTTAAGTTAAATTACTATTATTATTATTATTATTATTAGTATTATTATTATTATTATTAGTATTATTATTATTATTACCGTTATTATATTTATCCTTTTTAAGCTTATTAATACCTTTAATAAGGTTATTAAGCTTAAGGCTAATTTTAAGTATATTATATAGGAACGTAAAATAAGTAAAAGGCTTAAGTTTATCCGGCTTAACTATTGGATTATAAATTCCAGCTTATATCCTATTAAGACCGAAGTTCTTAAGGGTAATAAGCTTATAAAGGTTTAAAATATTTACGATTAAGGGCACTTTATAACTTATATTATAATCCGTATAAGGATTAAAGGGATTAATTAATATATTATTAAAAATATTAAGAATATTAAAGTAACGTAAAATACCCTCCGTACTTAATATTAGCTTAAGGGTTTAAGTTACTTCGCGTTAATCCTTAAGCGTTTTACCTCCCTTACCCTTAATTAATATTTAGATTCAAATAAGTATTATAATAAATATTAAAACCTTTTTAATAAATTATAAAACTTCTAGGGTACGGTTATTATTAATAATAACGTATTTATTTAATAATTTTATAAGGGTTTTAACCCGGAGTATAAAGCCTATATTAATATATATAATAATAAATATAAATTATTTAAAACGGGCGATATTAATATTGGCTTTTAAAATACGAATTTATTTATATTATTAATCGGTTTTTTCAATTTAAGGTTTTAAATAAGACGTTTATTTTTAATATTATAGCCCTTACGGCTATTATTATTGATTTACGTTTCCGGGATAATATCCGCTTAAATAACTTTATTCCGCTCCGTATTCCTCCGTAATTCAGTATCTGTTAAGGCTATTACGTTAAAATCTTATAAAAGAAATGTTTTTATATCGTTACCGGCTACTATTTACTTTACGGGTATAATAAATTAACCTATAATAATAATAATAAGCATTATAGTAACGATAATAATAATAATATAGATACCGGTAATGATTAAAAATGTTAGCGCTATAATAACGGCGGTAATAACGGCGGTAATAATAAGCTTAAAGATAAGGAATATAAAGCCCTTTCGGGGGCTAAGGCCTTAATAAACCAGGTTTTTATATATATTACCGTTATTATACCGGCTTTACCGCCTATTATTTACCGGTATTATTAGGCATATTTAACTATAAACGTATTTATTTTTATTACTTATATTTCTAATACCGGTTATATAAATTATATTATCGGTAATAATTATATATTTATCCGTAAAAAGCTTTTCCCCGAGCTTATTATTATGAAAGGCTTTTCCGGGGGGAGGAGTACTACCTATATTGGAATCGTTAAAATTCTATATTAGTTTAACGAGGGCGTCCGCAATTTAATCGTCTATAACGTCCTTTTTATCCTTAATAATACCTTTAACCTTATTAGCCCTGGATAGCTATAACGAACCGGTTATCCCTTTAAGTAAAGTAACGACCCGGAGGATATAGGAACGGTATCTTTACAAAACTCTCACCGGCGGCCCTTTACTTTCTCGAAGTCGATATTAAAGTTATTAACGATTTAACATCCGTAACCCTATATATTATTACCGTAAATCAAAAAGCTTTAAAATACTGGTATAAAATAACGGGGTATATAGGGGAGCAAAATATTAAGCTCTTACCGGAAATAATAACCGGTATTAACCTTTTTAATTTATTAAATTTATCCGGGGACTATAAGTACGTTATTTATACGGAGATATGAATAAAGCTTAAGCTAAATAAGGGTTATATCGAACCTAATACTTATTAAAATAAGCTTATTTATTCCGACTTAATTAACCTTATTAATAGCGTAAAAGCCAATTATAAATAGGTTATTATTTTTATTAAAGACGTTATTAAAGTTATTTATATAATCCTATTACCGGACTCCTTATATAAGACGGTTCTTAAAGTTTTTTAAGGCTATATAAAGAGGATTTATTGTTTAAACCGCCCTATTTACCGCTTATATATTAACGATAATAATAAATATAACGGTTTTTAATTTAATAATTAACGGTATATAAAAAGTATTTAATAAAAGTTTATAATACTTTATAACCTTTAATAAAATAATATTTTTATATAAATAAGTTAAATTCTTATTATTTAAGCTTATATAATACTATTAAGTAGTAGCTTATTATATATTCTTATTACTAAACTTATTATTATAACGGCCTTTATATATAATATAATACTTATAAGTATTTACGATATACCGAATTAAATTATAAGTTTCGGAAAATTTAATTAATTTTTTATTAAGAAAGTTAAACGATACGGTATATATTAAAAGCGTAAGCTTTTAAATATAGATTAAATAAAATTTTAAACCAGGGCCGTTAAAGAACGTTTTATCGGCTTTAAGGGCTATTACGTCTATAAAATATTTATATTAAATAACCGGGTTTAACGCTATAATTACGTTAAGTAATTAAAGAATAAAGTTATTTAGCTTAAACGTAAAACTAATAACCTTTTACCGGTTTATTATTTAATATTAAAATAAAAGGAGATAATTACTATAGATTTCTAATTATCGTTAAAATAAAAATATTTTAATAATAATAAAAATATAGATAACGAACCGGTTATTATTATTATATAAAACCTTTATATTATAAACGTTACGGATAAAACCGATGATATTATTATTAAGGATATAGTTAAATTTAGATCCAATAAGTAACTTAAGCTTTATATAATTTTAAAATTTATAATTATTAAGGGAAATATTAATAAAAATAACTTATTTATATTATCCTTATTTACTTTTAATAATAATATTATAAAGGAATTTCCGGATATATATACCTTTATAAACTTAAAATTAAACTTATTTAATCTTTACGATTTAATCCTATATTATTATCCGTTTTTAAGAGAACTTATTAAATCTTTAAACCCGCTTATTTAAGCTTATATAATTAAAATATAACCTTTAAGTTATTAACATTATTAAGACTTTAACTATTAAGTTATTAACTTTTAATTAACGCTTATATATTTTATAAACGCAATTTTTACGGATTATACCGAGTTTATTATTTATATATAAGCTATAAAGGATATATATTATAAAATAAAATAAGAATTTATTATAAAAAATAAAGTTAAGTCCTTAAAGAAGAATAAAACCTGGGTTTTAATAAATTTACCTCCCGGTATTAACGTATTAAATAATAAGTAGGTTTATAAGTATAAACGTAAATTAAACGGTAATATTACCCGATATAAAACCCGGTAAATAATCTATAACTTTTAATAAAAGGAAAACTTAAACTTTTTCAATACTTTTATAATGGTTATTAAGCCTATAAGCTATAAAGCCCTTTTTACTATAACGGCTATATATAACCTAAAGATTAAGTAAATAAACGTTAAAATAGTATTCCTTTATAATAATATCCTTAAAAAGATTTATATTTATTAATTAACGGACTTTAATAATAACTTAGAATATATTTATTTATTAAATAAAGCTTTTTATAAACTTAAATAATTATACCGGATTTAATATTAATACTTTTTTATTTTCCTTAAGAAACTTAGTTATTATTATATTAATAAAGATTATAACGTATTTTTAAACCCGGATATTAATATTATTGTTATTATATATATTAATAATATTTTAATAATAAAAATTAATAAAAAAGTAATTACCAATTTAAAGGCTTAATTAAATAAGAAATTTAAAATATCCGATTTAAGTTTATATAGTTAATAGTTAAATATAAATATTATCCGTAATTAATAAAATCGAACTTTAATTCTTAATTAAAAGAATTACGTTAAATAAATCTTTATTTAATTTAATATATATAATAATCTTTTCTTTAAGGGTAATAATATAATTATTTTTATAAATATAAATGCCCGTTTTAAGCCGGCAAATAAAAAGTATATTACCCTGAAATAATTCCGGCTTAAATATTAATCCGTAATTAATTTACTTATATATATTATAATAAATATTAAGTTTAATATAGTTTATATAATATCGGTAATATTACGTTACGCGTTTAACTTTAACAAAGGGCATTAAATAGCTATTAAGAAGATTTTCCATTACCTTTACGGTATAGTTTCCTTAAAGTTTATTTTTTAAGGCCTTTTAAAGCCCTTTAATAGCTATACAGACTTAAACTACGTTAGCGACCCGTAAATATATTGGTTTATTTCCGGGTATACCTTTAACTTAGGAAGTATAGCTATTAATTAATCCTTAAAACGTTAACTGATTATAACCTTATTTATTTATAAAGTTAAGTATATCGGATAATATAACGTTATTAAAGAAGCAATTTAATTTAAACGATTATTAACTTAACTTATTAAAATTACCTTGAATTTAATAATATTATTAACTTTTAAGGATAAAAATATTATATAGAATTACTCTTTTTTTATATAGTTTAAACCCGATATTAAGGTTTTTACCCTTATTATAATAATCTTTTATAATAATTAAGGTATAATTATATTAATTAAGGATCCTATAAATTATTTAAAGATAAAGTATATATATATTAAGTACTGCTTCTTCCGGGAATACGTGGTTAATAAATAGGTAGAATTCGTATATTATCCTACCGGTAATATAATAGTTAATAGCTTAATAAAGTTATTATTAAAGGACGCTTTTTAAAAATTCAAAAATTATTTAAGATTGGAGTAACCGGTATTATACTTATTAACGTTTTAAAATGGATATATCCTTTATTACGGTAACTTGGTTCCAGTGGGAGCTTTTATTCCTTGCTTGGTGGATAATACGGTATTAATATTATAAAGTTACTGATCGAGTGGGAATATTAGAAGTACATGTTGAATATGCAGGATCGCCACTTGGGAGATCACGTGACGCGGATCAGATTAAATAAGGCGGACGTATTAAACTTAAGTGGGACAGCGGTATAAGTTTTATATATAATCTTATTTTATATATAGTAATAATTAAGTAACTTATATTTCTTAATTTTAATGAATTATAAGCCCGGACTACGTATTTAAATATTTAAATAACGTCTTTTTAATTTTTAATTTAATTTCTAAATAATGGTAAACTTATAATATAAAATATACCCGTAAATAATACCTATACGTAGGCTATATTATTAAAAATTAATTTAATTAAACGTATAATATTACGGCTATAAATAAAAAAGTTTATTTAATTACTTATATTCCTGAATTAAGAAAAAAGAACGTTTTATTAATAAAAATATATAAACCGTTATTTCTTAACCTTATTAAGGGCCGTAAACGCTTATACGCCGGAAATTTAAGCCGGCGTTAAATTAATAAAATTAAAACGTAAAGCCCTTAAAGCTAATATAGATACGTAAAGCTTTAACCGGGATTTAAGTAAGAAATTTAAGACGTTAAATAAATATTAAATATATTATAGAATTTTATTAAGTTTAAAGTTTTAAAAACTATATTAAAATTAAGTTTTTTTAAAATTAATTAAAAATAAATTACTTAGATTTAAGCGTATTATAGTTTAAAATTATTTATTTTAATTTAATTTTAAAGAGTAAATACGGGACGGAATAAGTAATTAACGGTTAAATTTCTTAAAATAAAAATTAATCTTTAAAAAATTTTTTTAATAATTAATTATAAGATTCTTTAATAAATAATTAAACTCAAAATGAATTTACTTATCGTAAATTATAAAGATTAAAGTCTTTAAATTAAAGTAAAATAATTAAAATAAACTTAAACGCTTTAATTATAAAAATTAAGGGCCTTTAAATAAAAAAAGATAATAATCTTAAGGATATATATATAACGTTATAATATATTATAAAGTTTTATTTTAATCTTAATTAAAATAAAAAATACTTTAATTAATAAAGTTTTATATTACTTATTACTTTAAATTATATAATAATCCCGTATAAAGCATAGTACTTAAACTTTATTATTCGGTAATATCGTTATATATAAAGTATTTTTTTTCTTTTTATACTTAAAAACTTAAGAAAAAAAGATTATCTTAATCCAATTAATAAAAATTAAATTAAAAATAAAGACTATTTATGATTATAAACGTTAAAATTATATAATAACTTTAACTTAAAAATATTTAAGGAAACTTTAATTAACTTATTAAATATTACTATTTTTAGGCTAAATATAAATAATAAGAATTAAATATTATTATTCAATATAAGTTACCTTTTACCCTTAAATAATAAGTTTTTAATATATTAAACGTTATTAAACTTAAATACTATTAATAATTATAATATAATTAATATCTTATTAATACTATTTTCCGTATATTTTATTGAAAATAACGATTAAGAAAGACTTTATTATAAAAGGATTTTTTTAAATTTAATCTTTTTATTAATAAATTAATAATAATAAATATCGTAAAGTTAATAGATAAAGGATTAAATAACGATTAATAACCTTTAAAAGTTAAAGGAAAAAGATATTTTTAAAATATATATAATTTTAAAAAACCGTTATAATATTAATATTAAATATTTAATTAATATTATAAAAAACCCGAATATAATTTAAAAAAAACTTAAGGATTAATATAAGCCTTAAGGGTCCGGGCTATATATAAAGCTTACTTAAGAGCTTATAAGTTTATAAAAGACCTTAAATATAATAATCAATAAGTATAATAGCCGTTATTAAAAAGACTATATTAAGATTAAGGTAATTAATAATTCTTTAATTATCCCGGATTATTTTATTATTTAAATAATCTTAAATAAATTAAGGGAATTATAATAAATATAATACTTAATATTTATTTAAACGGCTATATAATAAAGTTTAAATACCCTTAAACTTTACGATATTATATAAAAGACCCGTAATAAAAAAGCTTAAATAATTATTTAATAGTTAAATATCTCGATATAAACTTATAAAAATACGTTAAAAAGTAATAATAAAAGGACTTTTAATAAGACCCGGAAGAGACTTATTTATTAATATTATACTTAAAAAAGATATAATAATAAATATATTAAAGATAAATATTAAAACTTTTATTTTAAAAAGAAGCTTATAAAGTTCCGTATTATGAAAGCCAAAATTATAAAAAAAATATTATATTTATAAACCTTTTAATAATAGACTTTTACTTATTAACATATATATAATAATTAATAACGATAATATTAATTACCTTAATAAATTTATAAAAGTTAATAATCCTTAATAATAATTACAATTAATATATTTTTTATAAGAATTTTTTTTATTAAAATAAATTAAAACTTTATTAATCCTTATTTTTAAAATTTAAATTAATAAGAATAAATTATATAAAGGATATAAATATTACTTATATAATATATAGGGTAAATAATAAGCCGGTTAAAATAAAATTTCCGGATACGGTATATTTTCCGGTAAATTTAATTAATTTTATATTTAAAACGTAACTTCTAAACTATAAAGCTTAACTTAATATAATATAGATAATTTAAACGGTAACGTATAATTAAAAAAGACTTATTTATAATAAATAAAACGGCCTATTTATAATCGACTTATAAGAATTTATCCTTATTATAACGGTATTTAATATATTTTTAATTATATTTATTTAATATATATATATAAGTTATTTTAAAGCATAAACATTATTCTAATTAATAAATATATCGATTAAATAAAATTTTAAACGTAAACGTTATAATAATAATAAGGTTAAAGATACTTATTAAATATATTATATTATTAAGCGGTTATACTTTTGATTATATAAGGGATACCTTAAACCTATAGAAAATCCGTTAAAGTTTATTTATATAAATTTACTAAGGATAATTAATCCTTAAGGATATAATAAAATAATATATTATATAACCTTCCGTAATAATAAAATTATAATATTAAAGGTTTATTTATTAATATATAAATTAAACGTAATTTAACGGTTTAAAAAATTTAAAGTTAGGTATAAATAATCCCCGGATTAAAAGATTAAATGTTTTTAGGTTAATAATAGGGGTAAATATACATTTAAAGCCTTCTTAAATTACTTAAGATAATATAAGATTATCTTTAAGGTAATAAAATAAGAAAGTTTTAAGTAAAACTTAATTAATAAAAAGATTAATTAAAAAATTAATAAAAAGATTAAGGTTATATAGGTAATAAAGGGTATATTTAAAAGCTTTTAGCCGGAATTAATCTAAACGGTAAATTATATAATTATACGGATATTATATATATAGTTTAAAGGGGTAATATTATATTAAGTTTAATATAATAAAAAACCGGATATATCCTATATATAAACTTTAAAATTAATTATATATATAAAAATCGTAAAATACTACGTTAAGCTTAATAATAAATCGGAATTATATATTTTAATAAGTTTTAATAAAAGAATTAATAAATACTTTAAAATAATTAATTTACGGGTAAAATAATTCTATTTTATAATAAAGAATATATATAATATATATATTAAGGAAAAACGGGTAATACCGTTAAATAACTCGGATTATAATAAGCTTATTAACCGGATTTAAAAGCTTTAAAAAAGTAAAAAAACTTTAATAAGATTTTAATTTAAAAGAGGAATTTAAGAATTATAATTTAATTGAAACGGAAATTATAAGTATAAACTTTACCCTTACCGAGTAATTTATATATTCGGCTATAGTTTTTACTTAATAAATAATTTTATTAAACTTTTTAAACTTAATAATTAAAAACTTAAAGATTAATTATAATTAAAGGTAAAAATAATAAATTAAAAACTTAATTAAAATTAACCCCGACCTTATATTTCCTAAGGAACTACGTTATATATTATTATATCTACTCTTGTTCTTAACTTTATTAACTTATAATAAAAGTAAACCGTTATACCCTTTAACTTTAATGTTTTTTAAGATAACCTTAAAACTTATTAAACTTAAAACCTATAAAGAAGCTATAATAAACGAATATATTTGAATAAATTAAGAGCTAATTAAGAATAATAAATATAGTTCCCTTAAAAAGAATAATATTTAAGTTTTAATTATATAAAGTTAAATCCCCGCCAATATAATAATATTATAAAAACGGTAAATTTATATCCTTAAACGTAAAGCTAATAATAATATGATCCGCTATAAAGTCCGGTAGGTAATATATAATTTTAAATAACGTAAAGGCATCGATTATAATAAGATATTTACCTTAATAATAAAATTTATAAACTATAAGGTTCTCTTTACCTTTATAGTAGTTAATAAAAAAAATTTAACGTAAAATAATTAAAAGGATAAGAAAAAATTAATAAAAACAATAAAAAGCTTTATTATAAGCTTAAAAAAAGCCTATATAAACTAAAGTAATTATTACGGCTATAATATAACCGGTTTTGGGAGTTTATAGTTATATAAGGTTTTAAACCTATTTATACGGATTATTACGTATTTTTTTACCTTAAAATCGATATAATCGTAACTATCTATATAAATAACGTTTTAATAATTAGCCCGTTTAAATAAGGGATTTAAGACTTAAAGGCTATACTTAATAAGGAATTCTATATATTTAATTTAAGTTTAATAAGTTATTATTTAAATATTATTATTATTTAAGACCAATAAAACCGAACGATTTATCTTAATTAAGAAGCTTATATTAAAAAAGTGTTGAAATGGTAGGGTGTAACTTGCTTAGTTGAGTAAGTACTATGTAAGGTGCTGAGCGATATCTATCTATAAGAAGTCTAGGAAGTAGGCTAGCCCCCTTTTGGTAATAACCAAGGTCTCTGCCTTCTATACTTTTAACACTCCCACTCGATTAGTAGCTTCATAATACCATAATACCGTATTAAAGTAAGGAGTAAGAGTTCCCATTGAACCGTATTACCGCAGCAATAAGTATATCCATCCCAACTCCAATAATAAGGGGTATATCTTAAACTTTAAAGGTATAGTTACTTTAGTTTTAAATAATTTCTGAATTTAAGAAAGCCGTCCCTTAATAACGGCTTTATAAGGTTATCCGCTATTATATTACCGGTAAGATAATATACGAGCTCTACCTGTTTATTAACTATATATTCCCGGAGGAAGCAGTATTTAATATATATATACTTCGTCTTTAAGTAATTTATAAAGTCCTTCGTTAATATAATCGCTTTTTAATTATTATAAAAGATTACCGTAATAAAAATAAGGGCCCCGGTATCGTATTTAAGCTAGGTAAGAAAAGCGTAATTTTATACGATATCCTTATCCTTAAGGGCCGATAATACCGTTGGATTTAAGGTAACTTTAATAAGTTAAGTTAATAACCGTTTAAGTTAAATCGCCTCTTTAATAGCGTTATATTATCCTATATACTTAGCTTTATAAGTAAATAAAATTATAGTCGGTTAACGTTTTAAGGATTAATTAATAACTATACTTTTTAGGTTAAAAATATACCCGGAGGTAAACCAACGTATTTACGGATCGCCGGCGTAATCTGAATCCGTATAGTTATTAAGGGGTTTTAAAGGGCCTTAAAAGACAAACTTTAGAAAGGCTATACCGCGGAGGTAATAAAAGATCTTTTTAACGGCTGTCTAATGTTTTTCGTTAGGGTTAAACGTATAACGTAATATTACCAATATTATATAAATTATATTAAATTTAATACCTATTATAACGTATATAAGTAAACCGACCGTAAATTAATATTTAAGCCGGAATTACTTTGGGGCGGTATATTCCTTATTTACCGGCTTAAAACGGGTATTTATGTTTATAAGGATAATTATATTATTACTTTTAAAGAGAAGATTATTATATATATTAAATTAAGTAAAAACTTACTTAATATAATTTTCTTAATTAAGAGTTAAAGTTTAATTTTATCGATTATAAGTAATACTTATATTTAAATATTAATTATATAAGCTTAAATTAAATATTTTAAACTTTTTATTTAATTAAGCCTTTAAATCGGTAATTATCCGTTTATTAATTTTTATTATTAGGATATTATCGATATATACGGTAATAATAGTATTAATATCCGGGTTTAAAAATACGTTATAGTTTTTATTAATATAACGGTAATTAAGTTTCTTAAGGAAAATAAAAAGGTATTAATATTAAATCCGGGGTAATTATTTAAACTTATAAAAAGCTTTATTTAATAAATAAATACGTTTTAAGTTATTATTAAAACCTATTAATTAATAAATATAAATCTTTTTAAGGATATTATTATAAAGGAATATTATTTTAATGTTTATTTATTTAATTTCTAGGTTATATATAACCGCTATAATAAAAAGGGCTTTATAGCTTATAAGCTTAATAACCGTTATAAAAGTATTAAAAAAGTCTAAATTTTCTTTTTATAAAAAATTATAGACTATTTATTGGGCCTTATACTGGGTAATATTACCGTTTAATTTACGTTTATATTTATAAACCTATTTATAATTTAACACGTTAATATTAAGAAATAAATCTATTAAGACCTAGGTTTTATTCTTTTTTAGGGATTTAACTTTATTTTCTATAATAAGCTTTTATTTTATTTTACGGTATACGTCCTTTATAACTTATATATAAATTATAAACTTAATATAATCCGTAAGAATCGTAATTATAAAATATATAAGCGTTAATTAAAAGCTAACGGCTTAATAATTAAAGTCCTGGTAACGCTGGTAACTTAAGGGTTATATTTTAATTACGTAAACTTAAATAAGCGGGTTTAAAGATTTAATAAGTTTTCTTAAAGACGGATAATAATATAGGATTAAATCATAAAAATTGAGTAAGCTTAAGTTTAAGTTTATAAAAATATATATACCAGGAGATTCTTTTATAATATTACTATTAAAAGTAAATAAGGATAATACCTATAAATAAGTTATTTTTATTAATATTTTCCTTAACGATTATAGGTTTTAAGGTTATATAGGGTTTAAGTTATTTATTAAATATAAGTTTAACTATATTTTTAATAATAATATTATCGGTTTTATCCGTAACGTTTATAATATAAAAGCCTTATATAGTAATAATAATTAGGTAACTTATTATCTATATTTTTATTATTATTGAAACGTATCCGTTTTAACGATAATTAGAAATCTATGGTAATTATTTCCCTTTATTTCGGTATTAAGTAATAAACCGGTAAAAGGTTATTGGCCTTATATTTAAGCTAAACGGCCTTATTTTTTAATTATTTAACGTAATTATAACGTTAAACCCGGTTATTTAATATAAATATTTTATAAATATAATAACCCTTAAAGCCGATAAGGTATCCTTTAACGGCTTTAATTTAGAATTTTATTTAATTTATACCCGGAAGCTTACGCTCTTAATATATATCGCGTTATTTAACCTTTTTAATAAAAATCTAATTAAGTTTTCTGAGATTTATAATTTAATTCAGTATATTATAAGTACTTATAAGTATTATATTATATATAAAAACCGCTATAATAATAAGTTCAGTAATAAAAATACGTAATAAATTACTATTTAATAATATTATATAAACCCGAATAATAAGGGTTTAATTTATTCGTTTAAAAATACCGTTTTATTAAGGGTTATAAAGTATTATAAACTTTTATTAAATACCTTTAACGTACCGTTAATTATTAAATTAAAAGTTATTATATAATCTATTATCGTTAATATATAAATAGCAGATAAAGCGGTTTAAGTAGTAAATCCTTTTTATATAACCTTAAAAGGCCTTAAGAACCGTTTTATACAAAGAATCCGGTAATAAGGTTATATAAACGACTTTAATAATATCTTTAATAAAAATAATAACTTATTTATAATCGGCTTTTACGTTATTAATAAGGTTAATTAAATCGGAATAAATAAACTTGTTTTAATAAGTACTAGGCTTAATATAGCTTTTACTTAATTTAAGCTTTATTTATATCTCCGTATAAACGATATACTTATAGTTTCCGGATAAATTTAATAAATTAAAAAGGTTAATACCGATTACCGTTTCCGGTAAAAACTTAATATTTTATTCCCTTATATATCCCGTTATTTTATATTAATATTTTAAGGCTTCTTAATTTACGGTAATAATATATAAAGTTATGGGTATTAAATCGTTAATAACTTTAATATCGACTTCAAGAAAATAAAGGGCTATTAATGAGAGTTTTATAAAGATACCGTTACGGCCGATAAATATACTTAAATCCTTTAAGTCGTTATTTTACTTAAAAGGATAACCGGCTTATTATAACTATCCGGGATTAATAAGATTAAAACTATTATTAAAAATAAAAAAAATATTATAAATAATTAAATTACGGACGCCCTCGTTAAACTAATATAGAATTTTAACGACTCCAATATAAATAATACTTTTCCCCCCGGAAAAACCTTTAATAAGAATAAATTTAAAAAGGAGCTCCTTATGGATAAATATACGGCTATTATTAATAATATAATTTATATAACCGGTATTAAAGATATAAATAATAAAAGCAGATATATTTATAATTAAATATATTTGGTAATCCCGATAAATAACGGGCGGTAAAGCCGGTATAACGATAATAACGTATATAAAAACCAGGTTTATTAAGGCTTTAGCCCTTAAAGGGGCTTTATATTCCTTATTTTTAAGCTTATTATTACCTTTATTATTACTTTTATTGCCGTTATTATTGCCGTTACCGCGGCGTTAACGTTTTTAATCGTTACCGGTACCTATATTATTATTATTATCGTTATTACGATGCCTATTATCGTTATTATAAGTCGATTTATTATGCCCGTAAAGTAAATGGTAACCGGTAATAATATAAAAATGTTTCTTTTATAAGATTTTAACGTAATAACCTTAATGGATACCGAATTACGGAGGAATACGGAGCAGAATAAAGTTATTTAAGCGGATATTATTCCGGAAGCGTAAATCGGTAATAATAATTATAAGGGTTATAATATTAAAGGTAAACGTCCTATTTAAGGCCTTAAATTAAAGAAACCGGTTAATAATATAAGTAAGTTTATATTTTAAAGAATTAATATTAATATCGCCCGTTTTAAACGGTTTATACTTATCGTTATATATATTAATATAAACTTTATATTCCGGGCTAAGGCCCTTATAGAATTATTAAATAAGTACGTTATTATTAATAATAATTATACTTTAGAAGTTTTATAATTTATTAAAAAAATCTTGATATTTATTATAATACTTATTTGGATTTAAATATTAATTAAAGGTAAAAAAGGTAAAGCGCTTAAAAATTAACGTAAAATAATTTAAGCCCTTAAGTTAAAATTGAGTACGGAGGGTATTCTATATTACTCTAATATTCTTAATATTTTTAATAATATACCAATTAATCCCCTTAATCCTTATACGGATTACGGTATAGGTTATAAAGTACCCTTAATCGCAGGTATTTTAAGCTTTTATAAGCTTATTACCCTTAAGAACTTCGGTCTTAATAGGACGTAAGCTAAAATCTATAATCCAATAATTAAGCCGGGTAAATTTAAGCCTTTTATTTATTTTACGTTCTTATATAATATACTTAAAATTATCCTTAAGCTTAATAACCTTATTAAAGGTACCGGTAATCTTAAAGGGATCGGATATAATAATAATAATAATAATAATAATAATAATAATAATAATAATAATAATAATAATAATAATAATAATAATAATAATAATAATAATAATAATAATAATAATAATAATAATAATAATAATAATAATAATAATAATAATAATAATAATAATAATAATAATCGTAATAATAATAATAATAATCTAGCTTAAAGGTTAAAGAGATCTATATTGTTTAAGGGCGACGGGATTGTAATTAATAATATTAAACCCTTAAATAGGGGTAACTTAAATAGTAATAATAATAAATAGTACTTTAAATCGTTATCTTCTAAGATTACGGCCTTCCTAAATAAGGTATAAGTGAACCGGAACGTTTTATAAAGTAAACGGTAACGGGCCCGGAGTTTCTTCTTACTTAACGAGAACTATAATTTAAAAGCTAATAATAAATAATAAAGCTTCTTAATCTTAACGGACCGTTTAAGATATAAAGCTTATAAAGTATATATAATACGCCGGGCAAGGGAATATTATTTAAGGATAAATAATTTAATTATAAATTAAAATAATAAAACATATAGATTAAAATAATTAACGTATTCTTAATAATCTTAATATAAAGCCCTTAAAAATAAAGCTATAATTAATTTAAGCCTTAATAATTTTAATAATTTTAATAAAAAGGAAAAAGCTTTTAAAGTAAGTATTTTACTTTTCTTTATACTTAAACTTTAATACGGTAATTAAAATAAACTTTAGTATAAAACTAGAATAATAATAACTTAAATTAAGTAATTAACTTAATCGAAAGGCTAAGTATACGTAATAGTAAACTTTATAAGTTATTTTAATCGTTTTAATAATAAATAAACCTTTCCCTTTATTCTTTAAGGGTATTAATACGTTTATTAAGGATCCGCTGATTTAACGGTTTTATAAGTATTACTATACCTTTATAACGTACGCGTAGATCGGTATATAAGGCTACTATACCTTACGATTCTACATATAGATAGTAATTTAAGCTAAGAACGTCTTAACCTTCTCGTTTTCGTCCCAGCCTCCTTATTTTTCGGGTGGTTAAGGATTAAATTAATAGGACTATTAAGTAACTATATTAGTTATAAGATAATATTATTTATTTATATTAATACGAAGAGGAGATGGCGACGAACAACGGGACCCCAGAGGTCAGAAACGATACACGCGTATATAGCTTAAGTAATAATAAGGATAGTACCTTAAATGCGATAGGCGGAAGCGGAATAATAGTAAGGGTAAAAAAGGAGGAAGGGTAAGCGGCTTAGGTTAATAGGAACGGTGATAAGTCGTATAAATGACGCGATAAACACAAGATAGAACGGCCTTAAATTAAATAAAGAGCCTATAATTAATAAGATACGCGTAAAGGGACGCGTATAACGTATAAAAGTATTATTATAAAAGGTAATAAATAAAAAGCGGAAGGGACGAAAACGGTACGTAAGGACGGATAAAGGGTAAATAGAAGCATAAAAGGCCTTATTAAGTATATATAAATTAAGAGAGAGTTAAGCGAAGACAGGGAGATATTAAGTGGATAGGAATAAGTTATAAAAAAGGTAATTACTAGATACGTAAGGGAGAAATAAAAAAGGAGGAAGCGGTAAGGACGCTAAAAAGCCTCCTTATAACTATATAAAAAGATATTACGTTAAAGACTTAGCCGATACTATAAATCGGGCTATAAAGGGTAAGAAACTTTTACGTGAAAATAGAAAAAGGTTTAAGGGAGTTAAAGAAACTACGCGGAGCCTAAGGGGCAATAATAAAAGCGCCGGCGGACGGAGGTAAAAAGAAACAGAAAAAATATATATAAAATGAAAAAATGACGGGGAAGGCTTTAAGGAAGGGAGCAAAGATAAGCTAGATAGCGAAAACCGTAAAAACGGCATCAGCATTAATAATAAAAAAAATAAAAGTAAAAAAGAAAACGGCGGCGTTAAGGAAGGCAAAAATAATAATTATATAACTATCGGGCGAAAAGGAAAGGAGTATAGCGGTGAAAACGAACTTATTATAATTAATAAAAACGTTTAAGGTAATAAAAAAACCATTAATAAAATAGATTATTACGGTACGTAAACTATAAAGCGGGAATATCCTCCTCGATATAACCTTATTAAAGGCGAGGAAGGGGCTAGAGAAGTTAAAGGGATAAGCCGGTAAAAAGGGGTATAAAACGGCAAAGGTATTAAGGTAATCCTTTATTATTACGGTAAACAGGATATACTTAATAAGGTTTACAGGGGAAGAAAAGGAAGCCACCCTAAGGCGGATAGAAAAAAAGAATATAGTTTTCCACCCTGGGCTAAAGATCATCGATTATAGTTTCCCCGCTATAATAAAGAGGCTAAACGTTTTTAATTATATAAAAAGATACTTTACGGTTATCCTAAGCGTAACGTTAATAAGGATATACGACGATATCCTTAATAAAAGGGTAATAAAGGGTAGGTCTTTTAAGTTAATAAAACCTTAAGACCGGACAATAGATATCTATTAATGCTTTAAATATTAAAAATACGGGCATATTATTACGAGGTACCTTAATAATATAAAGTACGCGGTATATATTAAAAGGCATAATACGTATGAATACGCTAACTTAATAGCAAAAAGCTTAATGAAAAACGCGCTGAAATACGCGGCGTACGGTAATAATAATTACTTAACGTAAAACTTACGGTATACGATAAAAGCGAAGGAGACTTAACGTAAGGAAATTAAAATAACGGTTAAGGTTTAACGTTATAATTTATATGAACTTAAACCGATAAAACAATTAAAGACGGTCTTAAGATATAAACGGAGCCTACTAAACGGGGAAGGATAAAACGTAATAATTAATAACGTAAAAAAGAAAAAGCTTATAATAATATTAACTTTTAAGGCCGGCCGTTTAACCGGGATTATTATCGTAATAAAAAGATTAAGATAGATAATGCTTAATTTTAAGGAGAAACCGTTTATATAAATAGAAGTTAACGAAGAAAGCCCAACGGACGTTAATATTTAATATATTTACGCTTTTAAGGGTAATATAGTATAACGTATACGGGGAAGCAGTTAAAGTTATAATATTAATATTCGGATTTAAAAAGGTAAAGGATATCGATATTATAGTAATATAGGAGCCGTTATATAATCCGTATACTTACTTTTTAATTAACCCGGGAAATAATTTCTATTTAATTTTTAAGGGTAATAAAATAACGCGGATATACTTCTTTATTAATAAAAAACTAAATATAAATAGCTAAAACGTTATTTATTATGGAGGGAACCTATATATACTCCGGATTATATAAAAGAAGGATATTAAAAGTACCTTAAATATTTATAATATATATAATCCGTTATTGGTTAATAAGAAGGGACCCTTTATAATTCCGTTACTTAAGGATATTATAGCCGTACCCGGTAAGTACCTCCTAATAAGGGACTTTAATCTTTATTACGTTTAATAGAACGAGGATAGTCATACGATTAATTATATCGAATCTAAGGAACTATTAATAGTTATTATACGGTTTAATTTTATATTATTAATATTAAAAGGGGCTATTATATAAAAAAGCCGTAAACTTAGGACCACGATTGACTTAATATTCGGCTCGGAAGGTATTATTAACTTAATTATAATATATAGACTTTAAGAGGATTTAAAATACGGTTCAGATTACGTCTTAATATAGATGACCTTAAATTAATTTATCGACGTAATTCCGCCCTTACCGTTTAAACGAGCATAAAAGATAATTAAGGAAGCCGAAGTATTAATAAAAACGGTAAAAATAATATCTTAATTAACGGAGCGTCCTTAACTCGATAATAAGGAATAGATTAACCGTTTTATAAAATAAATAATAAAGGCTTTAAATAAAGTGGTTAACGTTATAGTTTTAATAATAAAGCCGTCTTAAAAAGTTAAAACCTATTAAAATGAAAAATATACGAAAGCAACTATAGAAATAAAAGCGCTTATAAAATAAACTATTAAATATAAAAACCGGGAAATACTTTAATAGTTAAAAGAAGCGTAAAAAGAAAAAAAAAGAATTATCTAAAAGGCTAAATAAATATACTTCCGGGCTATAGTATATAACTTGGCGGTTTCCTTTTATAATATTTAAAAGTTAATAAAATACGGTAAAGAATAGAGTAAAAAACTTAAACTTATCCTTAAGTTTTTACCTTTAAAAAGACCAGATAGTATAATAATAAATACCTTTAATAACAAAATTAAGGCTCTTAAAGGGGCGTTCTTTCCCTTATTACCGGAAGTTAACCTAATAAATATTAATGGTACGGTATATTTTAAACTAGTAATAATAAGTAAGGTAATAACTTAAAAATAATAATTAAGGCGATTAATAAGTTAAAGAAGGATAAAGCCCCGGACTTAACGGTATATTAAATAAATTCCTATCTATAGTAATATTATTATTTAGAGAGATCTTTATTTATTTATTTTAAGTTTACTTTAATATAGGATATTACCCCCGTAAATTTAAGGAGGTTAAGACGATTATTTTTAAGAAACCGGTTAAGTTAAATTACTCGGAAGTAAAGTTATATAGACCTATAGTACTCCTCTATACGTTAAGGAAGGCTTTAAAAACGATAATTATAAAGATCTTAAGTAACTATATAAAAAAGTATAGGCTATTTTCCGATTAATAAATAAGGGCAAAAAAAAAAACGGTTAACGGAGACGGTTCTTAAAGGCTTAATCGATAGCGTATATACGGTATAAGGTTATAAAAAGAAATATATCGCGAGTTTTTTTTCTTTAAATGTTATAAAGGCATTCGATAAAATAAACTATTAAAAATTACTATATAATTTACGGAAAAAGGGGTTTTATCTTTCCTTATAAATTAAATAGAAAATTTCCTAAGTAATTAAGCGACGTTAATTAATTTAAGATAAAAGATAAATACGATAAAACCCGCAATAATAGGGATTCCTTAAAGGTTACTTATTTCTTTAGTTTTATTCTTATTCTTTAACGGCTTACTTATTAAAGACTTAGCGAAGCTAAAATAGAAAATTTAAGTAAAGGACTTTATTAACGATATTTACCTTTTAGCTTATAGTACGTTTATTTATATGAATTATTTAAAGTTAAAATAGGCCTATAAAATCTATTTACGATAAGTAAAAATATATAAGGCCCAGTTTACCCTATATAAGTATAAGCTTATCTATATAATAAGGAGCCCGAAGCTATACGATATAATAGCTATAATAAACTTAAACAATATAATAATAAAATTGGAAGCCAGTATTAAAATACTTAATTTATAAGTTAATAGGAAACTGGATTAAAAAGATTATATAAAAAAGGTCTAAAAGAAGATAATTTTATAAGAAAAAGGTTTTATTTGCTTTATGGCGTTAATATAAAGAATTACCTTATAGAAGGCTAGAACCGTTTATTAGGCGGTTGTAAAACTTATAATAACGTACGTAGTAGTTATTTAATATATACCCAAAAGCATACCTAAATATAAAAAAAGCCCGTCCGGTAATTATAGAAGGTCTAAAACCGATACTTAAGAATAATAAGTAAAATATATAAAGCGACTCCCGTCCCGGTATTGGAATCCGAGGTCTTTATATTATTAATAAAGCTAGCTTTAGATTAAATAGTCATTTAAATAAGGCTTAAAAAAGGTATGAACTTAATTACGTTAATAGGAAACGAACGTATTCATTAAAACTATAAGAGGCCTTAAATAAGAAAGCGTAAAGAAACAGTATTTACCCCTTTTACGGAAGTTAAATTAAAGTAAGTTAAAAAAGAAATTAACTTAACTTACGTTTAAGAAGTTAACATAAGAGTATATAAATTCTTACTTAAAGCAAAAACGGCGGAAGAAAAAAAAGGCTATAAGGGTAAAGTTAATAACGATTACTTTATAGATTATAAAGAGGTAAATAAAGCGTTAACGTAAATATAAAGAATCGATTTTTTAAGGGCGATAATACCCGGCGCTGGATAACGACGAGGTTATTAATAAGTATCTCCGGTATTACGGGATTATAAGGAAAAACGATAATATATTAATAATTTAATTCCGGATAAATAAAAATAACTTAATTTACTTCCTTTTTATCGTATACGTTAATAGCCGGACTAATATTAATTACGAGTATAAGTAACGAAAATAAAACGTTATATACGTATTAATCTCCTATTTATTATTTAAGGAGCTTAAACCGGGACTAATTAAAAGGGTAGGGATTAACGATTATCGTTAAATGTTTATTAGTAAAAAGGATATTAAGGCGGCCGTTAAATTTATAATAACTACGGGCTTATTACTATAATTCGGCTTAACCAAGGAAATAAAGGAAATAATTAAAGACTTAACTAAGAAACCTCGCCGCCGACTTAAGGGTAAAAAGTAATGGCGGGAAAACTGTATTTAATAAGGGGCTAAAAGGGCTATAAATACCGGGGCGGCGTAAAAAACGATACTATATCAGTTAATAAAGTCGTACGAATAAAGTAGTAATAGTATACGTATCGGTAAAAATATTTAATAATATAATCGGAATTCTGAAATTTTAATATTAAATAAACCCGTAAGGTAACGGAAGAGTAATAGGTTTAAAAGCAACCCTTAAATGGATTCGGTCATAATATTATAGGTTTTCTTAAAAAAACGTATAAATAAATTCCTACTCTTTAAACGGCCATAAATGCTTTTAGCCCTTAAGACGTAAGTAGAGGCTGGGTAGACACCGGTTTTTATTCCTAACGTTATAGATGTCAGGTTTTTTGCGGTTATTAATAAGGCTAAATGGCCGAGTATTAGGGAACGCCGGAATTAACTTAACTAGATCCGTAGTATAAATCAATCAATCAATCAATATTAGTTATAATAATTATAAGAGTCGTTATAATGCTTACGATAGCGGAGCGACAGCTTTTAAGGTATCTGAATTATATAACGTAACTAAGGCTTGCTGAATTAATAAACGCAGTAGTGAGTATATAAGCCGGGCTTATAACCTATTGAAATAGTAAAATGTAACTTGCTTAGTTAAGTAAGTACTATGTAAGGTGCTGAGCGATATCTATCTATGAGAAGTCCAGGAAGTAGGCTAGCCCCCTTTTGGTAATAACCGAGGTCTCTGCCTTCTGCACTTCTAACAAAAAGTAATATAAGATTATAATTAATAAGAAGCTTACTTAACGTATATACCTATATAAGTCAATTTTAAGCCGGAACCGTTATTTAAGGGCTATTAAGTAAAACCGGAATTTAAATAGTAATATTAATTAGCCGTAAGTTTATTAATATATATTATACTTAATATATAACCGGATATAATTTATACGGTAATAATTATTAACCGGTATTCCGTAAATCCGTTTTATTAATATTAACTATATATAAGGTAAATTATACGTTATTTACGGATTATTATATACTTCTAGTTAATATATAAGGGTAAGCTTAAGGCTCTTAATAAGTATGGTTAACTTTATTTATAAATTAACTTTAAGCTATTTTTTTTAACGTAAAGAATATATTAATTTATTAATTTTTAAAAAGGTAATTAACTATAACGTTATTTACTTATAAAGTTAAGTATATAGGATAAATATAAATTATTAAGGAAGTTATTTAATTAAAAGATTTATTAAAATAAATATAACCCGATAAATTTAAATATATATATATTATTATGATTTATAATGATAATTAAAAGGTTATCGTATTAATTAAAAATTACATATATTACGTAAGGATAAAATATATAAGAATCTAACTATATTAACTATAAAAATAACTTAAGGTTAATACTATTAATCTTAAGTATATTTATATTACGGAATAAGTTATTAATAAGTTAATAAAGGCCTTACCTATTAAAACCTTTATATAGTTTAAACGGGCTTTAAGCCTTAAGGAATTATTATATTAATAATTTAAGGACTATATACTTACCGACGGCGGACTTAATAATAAGCCGGGTAATAAAGCTTATTAAACTTAAGATATAAAGGAGCTACGTAATAAATATGGTAACGAATTACTTATATAAAAGGGTATAACGTTAAGGTTATAAAGGAGTTATTTAATAAGTAAGATTTATAAGCTATATATAAAGTTTAAAGGGGAATATTAAATATATAGGATCGTTACTTAAGAGATTACGTAACGCGGATCAGATTAAATAAGGCGGACGTGCCAAACCCAAGTAGGATAGCGGCATAAGTTTTGTATATAGTCTCACTTTATACATAGTAATAATCAAGCAACTTACATCTCTCAACTTCAATAGTACAGAAGGCAAAGATTTCGGCTATTACCAAAAAGGGAACTAGCCTACTTCCTGGACTTCTCATAGATAAATATCGCTCAGCACCTTACATAGTACTTAACTAAGCAAGTTACACCCTACCACTTCAACAATTTTAGGTCTTCTTAAGGTTTATACGTTATTATTACATTAATAATCCCCTCTGTATTAAATATTAGATTAATTATTATCTTAAATTTTTAGTTTTCTTATATTATAATACTTTAAGGTATTAATAATAAAAGATTAAACGTTATAGCGGTTATTAATAGCTCCTTAACTTCGATATAATTAATTATACGGCCTTTTTCATTCTATATATTATAATAAAGATTAAAGTCTCTTAATATAATATATTTATTAAGTAAAGATATAATATCTTTAAGTAATAGTATTATTAAAGGTTTTACTTTATTAATTAACGGCGGGTTATATATATTATAAATACTTAAGTCGCCCCCCGTATTTTTTTTATATAATCCGGAGTATATATAAGTTTTTACTATAATAAGTAACGTTTTAACTATTTATAAATAACCTTTTATTTATAAAGAACTATACTTAAATTATTTCGTTTCCTTTAAACGTTAAGTAAAATTTCATATCCGGGTTAATTAAAAAGCGTATATATAGGCTATATAATAGTTTTTATAATATTACCGTTTTTTCCTTCCTTAAATTTAAATATTAATAATATTATTTTAATTGCTTTATTTTATACGTTATATTATATTATTTATAAAAGTATTAATATATTATATATTAACTTCCGCTAAGGCTTTCCCGTTAATTTTTATTTAGGCTATTAATCTTTTATCAAAGTTAAATATTGTTTATCCCGGCCTTTTTATAGGTAGTTATTATCGTCGTTTTAAAACGGCTAAACTTAAAGATTAATATCGTAATGAGCCTTTTCTTTTTTACGTTATCCGTTATTACTTTTTATTTATTTTCATTTAATTAATTTTATGCCCGTTTTAAAATTATCCTTAATTAACTTATCGCCCTAACTTTATACGTATTATACCGTTAAACCTTAATAATTATTTTAATTTCCTTATCTTTATTTTTCTGATCCTTATTAAGTATTTTGGGTCTTATACCGCGTATTTATTCTTTTTATACGCTATATATTTATATACGTTTACTTATTAAATTTATACATTTATACGTATTATACTCTTTAATATATACCGCGTATTTTATACCGTTAAAGTATCTTATAATAATATATTTAAATTTTTAATACTTAAAGTATTAATAAATATTTACCGCTTTATTTTACGGTTTAATTAGTTTAAGGGATTTACCTTACCCTTAATAATCCTTTTATTTAAGATATCATTATACATCCTTATTAACGTTACGTTTAATATAACCGTAAAATACCTTTTTACCCATCCTGGGGTATCCCGGCCTTTTTATTACCGGGGGAAGTTTATAGTTAATAATCTTTAGTCCGGCGTAAAAGAGCGCGTTTTCCCTTTTTATAAAGTACGTTAAATATATTTTATCTATTATAACGGTAAATAATTATCTTAATATTTTCGCTATCTTAAATTCGCTTTTACCGGCTTACGTTTTTAACTTCTTTAAACCCTCCTTTATTTTTAAGGACGCCGTATTAAAAAAGATATCCCCGCTTTATAGTTTACGTATAATAATAATCTATTTTATTAATAGCTCCTTTACCACTTTAAACGCCTTTATAAGTTATAAAAGGTTTACCGTCGTTATCGCCATCTTTTTAAGTATAAATAATATATATATATATATAGTATATAATCTATATAGGAAGTTATTAATTATTAGATTATTTAACTTTTTCAAAAACGGGAATTCAAGGATAAATTTAAATTTCTTACTTTACCTTTTATTATATTTTATTAACTTTTATACTTTATAAGGAGAAATAATTAAATTATAAATTATTAACCGGAAGTATATTTATTTAATTTTTTTTAATAGTTTTCTTTTTCTTTTTTTAAAACTTTTTTTAACTATATAAATATTTTTATAATTATTATTATGTATTCTTCGTTTTAATAAATTTTAACTTTTTAAAATGATTTCATTATTTAAACCGTTATATTAATTATTCTATTTAACGCTTTTATTATTTACTTTATAAAGAAATTAAATTAATTTTTATTCTTTAATTAAGGAAATATTATTAATTAAATTATGATTTCTTCGGCCTTTATATATATTTTAATTTCCTTAACCGTTTTTACGCCCTTTTTATTAATATTAATAACGTTATATTTATTATTTAATTTAAAATTATTTATATTAATATATAGTTTAAGCCGTATTTTAAATCTTTTTAAGGCTTATATAATATTATAACGTTAACGGTTCCCTCCGTATTAAACGTTAAATTAATCGTTATTTTAAATCCTTAGTTTTTCTACGTTATAATACCTTATAATATTAATAATAAAAAATTAAATATTATAATAATTATTAATAACTTTTTTAATACCGTATAATTAACTATATAGTTTTCTTTATTCTATATATTATAATAAAGGTTAAAAATTTTTAATATAATATATTTATTAAGTATAAATATAATACCTTTATATAATGGTATTATAAAAGGTTTTATCTTATTAATTAGTAACGGCTTACATATATTATAAATACATAAATCGTTTTCTATATTCTTTTCTTACGTAATCCGGAATATATATAGGTTTTAATTATAATAAATAACGTTTTAATTATTTATATTTAATTTCTTATTTATAAAGAAATACGTTTTAATCGTTTTATTTCTTTTAAACGTTAAATAAAACCTTTTATCCGAGTTAATTAAAGAATATCTATACGGGCTATATAATAATTTTTATATTATTAAGATAATAACGTCCTTTATTTTTTAAACTTAAATATTAATAATATTATCTTCATTATTTCTTTTTATATATTATATTATAATATCCTTAAAATTATTAATATATAATATATTAACTTTTATTAAGGCTTTTTTATTGATTTTATTTAAATTATTAATCTTTTATTAAAATTAAACGTTATTTATCCCGGTTTTTTTATAATTACCGTTATTACTTTAAAGCGGTCGGACTTAAGAATTAATATTACGATAAGCTTTCTTTTCTTTACGTTATTTATTACGGTTTTTTATTTATTTTTAGTTAATTAATTTTAAGCCCGTTATAAAACCGTTTTTAATTAATTTACCGGCTTAACTTTATATAAATTATATTGTTGAACTTTAATAATTATCCTAATTTTTTTACGTTTAATTTTTTAAATTCTTATTAAGTATTTTAAGTCTTATACCGGATATTTATCCTTTTTATATATTATATATTTATTTACGTTTTTAATGAAAACTTTATTTATTAAGCCTATATACTTATACGTATTATACCTTTTACTATATACCGTATATTTTATATTATTAAAGTATTTTATAATAATATATTTATATCCTTAATATTTAAAGTATTAATAGATATTTACCGCCCTATTTTTCATAACCGGATTAATTTAAGGGACCTTTCTTAACAATCCTTTTATTTAAGATATTATTATATATCCGTATTAATATTACGTTTAATATAACCGTAACATACCTTTTTATTTATCTTAAATTATCCGGTTTTTTTATTATTAAGGGGATTTTATAATTAACGATTATTAATTTAATATAAAGGATTATATTCTCCTTCTTTATACGCTTTAAACTAAGTTCTTTTTTATTTTTATAAAACGTATTAAATATATTTAATTTATTATAATAATAAATTATTATCTTAATATTTTTATTGTTTTAAATTTATTTTTGTTAATTTATATTTTTAAATTTTTTAAACCTTCTTTTATTTTTAAGGACGCCGTATTAAAGAAAAAACTTTTACTTTATAACTTATATATAACGATAATTTACTCCGTTCATAGTTTTCCCGTTATTTTAAACGTTTTTATAAACTATAAAAAGTTTATTTTTATAATAATATTCCTTTTTTCTTTAAGTAATAAACGGATTATAATTATTTTTATTTTCCTTAACGCCGTCATCTTTTTTTTAATCTATATTATTTCCTTTTTAATTATTATGTATCCCTTTTTAATAGTTTTTACCGTTTAGGTTTCTTTTATTTAAAAAGTTTTTACCCTTACCTTTTTATTTTATATATTTACTTTTTAATCTTTATTTTCGCTTTTTATTAATATTTTTATTATTACTTCTTAAGTTCTTATTAATTATTTTAATTCTCTTCACTTTAATTTTATTTTTTTTATAAAAATCCTTTATTCTCCGTAACTTTATTTATAGTATTAACTAAGTTTTTAACGTAATAACCGTTTATTCCGTTATAAATAATCCGTTTAAGGTCCTTATTAATTTTTTTTATTTTAACTTTTTTATACGTTTAATATATTATTTCTCTTATTTTTTATCCTTAATTATTTATAAGCTTATTATTTTTACCGTTCCGGCCTTTATTTTTTTTGTTTTTAATGCCATTAATATCGCCTTTATTTTACGTATATTTATCGTTTTTTCTTTCCGTCGTTATTACCGCTATAATCTCTTTAACGTTCTTTTTACTTATTACTTTTTTACGTATTTTACGCGTTTCTTTACGTATATCTTATTAATTATAATTGTTTTATTTAATTTAACGATCGTTTATTACGTTATTATCGCCTTATTTATATAATTCTTAATTACTTTTATTAATATAAACTATTTATTTATATACTCCCTTACTTTTAACTATTATATTACTTATATTTATCGTAATTAAGGTATTAACCTTATTATCGTTTAAGCTATATATATACGTATCGTTCTAAACCTCTAGGGTTCCTTTATTCGTTCTTAATTCTTCTTTTATTTAAGACTATAAAAGTACGTTATTAATCTTATAATTATTAAATAAGCTTCTTTTTATATTTAAAAGTACCTTTAAATACGTATTAGATAGTTACTACGTATATTATAGCCGGCTTTATTACTATTTAATAAACCGTTCTAGCCTTTTATAAGGTAACTTTTTACGTTAACATTATAAGGTAAATAAGGCCCTTTTTTCATAATATTATTTTTTTCCGGACCTTTTTTATATAATCTTTTTAATTTAACTTTCCGTTAATTTAAATTAAAAAGCTTAATATTAACTTCCGGTTTTATTATAACTTTACTTAAATTTATTATAGTTCTTATATTATATAGCTTTAAGCTTTTAATTATATGAATAAATTAATATTTATATAAGATAAATTAAAGGTTATACATTTTTATCTATTATAAATAAACCTTATAAGTTTATTTTCACTCCAAATAGTTTATATAAGTAAATATATTATAAGTTAAATGGTAAATATTATTAATAAAGCCTTTTATTTAAACTTTTTGCTTTAATAGTTTATTAACTATTTAATTAACGGATTATTAAAAAAAAATAAGATTAAAAAATTATATAATCTTTAAAATGCTCCGGTTATAACTGGCTTTATTAAGTTTATCTTTTAACTTAAGTTAATTAATATTATCCGGTTATTTAAGAAGCTTTTTATTCAATTTATAAGGAAAAATAATATCCTTTTATTCCGTAAATTATATGATAATCCTCAATAATTTACTTTATTAAAGGCTTTAACGACGTATAAGGAAAGAAAACTTATTATCTAATTTCTCCCTATAACTTTATATTATATATACCTTATTAATTAAACTTTTTAAAGCCGTCTTTCTTAACTTTTTTTCTTTTTATATTTATTTATTAATTAAAAAAACATATATTCTTCCGCGTAATTATTGAGGACCTTTATAATTATTATTTTTAAAATTTTCCTTAACGTATAAAAAAGTATAATCGGCCTATAAGCTCTTATTTCTGAATAATTTAATTTAATTAATTTTCTTAAAATAATTATTTTAACCTTTTTAAACTTATAGGGATAATAATTAACCTTAAAGTAAACTTAAAATAAATAAATAAAGATTTTCTTAAATAATTATATTATTATTATTAAGAGTTTATTCAGAATTCCGTTTAATTTAAAAGCTTTATCCTTTTTCGGTTTATTAATTACTTTAACTATTATTTCTGGGGTTACTTTTATATTAATAATTACCGGATCGGAATATATAACTCCTTTAATATCCGTCAAATTTACGTTTAATAAAGCAGAAAAAAAAGCCCCCTTAAGAATTTCGATTTTACCGTTATAAATATTAATTATTATATTATCGGGCCTTTTAAGAAATAGAATATTAGGATAAATTTTAACCTTTTATTTTATTTTTTATTATATTTTATTTATTTTTATATTCTACGGAAGGAAAAGGTTAAATTATGAACCGTTAATTAAAAGTATATTTACTTAACGAAAAAAAAATAGCGACGAATAAAGGGACCCTAAAGGTCTAAAACGATACGTATACGCATAGCCTAAACGATAACGAGGTTAATATTTTAATTACGATAAGTATAGGTAATATAATATTTATAAACGAGAAAACATACGGGTAAGTAATTTATATTAATGTTACGGTTTTATGTTTACTGCTCCCAGGCCTTCGGCTATATTACCGTTCTAGGACTAATAACTTGGCACCCACTTATTTTTATGGACGGACCTGTATAATAGACACCCTTATAGCTATTATTCCGTTCATAGCTAGACCTTATAGATCAGTTCCTTAATAATTAATAAAAGTAACGGGGAATTATATAAATAACGCGATAATAACGTAACGAATAATTATTAAATTAATTAAAAGAACTATAATTAATATAATATATATAAAGGGATATATAAAACGCGTAAAAATATAAGTAAAAAGGACGTTAAGGAGATTAAGGCGGTAATAAAAACGGGGGGAAAAAGCGATAAATATATATAAAACGGAAGCGATATTAATAGTATTAAAGGTATATGAAATAAAAACGAAAACAATAAAAGTAATAAACTTATAAATAATTAAAAATGAGGAATAAAAAATATAATATATTAAACGTATAAAGGAATTAAAATAAAAGCAAAAATAATAAATACTTTAAATAAGCTATTCACAACGGAGTAAACGGCTATTATATTAAAGATTTAACCGATACTATAAATAAAGTTATAAGGAACAAGGGATTTCTATAAAAAAATAAGAATAAGATTAAAAGAGTTAAAGTAATTAAAAAAAGCTTAAGGGACGGTAATAAAAATATCGGTAAAAGGCAAAGGTAAAGGCCAGAATATAAATATATAAAGGGAAAAGGCGATAATAAAAGCCCTTTAAAAAGGAGAAACTTAAATAACGAAAACTATAAAGAAAAAGTATATAATAACAGGAAAGGGAACGGGATAGGTTAAAGAGAAAATAACGGCATTAAAGAAAGCGAGGATAATAACAGTCCGTTTATCGGCCGAAGAAAAAAGGAATACCGCTATAAAAATAAACCCTTTATAGCTTATAAAAGCGTTTAAAATAATGGGAAAGTTATTAATAAAATAGATTATCGCTATATATAAATTATAAAACGGAAATATCATCTTTAATATAACGTCCTTAAATATAAAAAAAAGCTTACAAAAGTTAAAAATATAAACTAATAAAAATGAGTTTAAAATAATAAAAATATTAAGATAATTATTCATTATTACGGTAAATAAATATATTTATTATATTTTATGAAAATAGAAAAAAGTCTATCTTAAAATACATAAAGAAAGGCAACGTAATCCTTTATCCCGGATTTAAGATTATTAATTAGAAAGTCCCCTTAATAATAAAGAAATTAAATACCTTAAAACGGATAAAAAGTACTTTACGGTTATATTAAGTATAACTTTAATGAAAATATATAATAATAGTTTAAATAAAAAGATTATTAAAGAAAAGTCTCTTTAACTAACCCGGTTATAAAATAAGACCGTGGATATTTATTAATACTTTAAGTATTAAAGATATAAATATATTATTATAAAATATTTTAATAATACGAAATATATAATATATATTAAAAAATATAATATATATAATAATAAATAAAAAGCGTTTATAATTATTTAAAGAGTAGTAATTTATTTATGTATTTTTTTTTAAGAAAACCTATAATATTATAATTAAGTCCTTTTAAGGGTTAATTTCAAACTTATTACTTTTCCGATAAGATAGTTTTTTTCTCCCTAATAAAACGGTATTATTAAGTAAACGGGATATAATATTAATTTAACGGGATTACTTTTTATAAGATTATAAAGTCGTTTTAAATATTAAGATTATTAAAGATTTAAAGCCTATTAATTAAAACGGTTTAATTTATATATAAACAAATAAAAGCTCTTAACCTATTAAGCCTTTAAACTTAATTTATATATATACGGCTTATATATTACTTTATTATATCCTTTTCTTCTTTATTAATACGCCGGGGTAATACCTAAATATTTAATACGTAAGGGGTAATCGTTAATGGAAAAATCTACCTATACGTAAATTAGCAATATTACCTTGAGAAACGTATTTATAACCGTCTTATTTACTTTAACTTTATAATATATAGTAAATAACTTTTTTAACGGTTTATAATAAACGTTTATATTATAGTTAAAGTATAATAGTTTAATTATTATTAACTTATCTAGAAAAAGCTCCGTATAGATTTATATATTAATATTTAAACGTATATCCGTCGTAATAGCTTTAATACTATAAATACCGGTAAAATGGTTTTGTTTTCGACTTTTATAAGTAGTAATCGCTTTATATAAGGGCTATTTTCAGACTCTATAGTTATTATCCATTATTTTAATTGATTGATTGATTGATTTATACTACGGATCTAGTTAAGTTAATTCCGGCGTTCCTTAATAGTTGGCTATCGGGCCTTATTAATAACCGTAAAAACCTGATATTTATAATGTTAAGATTAAAAACCGGTATTTACTTAATTTCTATTCTTATTTTAAAAGATAAAGAATATTTATAACTGTTTAAAGACTAAGAATTTATTTATACGCTTTTTTAAAGAAAACCTATAATATTATATTTAAGTCCTTTTAAGGATTATCTTTAAACCTATTGTTTTTTTATCTTTTTATAAATCCGCTTTATATTAATATCTGAAGTAATGCCTTTAAATACCTTTACCGGTACGTATATTATTATTATTTTAATCGTATTCACCTTTTTACCTTATTATTATAACCGTTTTTTTTTATAGATTTTTAATAAACGTTTATTATTATATCTTTTTAGCTGTAAAAGATATTTTCCGGTTTATATAATTATTATAACAGGTATTTACCTTTCTTTTTCCTTTTTAACCGGCTATAAGTTTTCTTTAAAAAGTCTTTAATAATTTTATTTATTTTATTAATAAAACTAAACTGGAATAATAAGCCTATAAATATTATAAACCTTACGGCCGCCCGGATATCCCGTTTTATAGAGAGTATTTTACGGTAATTATTTATCCTAGCCTTTTTAATTAACCCCGTTTTAAGCTCCGTAAATAATAAATATAAAATAAATATATAAGTTATATCTTACTTCCTTTCTTTATATTTATAGTTAACGTCCGTCCGGTTATTAACGTACGTAATAAAGAAGAAATAAATTAACCCGTTCTTATCCGTCCGGAATTAAATTATTAATATATTATTATTTTCCCTTATAATCTCGTACCGGCGGAAGTATTTATTAATAATCTCTTTATTATTTAAGGTAAAGTACCGCCGCTTTTAAGGGATTAGTTCCCTATATTTACGTTAACGTTCAGTTTATTGCGTCTTAATCCACTTAACGATTACCGCGGTTTTTACTTTCGTAACCCTCTTGGCCTCTGCCTTCCTTATACCGGGTAGCGGTCCGTACGTACCTATATTAGCCTCTTGGACGCAGGTAAGGTCGATTATCCATTATTTTAATAAGCTTATTATCTTTATTATATATACCGTAAATCCCACCTATTTTAAAATTTAACGAGAGCTCCGTCCTAAAGAAAAAGCGCTAAATAGGCGGGACTTAATTTACCGTATTTTCAATATAAAGCGGTAGTCCGTTTTATAGGATTTTTATTAATATTATAGTTATTATATAAAGCAAATATAAACGATTAAGTATTAAAAGCGCGGTTTACCTTATATCCATATCTTTTTTTCCCTCTTATACCTAGAAGAATAGTTAGATTTTAAGTATATCGATAATTTCATTAAAGTTAAGTTATTATCCCTGTAAGACGACCTTATTAATACCCTTATTACGATTATCCAGTAAAGTATAATTTATACCTTATACGGAGCTTAAAACCTTAATACCGAGTGTACAATAAATAACGGCCGCGATAGGAAGTAATATTAGAGGGTATTTCTTAAGCTTCTTTATAAGGAGGCTTATTTAAGTAAAAACCGGTTCTTTACTTATTAATAACGTAATAATAAACGGATGTAATAAATTAAAAGCTTTATAATTAATAATCACTAAATAAAACCCTATAATCCGTTTATATATAAAAAGTATCATAATAAAAAGTTTATATTAAATATTTATCACGAAGGATGCTGGCGACGAATAAAGGGACCTTAGAGGTCCGAAACGATACGTATACGTATAGCTTAAACAATAACGAGGTTAATATTTTAATTATAATAAGTATAAATAGTATAATAATTAAAAACGAGGCAGTATATAAGTAAGTAATATACATAAAGAGATATATAAAATACGTAAAAGAAAAACGGGTAAAAAGGGCTTTAAGGAGATTAAGGCTATAACGGCGGCGGGGAGAAAAAGTAACGATTATATATAAAGCGGAGGCGATATTAATAATATGAAGGATATATAAAATAAAAATAAAGAGAATAAAAGCAATAAACTTAAAAATAATTAAAAATAAAGAATAAAAAAAAATACTACGTTAAATACGTAAAAAAGTTGAAATAGGAAAAATAATAATAAAAGCCTTAAACGGATTATTTATAACGGAGTAAACGGTTATTACGTTAAAGACTTAATTAATATTATAAGTAAAGTTATAAAAAATAACAAATTTTTATAAAAAGGTAAAGGAAAATTAGAAGAATTAAGATAATTAAAGGGAGCTTAAAGGGCGGCGGCGAAAATACCGATAAAAGGTGAAAGTAAAAATTAAAATATAAACGTTTAAAAAAAAACAATAACGGAAGCTTTTAAAATAAAAGAAACTTAAGGGGTAAAAGACGTAAAAAAAGGGTACGTAATAAACAAAAAGGAGACGGTATAAATTAAAAAAAAAGGTAACATTAAAGAAGGTAAAAATAATAATAATCTATTTATTAATTAAGGAAGAAAAAAATATTATTATAAAAATAAACCTTTTATAACTTATAAAAACGTTTAAAGTAATAGGAAAATTATTAAAGGAGCAAATTATTATTATATATAAACTATAAAGCGGGGATATCCTTTTTAATATAACGTCCTTAAAAATTAAAAAAAAAAGCTTAAAGAAATCGAAAACGTAAATTAGTAAAAATAAATTTAAATTAATAAAAATATGAAAATAATTATTTATTATTACGGTAAACAAAATATATTTAATACGTTTTATAAAAATAGAAAAAAAGTTTATTTTAATGCGTATAAAAAAGGGGAATATAGTTTTTTATTCCGGGTTAAAAATTATTAGTTATAAACTCTTTTTAATAATAAAAAAACCGGATACTTTAAGATAAATAAAAAGGTATTTTACGGTTATATTAAACGTAACGTTAATAAGGATATATAATAATATTTTAAGTAAAGAAATTATTAAGGATAAATCCTTTAAATTAATTGAACCGTAAGATAAAACGGTAAATATTTATTAATACTTTAAGTATTAAAGATATAAATATATTATTACGAAATGCTTTAACGGTATAAAATATATAATATATATTAAAGAATATAATATATATAAATACGTAAATTTAATGAATAAAGATTTTATAAAAAACGTATATAAAGATATAATATTCAAGAAGAATAAATACTTAATATAAAACTTAAAATGCTTAATAAATATTGAAGAAATTAAATATAAAGAAATTGAAAAAATTATTAAAATTTAACTGTATAATATATATAAAATTAGGCCGTCGAATTAATTCAAAACGGGTTTAAGGTAAAAATAAAATTAACCGGATAAAAACGGATAAAAAACTATAATAAATAATATAAAAAAAAGAAGTTTATTATAATATTAATTTTTGAGTCCGGCCATTTTAAGGTAATAATAATAATTATAAAAAAGCTAAAATAAATAATATTTAACTTTAATAAAAAGCCGGTAACTTAAATAAAAGTCAATAAAGAAACCTTAACGGAAATCAATATATAATATGTTAATATTTTTATAAATAATATAATATAACGTATAAAATAAAGCGGTTAAAATAATATTATTAATATTTAAATTTTAAAAAATAAAAAACGTTAATATTATAATAATATAAAGATTATTATATAACCTATATATATATTCCTTAATTAACCCGGATAAAAAGTTTTATTTAAGCTTTAAAGGAAATAAAATAACTTAAATATATTTCTTTATAAATAAGAAATTAAATATAAATAATTAAGATATTGTTTATTATAATAAAAATTTATAAATATTCTAAATTATACGAAAAAAGAATATAGAAAACGATTTAAGTATTTATAATATATATTATCTATTATTAATTAATAAAGTAAAGCTTTTAACGATATTATTACTTAAAGGTATTATATTTTTATTTGAAAAATATATTATACTAAAAAACTTTAACTTTTATTATAATATATAGAATAAAAAAAACTATATAATTAATTATATTAAAATAAAAAAGTTATTAATAACCGCTATAATATTGAATCTTTTATTATGAATATTTTAAAGTATTATAACGTAAAAAAACCGGAAATTTAAAATAATAGTTAATTTAACGTTTAATACGGAAAGGATTATTAACGTAAAAACAGTATATAAGCCTTAAGAAGATTTAAAATATAACTTAAACTATTAATTAATATAAATAATTTTAAATTAATTAATCGATATAACGATATTAACCTTAATAAAAAAAGCGTAAAAACTAATTAAGGAAATTAAACTATATATAAAAATAAAAAAAACAATAATATAATTAATAAAACTTCCCCGGTTAAATAATAAAATTTAGATTAACCTCTTTATAAAGTAAATAATAAAAGCGTTAAATAAAGTAATTAACGTAATAATTTTAATAATAAAACCGTCTTAAGAAGCTAAAATTTATTAAAATAAGAAATAAATAGAAATAAATAGAAATAATTATAAAAATAAAGATATTAATTAAATCAATTATTAAATATAAAAATTAAAAAACGCTTATATAATCAAAGGAAACCTAAGAAAAAAAAGAAAAAGATTAAAAAAAAAAAATAAATAAATATATTTTAAGTTAATAATTTATAATTCCGCCGTTTCTTTCCGTAAAGTATAAAAGTTAATAAAGTATAATAAAAATAAAGTAAAAAGCTTTAATTTATTTTTAAATTCTTATCTCTTAAAAAGCTTAATAATATAATAATTAATACCTTTAACCGTAAAATTAAGGCCCTTAAAAAGGCTTTTTTCCCCTCTTTATTAAATGCCAATTTATTAAATATTAAAGAAGTTATATATTCCAATTTAATAAATCTTAATAAAAAAATAGTTTTAAAGATAATAATTAAAGTAATTAATCAATTAAAGAAAAATAAAACCTTTAAATTAAACGGAATTTCAAATAAACTCTTATCGATAATAATAATATTATTATTTAAGAAGATTTTTATTTATTTATTTTAAATTTATTTTGAGGTTAATTATTATCTTTATAAATTTAAGGACGTTAAAATGATTATCCTTAAAAAGTTAATTAAATTAGATTATTTAAAGGTAAAAGCTTATAAATTAATTATAATCCTTTATACGTTAAAGAAAGCTTTAAAAACGGTAATTATAAAGATCCTTAACGATTATATAGAATAATATAGGCTTTTTTTAATTAACAAATAAGTATAAAGAAAAAGAGGTTAACGGAAACGGCTTTAAAAGGTTTAATAAATAATATATATATAATATAAAACTATAGGAAAAAATATATAATAACTCTTTTTTTTAAACGTTATTAAAGCCTTTAATAAAGTAAATTGATAAAAATTACTTTATAACTTATGAAATAAAAAAATATTACCTTTCTTTATAAATTAAATAAAAAACTTTTTAAGCGATTAAGCGATATTAATTAATTTAAGTTAAAAAGTAAACCTAATAAAATTAATTATAACCGGAATATTATAAAAGTTATTTATTTTTCCGGTTTAATTTTTTTTTCCTTTAATAACCCGTTAATTAAAAAGTTAATAAAATTAAAGTAAAAAATTGAAATAAAAAACTTTATTAATAATATTTACCTTTTAACTTATAATACGTCGATTTATATAAATTATTTAAAGTTAAAATAAGCTTATAAAACCTATTTACGGTAACTAAAGACGTATAATACTTAATTTATATTATATAAATAGAAACTTATTTATATAATTAAAAGCTTAAAGCTATATAATATAATAGCTATAATAAACTTAAATAAGGTTATAATAAGACTAAAAATTAATATTAAAGTTTTCAATTTTTAAATTAACGGGAAGTTAAATTAAAAAAATTATATAGAAAAAATTTAAAAGAATTTTTTTTTTATTTTATAAGGAAAATTTTTTATCAATTTTATAATATCAATACCAAAAGTTATTTTATAAAAGGTTAAAACGGTTTATTAAATAAAAATAAAGTTAACTATAACGTATATAATAATTATTTAATACGTATTTAAAAATATCTATAAATATAAAAAAAAGTTTATTTAATAATTATGAAAGGTTTAAAACCGGTACTTAAGAATAATTAATAACGTTTATAAAATAACCTTTATTTTAATATTAAAGTTTAAAAGTCTTTATACCGCCGATTAAATTATTTGTTAATTAAATAATCGCTTAAATAAAACTTAAAAAAATTATTTCTAACTATATTAATAAAAAATAAACGTATTTACTTAAACTTTAAAAACTCTTAAATAAAAAGGGTTAAAAAGGAAATACTTATCTTTTTATTAAAATAAAGTTAGAATAAATGAGAAAAGAAATTGATTTAATTTATATTTAAAAAATTAATATAAATATATATAAATTATTATTTGATTAAAAAAAACGGAGGTTAAGAAAAATATAAGAATATAAATAATAGCGATCTTTAAGTAATTTATAACGTAATTAATTAAACGTTAATATAAATATAAAGGATTTTTTTTTAAAAGCGATAATATTCGGCTTTAAATAATAAAAAGATTATTAATAAATATTTTTAATATTATAAAATAATAAGAAAAGGTAATAATACGTTAACGATTTAATTTTAAACGGAAAGAATAATTAAAATTATTTCCTTTTTATTATATACGCCGATAATTAAATAAATACCAATTATAAATATAAATAAAGAAAGTAAAATACTATATATATATTTATTTTTTATGTATTATTTATAAAAATTAAAATAAAGTTAATTAAAAAAAAGGAATTAATAATTATCTTTAAATATTAATTATAAAAAAATGTTAAAACGGTTATTCTCAAGAATGTATAAATATCATACATAATTAATATAATTATTACCTTAATTAAATAAATAATTATAAATTTAAGTAAATATACGTATTAAGACCTTTTAAAAGCTACCCATTATATTTATATTTCTTATAGACCGTAATACTATATATTACCGTATATACCGTTTTATAATAATATGTTAATTAAAAGATAAAAAAAATAATACTTTTATTATATATTATTACTTTTAATATAATATTATTTATACTTTTATCGGTAATAACTATAATGTATTTAAAGTATTAAGAATATTAATAAAGTAAAATAAATAAATAATAATAACGTATAAAGTCAATGTTAAAATCGTATATTAAGTAAATAAGAAAACTATAAGCCGGGAAATAATTATAAATCTACCCGGTTTATAATCGTAAATTTATAAGACTTAAAAAACTTAAAAATGAAATCTCTGGTATTTTATTGGGGTTATATTTTGAGTAAATTATTAAGACGGTATTTACTTATAAAGTAACTATTTTATTAAGTAAAATTACTTATTTTTATTTTAAATCTCCTTTTTCTTATTAAGTATAAACTTTTTATAAATATAGTTCTTATAAGTTACAATTTAATTATTTAAAAATAAATAAAGTAAAACGTTTAACAACGTTATAATAAATTACTTATATTAACCGGTAATTAAAGTAACTTAAAGTATAAAAGTTAAAATAAAGATTACTTAAAGTACGGAAGTTAAAAAGGTTATTAAACGGATAATAATAAAAATAGTACTTAACTTATAAACAATAAAGTAAATAAAAGCTTTAAAGCTGGATTTATTAATTACGTTAATAACGTAAGTATTAACATTAGTTAAATTTATCGATTAAGTGGTAAAAGAAAAATCTTATATAATAAAGTTAAGGACAATATAGGCTTTATAAGTTATAATAACCGTATAAAAAAAACAATTAGCTTTTATATAGTAACTTTACGTTATAACGTTTATTTTTATTTAATTCTGAATTTCTTATAAAAATCTTAAAGTATTATAATTAATAAAAATATCCTTAAGTGGATTTTAAGGTTTTAACGTAAAATATTTAATAAACGTTTTTAATAATATATAACATATATCCAAAATTTAAATAATAAAAATATATTATATAAGATAATAAGTTAAATCGTAAACTTTATAATGAAATTAAAAAGAATTTAATTAAAAATAAAGTAATTTTAAGATTAATAAATAATACGGAGCTTATTAAGTATTTAAATAAAAATATAATAAATTTAATAATTAACTAAATAAATTTAATTAAGATAATTAATAATAAGTTTATGAATATTTTAAGGCTTAAGCTATTAAACGAGATATATAATAAAGTATTACCGGAATAAGATTTTTAAATAACCTTTAAATATTATAGGGTTTAATTTATAATAAAAATAAAATCAAATTAAAATATTATATATATAATAATATATAAAAAACCAACGTAATTATTATTATTATTTATTAAGAACGTATAAATATAATATATAATTAATATAATTATTATTTTAATTATAGAAATAGCTATAAATTTAAGTAAATATACGTATCAAAACCCCCCGGGAATTATCCGTTATATTTATATTTACTGCAAACCGTAATACTATATATTTACGTATATATTATTTTATAATAATTATTAAATTTATAATAATTATTAAATTTATAATAATTATAAATTTATTAATATAATTTAACTTAATTAATTAAAATAATTTTTTTTTAAAAACTTTACCGAGAAACCTTATTATTAATCCCGGAACGGAAAAACATAGAAAAAAGTTATATTTAATAAAGGTTTAAGGCCGTTAATATTAAAACGATATAAAAGAAATTAATATAAATGATAAATACGTTTATTATAAAGGTCATTATATATAAATAAAATAATAACGGTATATATATTAATAAGGGTATTTAAAGGTATTAATTAAAATATAATATAAAGCGGATTTGTAAAATTTTTAAATATAAAATATAAGTTATTCAATTATTTTTTAAGTATAAAAATAAAATCAAATATCTTTATATTTTCATTACTTTAATTAAGTTAATTCCGGGATTATATTTAGTTATATTTAATCTATCTAAATATTGAGTAAATAATATAAATACTTTTAATACCTTTTTTGAGCTTTATTATATTTAAGTTAATTATTTTATATTTATTATATTTAAAATTATTATTATATTTATTTATAATATTTTATTTAACTTATATTTTCTATAACCTATTAAAGCCTTTTTATCAATAATAGTTTTTATTCCCTTATAATAATAATCTTTATTTCCTTATAATAATAATTTTTCGCAGTAAAATACCTTAAAAGATTATATTTATAATCTTAACATAAAACGTTAACGTAATAATAATGAACACTTTATATTATAAATCCTTCCTTATAACCTTTTAAGGTATATAAGTTTATTTAAGTATATTCCGGGGTAAATATCGTTTTTTATAATTTTGTTTTTTTTTAAAAATTTTATCTTAACCTTTTTACTTTATATATTAAATTTATATTAAAACGTATTTTTAAATTCCTTAAGATTAATAATAGCTTCTTTATAAATAATTTAAAGTTTATTTTATAAATAACTTAAAGTTTATATATAAATAACTTAAAATTTACTTTATAAATAATTTAAAGTTAAAATTATAAAGTTATTTATATTATTAATAAGGTTTTAATTAATATAAAAATATTCCGGGCGTACTTTAAAATTTAATATTTTACGCAACCCTTTAAAGGGCTAATATAATAAAGGTTTTGTTAAGCCGTTAATGAATTATTTAAATGTCAGCATATACTTTAAATTTACCCGGTTATTTTTTATAATTTCTTAAAATTAATATTATTAAATTTTTATATACTTAATTTAAATATAAAATATAAAATTCTTAATAAAAGTTATAATATCCTAATTATTTTTATATATAATAATAGCGGAAAAATTCCCGGTTTAATACGGCCTAATTTTTGTTTAAAGGCTATTTAAGCTATAAAGCTTTTTGGTTATTTATATTTGTTTTATATATTCCGTTTTATAAATAACGAAAATAATTATAATTTGATATTTAAATATTAATTAGTTATAATATTTTTTATATTAAATATATAGTCCGTAATAAATTTCTAAATTAAATTTATAATAAAGTTAAAATTAATATAATTATTAAAAGCTTTTAATTTACTTTAATATATTAATTAAAAAATAACAATAATATAAAAATAATATAAAACTCTTTCTATTAACTTTTAATAATATTTGATAGGATTTAAGGTATATTAATTAATTATTAAAATAAAATAAATAATATTTAACTAAATTTTAAATATTATATATATTAAAAAGTTTATAATTAATTAATATTACTTTTAGAAAATTAAATCAACTTTGTAAGTTTTAAATATAAATTCTGGCTTATACTTTAACTTTATAAAGATATATATATATAAAATATTTTATTATTTATATTCTTTAATAATTCTTTCTATATAAGTTTTTTAATTAAATTAAAATATTTTATTTTAACGGTTTTTTATAATTATTATATTTAAGTAATAATAAATTAACTTAAAATTAAATATGTAAAAATAATTATTAAGTATTTTTTTTAAGGTTATAATATTTTTTTTAAATAAATTAATAATTAAAATATTATTTACATAAAAAGCTATAATCGTTTTATCTTTAAAGTATATAAATACGTAATAATCCGTAAATTTTAACTTAAACCTGTATTTCTTTATAAAAATAAAAAAATAGATATTATAATTAAAAGGATTATTATAATCTATAAAGGGTTTTATTAAGTTTATAATATATATTAATATTTTTCTTTTATTTTTAAGGTTACTTTATATAAACTTTTTCCTTAATTAAGTTATAAAGAAAAACCGTTTTTATATTTATTTATTTTAAGTTTTAATCTTTAATTATTATTGACATAAATAATATTTTATAACTTAGAAATTTTATTATTAAAAATAAAACTTTATTATAATTAATACCTTTTTATTATTTATAATTACGGATTATTGAATAAGTTTTTCTTAAATAATTAAATTATTAATATCTTTCTTAAGAATATAAATTTATTATTTTTTGAAAATAATTATATTTAAAAATATATTGTATTTAAATACAAAAATTTAAATATTATTTTTAATATAAAAACCGTATATATTTATTTTTTATTAACTATTAAATTATTTTATAATAAATATTTTTTAATAATTTCTTAATAATGTTTTAATTTAAATGATTCCGGCTTATTCTTAAATAATATTATGATTAAATAATAAATATCCTTTTCTTTATTTAAAATAGTTATATTAAAAAAAAAAATAAACAATAAATTTAGAAATATATCTTAAAGCTTTAAGTACTTAAGAATTTTAAGCTTAAAATTATCCCGGAAAATAATTTTAATTTCTTTTTATAATTTATTAAATTATTATTTATCTTAATTAAAAAATTATTAAATTTAAGGGTAATTTCTTTATTCCTTAATTAATGGTATATTACTTATAAATATTAATTAATTATTTAATTTATATTATAGATTTAGTTAAGTTAATTTTAACGCTTTTTAATAATTAATTATTAAGCTTTATTAATAACCGTAAAAACTTAATATTTATAACGTTAAAGTTAAGAATCGGTATTTATTTAATTTTTATTTTTATTTTAAAGGATAATAAATATTTATAATTATTTAAAGAATAATAATTTATTTATATATATATTTTTTAAGAAAACCTATAATATAATTTTTTAAGAATTATTTTTAAATTCATTACTTTTTTATTTCTTTTTAAGTTTATTTTATATTGATATTTTAAATAATACCTTTAAATATTTTTACGGATATATATATTATTAATAGTTTAATTATGATTATTTTCTCGTTTTATTATTACGGCCATTTTTTTAAAAGGACTTTTAATAAATATTGACTATTATATTTTTCCGGTTATAAAATATACTTTCCGGGTTTTATAATTATTATAATTAATAATTATTCTTCCCTTTTTTTTATTAATAATATTTTTTTATAAGGTTTTTAACGACTTTATTTATTTTATAAATAAAATGAAATTATTCAATAAAATTAAATTAAAATAATAAATTTATAAATATTATAAACTTTATAATTACTTGAATATCTTATTTTATAAAGAATATTTTATAATAATTATTTATTTTAATTTTCGTAATTAATTTTATTTTAAGTTTTATAAATAATAAATATAAAATAAATATATAAATTACGTATGATTTTTTTATTTAGAAGATGGCGACGAACAACGGGACCCCAGAGGTCAGAAACGATGCACGCGTGTATAGCTTAAGTAATAATAAGGATAATACCGTAAATACGATAAGCGGAAGCAGAATAATAATAAAGATAAAGGGGAAGGAAAAATAAGCGGCCCAGGTTAATAGGAACAGTAATAAGTTATATAAACGATATAATAAATACGAGATAAAAAGGCCTTAAATTAAATAAGGAGTTTATAATTAATAAAATATACGTAAAAAGACGTATATAACGCGTAAAAATATTATTATAAAGGATAATAAATAAAAAACGGAGGGGATAAGGACGGTATATAGGGACGGATAAAGGGTAAACGGAGGCATAAAAAGCCTTATTAAGTATATATAAACCGGGAGAAAATTAAATAAAGATAAAAAGATATTAAATAAATAAGAATAAATTATAAAAAGAAATAATTATTAAATACGTAAAAAAAAAAGTAAAAAAAAAGGAGGCAATAAGGACGTTAAAAAGCCTTTTTATAATTATATAAAAGGATATTATATTAAAGATTTAACCAATACTATAAATCGGGCTACGGAAAGTAAAAGACTTTTATATAAATACGGGGAGAGGTTTAAGGGAGTTAAAGAAGTTACGCGGAATTTAAGGGGCAATAATAAAAACGCCAACGGATAAAGGCGAAAGGAAATAAAAAGGATATATATAAAGTAAAGGAATAACAGAAAAAACTTTAAAAAAAGGGAGGGGATAAGTTAAATAATAAAAACCGTAAAGGCGGCGCCGGCGTTAATAATAAAAAAAATAAAGACGGAAAAGAAAATGGCAATATTAAGGAAGGCAAGAATAATAATTATATAATTATCAGGCGAAAAAAAGAAAAATATAACGGTAAAAATAAACCTATTATAATTAATAAAGGCGTTTAAAATAATAGGAAAATTATTAATAAAATAAATTATTACGGTATATAAGTTATAAAGCGGGAATATTTTCTTTAATATAACCTTATTAAAGGTAAAAAAGGGGCTAAAGAAATTAAAGGGATAAGCCGGTAAAAAAAGGTATAAAACGGTAAAAATATTAAGGTAATCCTTTATTATCGCGATAAATAAAATATATTTAATAAGGTTTACGGGGAAGGAAAGGGAAGTTACTTTAAAATAGATAGAAAAAAAGAATACGGTCCTTTATTTTAGGTTAAAGATCATTAATTATAGTTTCCCCCTTATAATAAAAAGGCTAAATACCTTCGGTTATATAAAGAAATACTTTACGGTTATCCTGAACGTAACGTTAATAAGGATATATAATAATATCCTCGATAAAAAGGTAATAAAGGGTAAGTCCTTTAAATTAATAAAACCTTAAAACCGGATAACGGATATCTATTAATACTTTAAATATTAAAGGTACAGGTATATTATTATAAGGTACCTTAATAGTATAAAGTACGCGATATATATTAAAAAGTATAATACGTATAAATACGCTAGCTTAATAATAAAAGGCCTAATAAAAAACGCGTTAAAATACGTGGCGTATAATAATAATAATTACTTAACGTAAAACTTATAATATATAATAAAAGCGAAGAAGACTTAATATAAAGAAATTAGGATAATAGCTAAAATTTAACGCTATAACTCGTATAAATTTAGACCGGTAAAGTAATTAAAAACGGTTTTAAAACGCGAATAAAGCTTATTAAATAAAAAAGGGTAAAACGCGGTAATTAATAGTATAAAGAAAAGGAAACTTATAGCGATATTAATCCTTAAAGCCGGCCGTTTAACCGGGATTATTATCGTAATAAAAAGATTAAAATAAATAACGTTTAATTTTAAAGAAAAACCGTTTATATAAATAAAAGTTAATAAAAAGAGCTTAACGGACGTTAATATTTAATATATTTATACTTTTAAGGGTAATATAATATAACGTATATAAGGAAGTAGTTAAAGCTATAATATTAATATTTAAATTTAAAAAAATAAAAAATATTAATATTATAGCGATATAAAAGTTATTATATAATCCATATATTTATTCTTTAATTAATCCGGGAGATAATTTTTATTTAACCTTTAAAAGTAATAAGATAACGCGGATATATTTCTTTATTAATAAAAGGCTAAATATAAATAATTAAAACGTTATTTATTACGGAGGGAACCTATATATACTCTAGATTATATAAGAAGGGGATATTAAAAGTATTTTAAATATTTATAATATATATAATCCGTTACCGGCCAATAAAAAAAACCTTTTACGATTCCGTTATTTAAGGATATTATAATCGTATTTAATACGTATTTCTTAATAAAGGACTTTAATCTTTATTATATTTAATAAAATAAAAACGGTTATATAATTAATTATATTAAATTTAAAAAGCTATTAATAATTATTATATAATTTAATTTTACGTTATTAACGTTAAAAAAGGTTATTATATAGGAAAGCCGTAAATTTAAGATTATAATTAACTTAATATTTAACTTAGAAGGTATTATTAATTTAATTATAGTATACGGACCCTAAAAGGACTTAAAATACGGTTCGGATTACGTCCTAATATAAATAATTTTAAATTGGTTTATCGATATAATTCCGTTTTTATTATTTAAATAAACGTAGAAAATAATTAAGGAAGCGGAAGTATTAATAAAAGCGGTAAAAATAATATCTTAATTAATAAAGCTTTTTTAACTCGATAATAAAGAATAGATCGATTATTTTATAAAGTAAATAATAAAAGCTTTAAATAAAGTAATTAACGTTATAATCTTAATAATAAAGCTATTTTAAAAAGTTAAAACCTATTAAAATAAAAAGTATATAAAGGTAATTATAAAGGTAAAAACGTTTATAAAGTAAGCTATTAAGTATAAGAATTAAAAGATGCTTTAACGGTTAAAAAAAGCTTAAAAGGAAAAAAAGAGAATTATCCGAAGGTTAAGTAAATATATTTCCGGGCTATAGTATATAACTTAACAGTTTCCCCTTATAATATTTGGAAGCTGGTAAAATACGGTAGGGAATAAAGTAAAAAATTTAAATTTATCCTTAAGTTTTTACCCTTAAAAAGACTAAACGGTATAGTAATAAATACCTTTAATAATAAAATTAAAGCTCTTAAAGAGGCATTCTTTCCCTTATTACCGGAAATTAACCTAATAAATATTAACGGTATAGTATATTTTAAATTAATAATAATAAATAAAATAATAACTTAAGAAATAATAATTAAAACGATTAATAAACCGAAAAAAAATAAAACCCCCAGACTTAACGGTATATTAAATAGGTTCTTATTTATAATAATGTTATTATTTAAAGAGGTTTTTATTTACTTATTTTAAGTTTATTTTAATATAAAATATTACCCTTATAAATTTAAAAAGGTTAAAACGATTATCCTTAAGAAACCGGTTAAGTTAAATTATTCGGAGGTAAAGTTATATAAACCTATAGTATTTTTTTATACGTTAAGGAAAACTTTAAAGATAATAATTATAAAGATCTTAAATAACTATATAAAAAAGTATAAACTATTTTTTAATTAATAAATAAAAATAAAAAGAGGACGGTCAATGGAAACGGCTCTTAAAGGTTTAATTAATAACGTATATACGGTATAAAACTATAAAAAAAAATATATTATAAGTTTTTTTTCCTTAAATATTATAAAAACGTTTAATAAAATAAATTATTAAAGGTTATTATATAATTTACAGAAAAAAAAGGTTTTACCTTTCTTTATAAATTAAATAAAAAATTTCTTAAGTAATTAAATAACGTTAATTAACTTAAAATAAAAGATAAATACGATAAAGCCCGCAATAATAAAGATTCCTTAAGGGTTATTTATCTTTTTAGTTTTATTCTTATTTTTTAATAATCCGTTTATTAAAGACTTAATAAAGTTAAAATAGAAGGTTTAAGTAAAAAACTTTATTAACGATATTTACCTTTTAACCTATAATATATTTATTTATACGAATTATTTAAAGTTAAAATAAGCTTATAAAGTCTATTTATAATAAATAAAAATATATAAAGTTTAACTCGCCCCGTATAAGTATAAGTTTATTTATATAATAAGGAGCCCGAAACTATACGATATAATAGCTATAATAAATTTAAGTAATATAATAATAAAACCGGAAGTTAATATTAAGGTATTTAATTTATAAATTAATAAGAAACTGGATTAAAAAAATTATATAAGAAAGGTTTAAAAGAAAATAATTTTATAAGAAAGGGGCTTTATTTACCTTACGGCGTTAATATAAGGAGCTACTTTATAAAAGGTTAAAACCGTTTATTAGGCGGTTATAAAATTTACGATAATATATATAATAATTATTTAATACGTACTTAAAAATACGTTTAAATATAAAAAAGAGTCCGTCCAGTAACTATAAAAGGTTTAAAACCGATATTTAAAAATAATAAGTAAAGTATATAAAGTAACTTCTGTTTTAATATTAAAATCTAAAATCTTTATATTATTAATAAAGTTAACCTTAAATTAAATAGTTACTTAAACGAAACTTAAAAAAGGTATAAATTCAGTTATATTAACAGGAAATAAACGTATTCACTAGAATTATAAAAAGCCTTAAATAAAAAAGCGTAAGAAAAAAGTATTTATCCTTTTTACGGAAGTTAAATTAAAGTAAACTAAAAATAAAATTAACTTAACCTATATTTAAGAAGTTAACATAAGAGTATATAAACTTTTACTTAAAGTAAAAGCGGCGGAGGAAAAGAAGGCTATAAGGGTAAAGTTAATAACGATTACCTTATAAATTAAAAAAAGGTAAATAAAGTATTAACGTAAATATAAAGGATTAATCCCTTAAGGATAATGGTACCCGGCGTTAAATAATAATAAGGTTATTAATAAATATCTTTAACGTTACGGAATTATAAGGAAAGATAATAATATATTAATAATTTAATTCCGGATAAATAAAAACGGCTTAATTTACTTCCTCTTTATTATATACGTTAATAACCGAATTAACGTTAACTATAAATATAAATAACGAAAGTAAAATACCGTATATATATTAATTTCTTATTTATTATTTAAGGAGCTTAAACCGGGATTAATTAAAAAAGTAGAAATTAACGATTATTATTAAATGCTTATTAATAAAAAGGATATTAAAACGGTTATTAAATTTATAATAATTATAGGCTTATTATTATAGTTTAACTTAATTAAGGAAATAAAGAAAATAATTAAGGACTTAATTAAGAAATTTCATTATTAACCTAAGGGCAGAAAGTAGCGGCGGGAAAACTATACTTAATAGGGGGCTAAAAAGACTATAAATACCGGGGCAATATAAAAAACGATATTATATCGGTTAATAAAGTTATATAAATAAAATAATAATAATATACGTATTAATAAGGATATTTAATAATATAATCGGAATTTTAAAATTTTAATATTAAATAAACCCGTAAGGTAACGGAAGAATAATAAGTTTAAAGGTAACTTTTAAGTGGATTTAATTATAATATTATAAGTTTTCTTAAAAAAAACATATAAATAATTCTTACTCTTTAAATGGCCGTAAATACTTTTAACCCTTAAGACGTAAGTAAAGGCTGGGTAAATACCGGTTTTTATTCTTAACGTTATGGATATCGGGTTTTTTGCAATTATTAATAAAATTAAATAGCCGAGTATTAAAGAACGCCGGAATTAACTTAGCTAGATCCGTAGTATAAATCAATCAATCAATCAATATAAATTACGTTTTACTTCTTTTATTTATATGTATAATTAACATTTATTTAATTATTAACGTTTATAATAAGGAAAAAATTAATTAATCCGTTTTTATTCATTTAAAATTAAGTTATTAATATATTATTATCTTTTTTTATAATCCCGTAACGGTAAAACTACTTATTGATAATCTTTTTCTTATTTAAAGTAAAATATTACCGTTTTTAAAAGATTAATCCTTTACATTTATATTAACGTTTAATTTATCGCGTTTTAATTTATTTAATAATTATTATAATTTTTATTTCTATAACCCTTTTAATTTTTATTTCCTTTATATTAAGTAACGAGTTTTACGTATTTATATTAATTTTTAAATATAAATAAAAATAATATTTATTTAAATTTACTCTAACTATATTTTAATAAAACAAAATATTTATTTTTTATTTTTTTTATTTAAAACTGTTTAAAGTTTAAATAAATACGTTTATTTTGGTTATGAAACGGCGCATACGCAGGTACATAGCATCACGGTCTGCGGTAGATATGAGCATAACGGGTAGCTTCCGCGGGAGTCTTAGCGCGCACACTTATATTGCGCACCTTCATAGCTAAATAGCTATTTAATTATATCAATTATATACTTATTATTAAACCGTTCTTAACAAATGGTAGCAATAGTTAAGTCGGTTCTTTATATATCGTTATATGTATAGCAACGCTTATTTAAGCTCTCGATATATACTTAGTATCTATGGATATATAGACCTTAAAAATCCTCACTCCGGTAACACTTTACCGTATAGCTTAATATTTAACTCTTTAATATAGAGCTTCTTATAAGCCTTAAAATAATAAACCCTTTAAGGAATAGGAAGAAGAAATAAAAGGTTATTAATAATAACTTTTTATCCTTAAAGTTTAATATAGAAAACCTTAATATAAAAGATAAGTTTATTAACGGTAATAATAATAATAATATACTTATCCGAATACTTTTATAAATAGCTTAAGCTTAAGTTTAGGCCAAAAGCTTAACTTAAATTTAAATAGGTTTACTTCTAGGCTTTACTCATAAATAAGCTATTAACTTATTAATAATAATTAAAGGATTTATTAATATAAAATTTAATTAACTTATAAGAGTTTTTAACCGTTAATAGCGTTAATTAAGCGTTGAAGAACCTTACTTATTACTTATAAATCTATAGATAGATATATTAAATCCATTAAATCCACTAAATCCACCAGTATTTCCACTAAATCCTTAAACCTTTAACATTGGTAATTGTTATGAAACGGCGCATGCGCATGTACATAGCATCACGGTCTGCGGTAGGTATAAGCATAGCGGGTAGCTCCCGGGGGGTCTTGGCGCGCACACTCACTCAAATCCATAGCTATTTACCTAGCTACTTAACAATCATATCAATCATATATTACATTTATCACGTTCTTAACAAATGGTAGCAATAGCTGATTCGGCCCTTTATATGTTATCATACATACAATAACTCGATTCCATTCTCGTCATGAATTAAAGCTTATAATACCCAGAGGCCACTCAGAAATCTCACTCCGGTAACACTTTACCGTATATCTCGTCCAATAGCTCGAGCCCTAGAGTATCTACAGACTTATTACCAATCGTTTCAATCAGATCCATTTAGTTAGTTATCAGGTTTATCGCTATGCCTTTATCTACTTACTCCATAAGCTCCGCGTTATCTATTAACTTAAATACGTTTACATTGTCTAAATCATCCCAAACTTCATTATAAAGCTTATAATTCAGCTTATCATCTACTACCTCTTAAACGAGAAACTACCTTACTATTTATGACCTCTATGTCCGCTACGTACCACTTAAGACGCTCATTAAATTCCTCACGTTAAAATCATTACTTAAAGTGTTAGTAATACCTTTACCAGTCATAATACTTTAAGATCTCACCAGTAAATTTGGCAAAAAGACAAAGCAAAAGCAAGCGTTACGACGTAAAGTTATTATATAAAAGCTGGCTGCTCCTCCTGTACGGCCGTTATGGCTCGTAAAGCCTACGTCGCCTTTAGCTCCTCCACGAAAGATCTTTCTTCCCCCGCCACCTGATTGATAACCTCGATTAACACCTTCTTAAATACCCGCAACGCTATTATAAGTAAAGAATAAATAGGTTATTAAGTAAATTATAGCTAAGACTCGTTAAGTTATACTTTAACAAGTAAAGTTATTACCTGCTCCGCCATTACGGTTTAAGATACCTTTACTACCGATCGATATAAATAAGCTATTAATTATCCAGAAATTTATTATGAACGACGTACCAGGTATTATACTTTACTTACCTATTAATTAATAAATCGCGGCCTTCAAGAAGCGGATTGGAACAAAGCTCACGCATAGTAAGCAACAGGAAATTCGGGACAATAACGAGCGATTCCACTCAATAAGGTAGCTGTTCCCACAGCAACCCAGATAATACGTCCGGCTATTCCTCGGACATCTCGTTTTTGAGCTTTTCAGCTCAATCAAAATCACGACTATTTCCCAGGTGATTACGATAAAATTCCGGCTTGCGGTTTTCTCGATTTTTCAGCATACGATTCCAACACCGGCTTCATACGTTACCACCATTCATTCTCTTCACTTCTTTAGCATTCTCGACGCTTTAAATACATTAAGGCTATTACCGATAAGGGCATAAGTGATGCTATACCAAGGGTGATAATATATAACGAGGGCGTTGCTTTTTTGTCTTTTGGCCGGCATATTATTATGAAACGGCGTATACGCATATATATAGCATCACGGTCTGCGGTAGGTATGAGCATAGCGGGTAGCTCCCGGGGGGTCTTGGCGCGCACACTCACTTAAATCCATAGCTACCTACCTAGCTACTCAACAATCATATCAATCATACATCACACTTATCACGTTCTTAACAGTAATGCCTTTTTTACACGAAATTTACTAGTAAATTAAGTAATAATTACGCTTAATATACGTTAATAAAGTAAAAAGCTTGGGACCTATAACCCCGTACTTAATAAAGTTTATACGTTTATAAATTATATCCGTTAAGTTATTAAGTTAAAAGGTTATAAAATTATTTAGCTAAATATTAACTTATAATTACGTAATTTAATTAAGATATAGTATAAAGCTGAATTAATAAACCTTAAGAGATTTATATTCGAGAAAGTATTTACTTTAATTAATATCTTCGTCGATACCCTTATTAAAAGGTTTAAATTAAACCTTACCGAAGCCCTTTATAAGCTGGATATATTACGTTATATACGTATAGATATTGCTAAGAAAAAAGATTTAATTATCTACCTTTATAAAATACTTAAATTATTCTATTACTTAAATAGCTATAATACCCTTAATAAGCTAATTATAGTATTTTAATATATTAAGTATAATCTATAACTTACCCTTTTAAAACCTATTACTAGTAATATCCAGTCCTTTATTAATCAGCTTAATTCCCGTAAATATATATAATATATATATTACGAGAACTTTAGGCCTTAGAAGTCTAAATTATAATAATTATTAATCCCTTAATCGATAACGTCGATATTTATTTAATAAGCTTTTTTTTAATTTCTTTATAGATAAGCCTTAATAAATCCTTAAAAAATAATTTAAAACCGATTTTATATATATTATATTAACGTATATAATAAGTATAATACGTAATACGTAAAAGAAACGGACTATAAATATAATAAACTATATTAATAAAAACCCTTAATATATATTATTAATAGTAATTACGATATATAATAATATAATAATTTTATATAATCCTATAAGCCCGGTAAGCGAAGTAATTATAAGTAATTTCTATAGATATTATCTTAATAGCAATTTACTTAAAATATAACCCTGGTAAAATACTGGAAATACGTTTTTTAAGCGATTTAACTTAATCTTAAATCTTAAAAATTATAATAATAAACCGGGTAAATTACAATAAAATCCCGGTTTACGGTTTTCTCGATTTCTTAGTATACGATTTTAATACCGGCTTTATATGTTACCATTATTTATTCTCTTTATTTCTTTAGTATTCTTGGCGCTTTAAATATATTAAGGCTATTACCGATAAGGGTATAAATAATGCTATATTAAGGGTAATAATATATAATGAAGGCGTTACTTTTTTATTTTTTGGCCGGCATATTATTATAAAACGGCGTATATATAGGTATATAGTATTACGGTCTGCGGTAAATATAGTCATAGCGGGTAGCTTCCGCGGGAGTCTTGGCACGTACACTTATATTGCGCACCTTTATAGCTAGATAGCTACTTAATCATATCAATCATACACTTACCACCAAACCGTTCTTAACAATTTTTTATTAATATAATTAAAATTATTTTTTTAAGTTTTAATTAAGTAATAATTTAATTAAAAAATAGTTTAAATATTAATATAAAGATTTTTAACTTTAATATTAAAATAAAGGTTATCTTATAAACGTTATTAATCAATTTTAAGTATTAATTTTAAACTTTTTATAAATATTAAATAAGTTTATTTTTATATTTAAAAATATTTTTAAACGTTTATTAAACAGTTATTATGTACGTTATAAACGGTTTTATTATTATTTCATAAATTATTTTAAACTTTTATAAAATAACTTTTTACGTTAATATTATAAGGTAAATAAAACCTTTTTTTTATATTATTAGTTTTCTAAAAAAATTTTTATATAATTTTTTAATTTAACTTTTTATGAACTTAAAAATTAAAAACCTTAATATTAACTTTTAGTTTTGTTATAACTTTATTTAAATTTATTATAATTAATATACTATATAACTTTAAGTTTTTGATTATACAAATAAGTTTATACTTATATAATATAAATTAAGTATTATACGTTCTTATTTATCATAAATAAACTTTATAAATTTATTTTAACTTTAAATAATTTATATAAATTAATATATTATAAGTTAGAAAGTAAGTTTTATTAATAAAGCTTTTTATTTAAACCTTTTATTTTAATTTTATTAACTTTTTAATTAACGAATTATTAAAAAAAAAAAGAATAAAATTAAAAAAATAAATAACTTTTATAATATTTTAATTATAATTAATTTTATTAAACTTGTTATTTAATTTAAGTTAATTAATATTACTTAATTATTTAAAAAACTTTTTATTCAATTTATAAAGAAAAATAATATTTTTTATGCCGTAAATTATAAAGTATTCTTTAATAATTTATTTTATTAAAATTTTTAATAATATTTAAAATTTTTTTTAATAATATTTAAAAAAAAAATAATTATATATTTCTTTTTATAACCTTATATTATATATATATTATTTATTAAACTTTTTAAATTCATTTCTTTTAATTTCTTTTTATTTATACTTATTTATTAATTAAGGAAAAGCCCGTATTTTTCCGTATAATTATTAAGGATTTTTATAATTATTATTTTTAAGATTTTTATTAACGTATAAAGGAATATAATTAATTTATAAAAAATTTTATTTTTAAATAATTTAATTTAATTAATTTCTTAAGGATAATTATTTTAATTTCCTTAAATTTATAAAAATAATAATTAACTTTAAAATAAACTTAAAATAAAAAAATAAAGGTTTTCTTAAATAATAATATTATTATTAATAAAAATTTATTCGGAATTCTATTTAATTTAAAGACTTTTATTTTCTTTAACTTATTAATCGTTTTATTTATTATTTTGAACGTTATTTCTTTATTAATATTTATTGGATCGGAATATAATTATTATTTTGAACGTTATTTCTTTATTAATATTTATTGGATCGGAATATAATTATTATTTTTAAAGTTATTTCTTTATTAATATTTATTGGATCGGAATATATGGTTTTTTCAATATCCGTTAAATTAATATTTAATAAAGGGGGAAAGAAAACCCCCTTCAGGGTTTTAATTTTACCGTTAAAGGTATTAATTATTATATTATTAAACCCATTAAAAAATAAGAATTTCAAATTAAATTTGAATTTCTTATTTTACTTTTTATTATATTTTAATAATTTTTATACCTTATAAGGGGAAGTAATTAAGTTATAAATTATTAACCGGAAGTGTATTTACTTAATTTTTTTTAATAGTTTTCTCCTTTTTCTTTTAAGCTTTTTTTAATTATATAAGTATTTCTTAATTTTTATATTTGATAATTTATTTAATTAATATTTTTATTTTTATAATTATTATTATATACTTTTTATTTTAATAAATTTTTATTCTTTAAAACGGTTTTATTATTAAAACCGTTACGTTAATTATTTCGTTTAATACTTTTATTGTTTACTTTATAAAGAAATTGATTTAATCCTTATTGTTTAATTAAGGAAACTTTATTAATTACGTTATTACTTTTTTAATTTTTATATATACTTTAACTTCGTTAACCGTTTTTTACGTTTTCCTTATTAATATTAATAACGTTATGTTAATTAATTAATTTAAAATTATTTATATTAATAAATAATTTAAGTTATATTTTAAGTTTTCTTAAAGCTTATACGCCGTTATTATATTAATAATCCTTTCTATATTAAACGTTACATCGATTACTATCTTAAATCCCCGGTTTTATTATATTATAATACCTTAAGGTATTAATAATAAAAATTTAAACGTTATAATAACTATTAATAATTCCTTTAACTCAATATAATTAATTTTACGGTTTTCCTTATTTAATATATTATAATAAAGGTTAAAGTCTTTTAATATAATATATTTACCGGGTAAAAATATAATATTTTTAAGTATTAATATTATTAAGGGTTTTACTTTATTAATTAACGGCGGGTTATATATATTATAAATACTTAAATTATTTTTTATATTTTTTTTGGTATAATCCGGAACGTATATAAGTTCTTATTATAATAAATAACGTTTTAATTATTTATGTTTAACCTTTTATTTATAAAGAAATATATTTGGGTTATTTTATTCATATTAAATATTAACTGAAACTCCTTATCCGGGTTAATCGAAAAACATATATATAAACTATATAATAGCTTTTATATTATTATAATATTAACGTTTTTTATTTCTTTAAATTTAAATATTAATAATATTACCTTAATTACCTTATTTCATACGTTATATTATATTACTTTTAAAAATATTAATATATTGTATATTAACTTTTATTGAAATTTCCTTATTAATTTTTATTTAGGTTACCGGCCCCTTACTAAAGTTAAATATTATTTATTTTAGCTTTTTTATAATTATTATAAGCACTTTAAGGTAACCAAATTTAAAAATTAATATTATAATAAGCTTTTTCTTTTTTATATTGTTTATTACGGCCTTTTACGCGTTTTTATTTAATTAACTTTATTTTTATTTTAAGACTATTTTTAATTAATTTATTAAGAAAATTTTATATGAATTATATTATTAAATTTTAACGGTTATCTTAGTTTCTTTATATTTAATTTCCTTAATCTTTATTAAATATTTTAAGTTTTGTACCGGGTATTTATCCTTCCCGTATACTATATATTTATATACGTTTTTAATAAGGTCTTTATTTATTAAGTTTATATATTTATACGTATTATATCCTTTAATATATATTATATATTTTATATTATTAAAATAGTTTATAATGATATACCCGTATCTTTAATATTTAAAGTATTAATAAATATCCGTTATTTTATTTTATAATTAAATTAATTTAAGAAACTTTTCTTTAATAATCCTTTTTTTTAAAATATTATTATATATTTTCGTTAACGTTATATTTAATATAATTATAAAGTACTTCTCTATTTATCTTAAGGTATCCAGTTTCTTTATTAATAAAGAATGCTTATAATTAATGATTTCTGGGATAAAAAACCGTATTCTCCTTTTTTATACGTTTTAAAGTAAGCTTTTTTTCTGCTTTTATAAAACGCGTTAAATATATTTTATTTATCGTAATAATAAATAATTATTTTAATACCTTTACCGTCTTAAATCTATTTTTATTAACTTATATTTTCAACTTCTTTAAGCTTTTTTTTACTTTTAAAAACGTTATATTAAAAACAATATTTTCGCTTTATACTTTATATATAATAATAATTTATTCTGTTAATAACTTTCCCGTTACTTTAAAGGCCTTTATAAGTTATAAAAGATTTATTTTTATAACGGTATTCCTTTCTTTTTCAGTTATTAAACGGATCGTTACCGTCCTTATTTTTAACGCTGCTGCCTTCTTTTTAACCCGTACCGTTTCCTTTTTAAATATTATATATTTTTTCTTTACGGTTTTTACCGTTCAAGTTTCTTTTATTTAAGAAGCTTTTATTATTGCTTTTTTAACTTATATGTTTACCATTTTTAATATTATTTTTTAAGCTTTTTTTAATTATTTTAATTATTTTAATTTTAATTTAATTTTTTTATAGAAATCTTTCACTTTTACTTTTTATAGTTTTATTCATAATATTAATTAAGTTTTTAACGTAATAACCATTTACTTTATTATAAGTAATCCGTTTAAGGCCTTTATTATCTCTTCTTTTATTTTAACTTTTTACGTATTATTTTTTTTATTTTTTATCTTTAATTATTTATAAGTTTATTATTTTTACCGTTTTAACCTTTATTTTATATATTCTTAATACCGTTACTATTATTTTTACTTTAGGTATATTTATTATCTTTTCTCTTTATTATTATTACTGTTTTAATTTCTCTAATACTTTTTTTATTTACTTTTTTTTATATATATTTTACGTATTTCTTTATACATATTTTATTAATTATAATTCTTTTATTTAATTTAATAATTATTTATTACGTTATTATTGCGTTATTTATATAACTCCTTATTATTTTTATTAATATAAGTTACTTACCCATATACTCTTTTATTCTTAATTATTATATTATTTACGTTTATTATAATTAAGGTATTAACCTTACTGTTATCTAAGTTATACGTATATGCATTATTTTGGACCTCTGGGGTCCCTTTGTTCGTCGCTATCCTTCTCCTTCGTTAAGGAGATTATTTAATAATTAAAAAAAGTCTAAAACCGATACTTAAAAATAATTAATAACGCTTATAAAACGATTTCTAAAAGTTTTATACGAGCGATTTAATTATCTTTTAATTAAATAATCGTTTAAATAAAACTTAAAAAAGGTATATACCCAGTTATATTTATAAAGAATAAACGTATTTAATTAAACTTTAAGAAGTCTCGGATAAAAAAAAATTAAAAAAAATACCTATCTTTTCCATTAAGGTAAAGTTAAAGTAAATTAAAAAGGAAATCGATTTAGTTTATATTTAAGAAATTAATATAAGTACGTATAAACCGTTACTTAATATAAAAGAAATAAAAATTATAAAAATTATAAAAATAAAAATAATAATAATCGTTAAATAAATTAGGACGTAATAAACTAAACGTTAATATAAATATAAAGGATTAATCCCTTAAAAATAATAATACTTTATCTTTAATAATAAAGAAATTATTAATAAATACTTTTACCGTTACGGGATTATAATGAAAAATAATAATACGTTAATAATTTAACTTTAAACGGGTAAGAACGGGTTAACTTATTTCCTTTTTATTATACATATCGGTAATTAAATAAACGTTAATTACTGATACGGATAAAGGAAGTAGAATATAGTTTACGTATTTATCTTATACTTATTATTTACGGAATTTAAAACCGGATTAATTAAAAAAGCGGGGATAAATAATTACCGTAAAATACTTTTCATAAGATAAAATATCCCTGCGGTTATAAAGTTTATAATATTTATAAATTTATTACGTTAATTTAATTTTATTAATAAAACAAACGAAATCGTTGAAGACTTTATAAAGAAGGCTTATTACCGGTTAAAAAGGAAAAGGAAGGATAAATACCGGTTACAATAATTATATAAACCGGAAAATATATTTTATAACCGGAAAGATACGATAATAAACGCTTATTAAAAGTCCTTAAAAAAACGGCCGCGATAATAAAGCGGGAGAATAAATACGATTAAAACAGTAATAATATACGTATTAATAAAGGTATTTAAAGGTATTATTTAAAATATTAATATAAAACGGCAAAGAGAAATGATAGCGAGGAACAAAGGGACCCCAGAGGTCCAAAACGATACGTATACGTATAGCTTAGATAATAATAAGGTTAATATTTTAATTATAATAAGTATAAATAATATAATAATTAAGAATGAAAAAATATACGGATAAATGACTTATATTAATAAAAGTAACGGGGAATTATATAAATAACGCGGTAATAACGTAATAAACGATTATTAAATTAAATAAGAAATTATAATTAATAAAATATACGCAAATACTCCCCCAACCGGGACGGTATTGGACGGGATTTGATTATGGTCTTCCCATACCGGCCGGTACGGTATAAGGGTATTTCCCGTTCCCGTACCGTCCCTATACCGCCGGTATAAGACCGGGAAATGCTAAGATCCAGCAAAAATATTGTCCTTATTTTTAGTAAAAAACATACTATTTTTAATATTAAGCGAGCCGTTAAGCCTATTTAAAAGAAATATTCACTTTTAATATTGAATTTTTGGAATTTTTTTAATTAATTTTAAAGTATTTTAAGGTATATATTATTTATTTATATACTATAAATAGTAAAACGGTATCTTAGCATTTCCCGGTCCCGTACCGGTCCTATACCGTTGTTACCGGTACGGGATAAGGGTACCCTTTCCCTATCCCATACCGGTCCCGTACCTATACCGTACCTATCCCGCGGGATTTATCCCGTACCGGTTGGGGGAGTACTTACCTCTCAGGTTCTCCATCCAAATCCCAGTGTTTTTCGGCCTGTTGCGGTAGGGGCATGCGGGCATCGGGCGTCGCATCATAGTGAAGGGCCTGGTGAAGGGCTTAGTAAAGGGTTAGCAGTAGGTGAGGGTGCAGTAGGTGAGGGTGCAGTAGGTGAGGGTGCAGTAGGTAAGGGTGCAGTAGGTAAGGGTGGTGGTGCAGGTGATGGTAAGGGTGCAGGTGAAGGGTGCGGGTATGGGTAAGGGTAAAGGTAAGGGTGAAGGTAAGGGTAATGGTGAGGGTGAGGTAGGTGAGGTAGGTAAGGGTGATGAGGGTGATGAGGGTAGTAGTGCGGGTGGTAAGGGTGATGGTAAGGGTGTAAGGGTGATGGTAAGGGTGGTAAGGGTGGTAGTGCAGGTGAAAGTGGTGCAGGTGATGGTGATGGTGAGGGTGCAAGTGAGGGTGCAGGTGAGGGTGGTAAGGGTGGTAAGTGAGGGTGCAAGTGAGGGTGGTGAGGGTGCAAGTGAGGGTGCAAGTGAGGGTGCAAGTGAGGGTGCAAGTGATGGTGCAGGTGGTGGTAAAGGTGGTGATGCAGGTGATGGTGAGGGTGAGATTGAGGGTGATAAGGGTGATAGTGAGGGTGGTGAGGATGATGGTGAGGGTGGTAGTGCAGGTGAGGGTGAGAGTGAGGGTAAGGGTGATGAGGATGATGAGGGTGATGAGGGTGATGAGGGTGATGAGGGTGATGAGGGTGATGAGGGTGATGAGGGTGATGAGGGTGATGAGGGTGATGAGGGTGATGAGGGTGATGAGGGTGATGAGGGTGATGAGGGTGATGAGGGTGATGAGGGTGATGAGGGTGATGAGGGTGATGGTACATATATGGGTGATGAGGGTGGTAAGGGTGGTAGTGCAGGTGGTAATAAGGTGCAGGTAAGGGTGGTGGTAAGGTGCAGGTAAGGGTGGTGGTAAGGTGCAGGTAAGGGTGCAGGTGAGGGTAAGGGTAAGGGCCAAAATGTCAATAAACAAGGCCCAGCCTTACCACGGTAAAAAAATTTTTAAAAAAAAAGAAAGAGTCGTATTCGTAAAGCCGCGTTGACGCCGCGTTGACGCCGCATTGAAGCCACTTTAACGTTACTTTAAATTAAAAGCTATTTTAACGTCCCTTTAACGGGCCTTTTAATTATAAGCCGCGTTAACTACCAGCTGACGTCACTTTCAGAATCATATAAGTTCCCTTAAGGTAATTATATTAATAAAAAAAATATTTATATATTCGCTTAACTCCCTCGGGACGCTTTAATTAATAAAATTTTTATAATACTTAGATATATTAAATTGCTTTAAGGGATTTACGGTACTTTTAAGCACTCCGTTATTATGCTTATATAAACGATTATAAAGATTTTATTAATTTACGTTAATTTTAATTAAAGTTATTAACGTTGTTAACTTATAACTTATAAAAATTAATTTTAAAGCGTTACTTATCCGCCGCCGGATTAATCGTTATTTATAGGACGTATAAAATTAATAAATTAAGGATTACGTTTAAACCTTTTTAGTTAATAACGTAAAAGAATATTTTATATTATTTTTATTATCAATAATTAATTAAATAATATTATAATTAATAAACGTTATAATAAAAGATTTACTTATTATTAAGAAAAGCCGTCTATACTAAAATAGCGGGGGTTAATTATAAGTCTTATTAAACCGTATATATTTATAAAATTAAATTTAAATAAGCTTTAATATTAATTAATATACTCAATAATTAAGAATTATCTTAAAAACTTATTTAACTTTTAATAATCAAAGTTATATATATTTTTAATTATCTTTTATTAATTTCAATTTTAAGGCGTTATCGGAGCTTTATTGTTTTTTAATATATTATCCTTTTTATTATAGGATTTTACGTTTATTATTAAGATTTTATTCTATAAAACGGTAAACTAGTCGGATATATAATAACTTTTTCTATAATATATATAATACTTAACGTTTTCATTTATTTTAAAAGCGGCGTTAAAGTTTTTGAGTATAGTTTTACGCTTTTAACGGTAAGACTTATTTTTAATAAGGATATATATCGGCTGTAAGCCGTTAAAATTAAATTTAAATACCTTATTATTAAAACATTTACCTTTATTGGCTTTTTAATTATCATTAATTATATGCTTTAGGTTGTTCTTTTATATAATTACCGCTATTATAATATCGTTTTAAGTTTTTAATATTTTATTAATTATAATAATTTTAATTTTAAACTCCGGTAAAAGTTTTATAAAGAATATTTAAGTATAAAATTTATAATAATCTTAATAAGTCCTTTTCTATAATCTTTAAAATATTATGGAATTACGTTATTTTTTAATTAAAACGTTACTTAATATCCTTAAAACGCTTATAATAAGAAAGCCGGCCGTTCTCCGGATTAATTATTAAGTTTAAGAGTTTATCTTTAAGCTTTTAATAACTTATTTTGTTAATTTCTTCGTCCGGTAAGTTGAAGATTTTATAAAAAAAAAACCTTTAAATAAAAAACTTTTTTTTCTTAATAAAAAAAGTACTTAAAATAAAATACAAGTTATTTATTTTAGTTAATAAATGATATTTAATTGATTGATTGATTTATACTACGGATTTAATTAAGTTAATTCCGGCGTTCCTTAATAATTAATTATTAAGCCTTATTAATAACCGTAAAAACCTAATATCTATAACGTTAAGATTAAAAGCCGGTATTTATTTAACCTTTATTCTCGTTTTAAAGGATAAAAAGCGTTTATAACCGTTTAAAGAATATATATTTATTTATACGCTTTTTCCAAGAAAACCTATAATAAGAAAACCTATAATATTATAAATAAGTCCTTTTAAGGGTTACCCTTGAACCTATTACTGTTTTATTTTTTTTTATAAATCCGCTTTATATTAATATTTTAAATAATACCTCCGAGTACTTTTATTAATACGTACGTTATTATTATCTTAATTATATCTACCCTTTTATTCTATTATTACGGCTATTTTTTTTTTAAGATTTCTAATAAGTATTTATTATTATATTTTTTTAGCTATAGAATATACTTTCCGGTTTATATAATTACCTTTATGAATATTTACCCTTCCTTTTCCTTTTTAATTAATAGCGGGCCTTCTTTATAAAGTCTTTAATAACCTTATTTAATTTATTAATAAAATTAAATTAAAGTAATAAGCTTAATAACCGCCCGGATACCACCTTTTATAGAAAGTATTTTATAATAATTATTTATTCCGGCTATTTTAATTCATCCCGTTTTAAGCTCCGTAAATAATAAATATAAAATAAAAATATAAGCCGTATCCTATTTGCTTTATTCATATTTATAATTAATATCCATCCGGTTATTGACGTATATAATAAAGAGGAAGTAAGTTAATTCTTGAAATTATTAATATATATATATTTTTTTTTATAATCCTATAATAACGGAAATACTTATTTATAATCTCTTTATTATTTAAGGTAAAATACCGCCGCTTTTGAGAATTAATCCTTTATATTTACGTTAATATTCGGTTTATTACGTTTTTATTTATTTAATAATTATTATTACTTTTATTTTTATAACTTTTTTAACCTTTACCTCCCTTATACTGGGCAGCGGTTTATAGGTATTTATATTAACCTTTTAAATATAAATAAAGTTGATTTCCTTTTTAACTTATTTTAATTTTATTTTAATAAAAAAGGTAAATGTTTTTTTCTTTTTTTCTTTATTTAAGTTTCCTTAAAGTTTAAGCGGATATACTTATTCTTTATTAACGTAACCGGGTATATATTTTTTTTAAGTTTTATTTAAACGATAATTTAATTAAAAAATAATTTAATCGGTAATATAAAGATTTTTAACTTTAATACCGGGATAAAAATCGCTTTATAAATACCGTTGATTATTTTTAAGTATTAATTTTAAACCTTCTATAATGATTAAATAACCTTTTTTAATATTTAAGGGTATTTTTAAATACGTATTAAATAATTACTATATACGTTATAACCGGTTTTATTATTATTTAATAAACTATTCTAAACTTCTATAAAGTAACTTTTTACGTTAATATTATAAGGTAAATAAAACTTTTTTCTTATAATAATAATTTCTTTTAAATTTTTTTTACATAATCTCTTTAATTTAACTTTCCGTTAATATAAAAATTAAGAACCTTAATATTAATTTCCGGTTTTCTTATAACATTATTTAAATTTATTATATTTTTTATATTATATAACTTTAAATTCTTAATTATATAAATAAATTTATATTTATATAACGTAAATCAAGCATTATACGTCTTTATTTACCGTAAAGAGACTTTATAAACTTATTTTAACTTTAAATAATTTATATAAATAAACGTATTATAAGTTAAAAAATAAATATTATTAATAAAGTTTTTTACTTAAACTTTTTATTTTAATTTTATTAATTCTTTAATTAACGGATTATTAAAGAAAAAGGATACCCTAGAAAAATAAATAAATTTAAAAATATTCCGATTATAATTAATTTTATTGGGTTCATTTTTTAATTTAAATTAATTAATATTATATAATTGCTTAAGAAGCCTTTTATTTAATTTATTAAGAAAAATAATATCTTTTTATTTTAAGGTATAAATTATATAGTAATCGTTAATAATTTACTATATAAAAAACTTTAATAACATTTAAAGAAAAAAGGCTTTTTACGTATTTTTTCCTATAACTTTATATTATATATACGTTATTAATTAGATCTTTTAAGGCCGGTTCCGTGAACCTCCCTTTTTTAATATTTATTTATTAATTAAAAAGGAGTTTATATTTTTTTAACGTAATCGCTAAGGATCTTTACAATTACCGTTTTTAGGGCCTTCCTTAATATATAAATGAGTATAATTAACCTATAAGTTTTTATTTCTAAGTAATTTAACTTAATTAATTTCTTAAAGATAATTATTTTAGCTTTTTGAACTTGTAAAAATAATAATTAACCTTAAAATAAACTTAAAATAAGTAAATAAAAACCTTCTTAAATAATAATATTATTATTAATAAGAATTTATTTAGAACTCTACTTATAAGGGCTTTATTTTTCTTTAACTTATTAATCGCTTTAATTATTATTTCCGGGGTTATTTCCTTATTAATAGCTACCGGATTGGGATATATAACTCCTTTAAGATCCGTTAGGTCTGCGTTTAATAAAGAAAAGAAGAAAGTCTTTTTAAGAACCTTAATTTTATTATTAAAGGTATTAATTATTATATTATCGGGCCTTTCAAGAGCCGGGAATTTAAAAATAAATTTATTTTTCCACTTTATTCCTTATTATACTTTATCAGCTTCTATATTCTATAAGGGGAAACCTTTAAATCGTAAATTACCAATTAAAAATATATTTATTTAATTTTCTTAATAATTTTTTCCCTCTTTTTTTAAGCTTTTTTTAATTATATAAATATCTCTTATTTTTTATATTTAATAGTTTATTTAATTAACGTTTTTACTTTTATAGTTATTATCGTATATTCCTTGATTTAATAAGTTTTAACTCTTTAAGATAATTTTATTATTAAGATCGTTACGTTAATTATTTTATTTAACGCTTTTATTACTTATTTTATAAAGAGGTTAATCTAGTTTTTATTATTTAATTAAGAAAGCTTTATTAATTAAATGATTATTTTTTCCGCCTTTATATATACTTTAACTTCTTTAACTGTTTTTTACGCCTTTTTTATTGGTATTAACGGCGTTACGTTAATTATCCAGTTGAAGGTTATTTATATTAATATATAATGCGAGTTATATTTCAGGTTTTTTAAGGCCTATATATTATTATAGCGTTAATAATTCCTTCCGTATTAAATATTGAATTAATTATTATCTTAAATCCCCGGTTCTTTTACGTTATAAAATCCTATAATATTAATAATAAAAGATTAAATATTATAATAATTATTAATAGCTCCTTTAACTCCGTATAGTTAATTATACGGCCTTTTTCATTCTATATATTATAGTAAAGAGATGGGATGGCGACGAACAAAGGGAACCTAGAGGTCTAAAACGATACGTATACGTATAGCTTAAATGACAGCGAGGTTAATACCTTAATTACGATAAGTGTAAATAATATAATAATTAAGATTGGGGGAGTATGCGGGTAAGTGGCCTATAGTAATTAAAGTAACGAGGAATTGTACGAATAATACAATAATAATACGATAAACAGTCGTTAAATTAAATAAGGGAATTATAATTAATAAAATATACGTAAAAAAACGCGTAAAATACGTTAAAAAAAATAAAGTAAAAAAAGCGTTAAGGAGATTAAGGCGGTAACGGTAACGGGGAGAAAGAATAGTAAACATACGTAAAGTAAAAGCGATATTAACGGTATTAAGGGTATATAAAATAAAAATTAAAACGGTAAATATAATAAACTTATAAATAATTAAGGATAAGGAATAAAAAAAAAATATACGTTAAACGTGTAAAAAAATCGGAATAAAAAAAGAAATAATAAGGGCTTTAAACGGGTTACTTACGATAGAATAAACGGCTATTACGTTAAAACCCTAGTTAATACTATGAATATAGTTGCGGAAAATAAGGGATTTTTATAAGAAAGTAAAAATAAGATTAAAGGAATTAAGATAATTAAAGAGAACTTAAAAAATAATAATAAAGAAAGCAGACGTATAATATAAAAAAATAATAATAAAAGCCTTCCGAGTAAAATAAACTTAAGTAATAAAAGCCGTAAAAAAGGGATATATAATACCCGAGAAGGAAATAATATAGGTTAAAGAAAAAATAACGGCGTTAAAGAAAGTAAAAACGGTAATAATCCGTTTATTAATTAAAGAAAAAAGGAATATTATTAATAGAGTAAATACGCATGGCGCTTAATAAGATAGTAAGCGACTATAAGAGTAAGAATATAACGAAAACTAGCCCCTTAAAGGAAAGTAACGGTAACGGAAAAAGGAAATGAATAAAAAAACATAAATAACGCGATAAAGCGTATCGATTACGGTAATATATTAAAAGAAGTAATCTTAAATTAAAACTTAAAGAAAGAAGATTACGGATATACGTAAAAATACGAAAGAAATATATAATAAGAGAATAAAAGAATAAATAAAAAACGGATTAACCGAAATAAACATAAAAACGGCATTAATAATTACCGGGCTCTTAACGATAAGCTAAAAGTTAATAAATAAGAAAACGTAACCTTTTATATAAGTAAAACTATAAAGAATAAAAGAATATTACCTTAAAGTAAAAACTTATATTAAAAAGTTAAAAATAGAAGTAAAAAAAAAGAAGAAAAAAAAAATTAAAAAAGAAATAAAAGAAATATTTATACCTTAATAATTACCGTAATCTTTATAATACCGAGCTTAGTACGGAGAAAATAAATATTATAAATAAGAAAAGTAATAAGTAAGAAAAAAGGGCTTTAAAGAAACGGCTCTATAATTAACCGTAAAAAAAGGCTAAAAAAAAAATAAAAAAACGAAGGGAAAAAAATTTAAAAAATAATAATAATATTTTATAAAGAAAGGACGCTTACCCCTAAAATTAAAAATAAAAAAGAAACGGCTATAATTATAAAAGACATATTAATATAATTAATAAAGGCATTTAAGGTAAATAGGGAATTATTAACCGATCAAATAATAACGGTAATTAAACGAAAAAGTAAACTTTATTTAATATCCGTTATAATAAAAAAATAATTAAAGAAGGTACTTAAATAATTAATATTAAAGTAATATAATTTAGCGTTAATACTCCGTTAATTATATACGGTAACAATAAATAGGATTTACTTAATTATATTTAAAACCCCGGATAAAAAGATTATAATAAAAAAGGTAATAAGAAATAATAAAACGTTATACCCGGGATTAAAAGTATTCGATTTTAAGCTTTTATTATTTATAAAAAACATATTGTTTAATAAAATATACTTTATAATATTATTTAACGTTATATTTATAAAAATATATAATAACGTTTTAAATTAAAAAATTGTTAACGGCGGGTTTTTCCGGATTATTAAAGCGTAAAACCGAAAAACGGACGTTTAATAATACTTTAAATATTAAAAATATAATTATATTATATTAAAGTATATAAGTATATTTACGTAAATAAGATACGTAAAGGATTATAACTTAAAGGAATGTAAGTTATTAATTATAAAAAAAAACTTATAAAAAATGCGGTAAAATATACAATATATAAGAAAAAAGGATTTTTAACATAAAACGGTTAATATTTAGTAAGAAAGAAGGAAACGGAAAAAAAAACCGGAAGATTATAAATGAAATTTAAAAATATAATTATGAAAGGAAAGAACTTATTTAACCGATCTTAAAAAGGGAATTAAGCTTTATTAACGGGGAAAGATAAATAACCATAATAAAAGGAGAGAAAAAGAAAAAAATATTATTAAAGGAAAAACTAAAAGTCCAACTTAAAACGTTAACGGAAGTTAAGAGGCCGAAAAGACCCATAAAGATAATTATATTTATAAAGAAGGATATATAAATAATACTTAACTTTAAAAAAGGAAATAAAAGAATAATAATAATAAAAAATATTAAAAATATTAACTTATAAAAAAGAAATAAATAATATATTTAATAAAATAAAAATTATATAATATAATATTAAAAATAATTAATTATAATAATAAAATTAATTTCCCACAATAAAATAACTTAAAAAATAAATGTAATTATTATTTAAAAATCATATATAATAAAATGATATAATTTTTAATAAACCCGGGAGAGTATTTTTATTTATATTTTAATAAAAATAAAACAACTTAAACGTACTTTTATATAAATAAGAAATTAAACGTAAATAACTAAAAGGTTACGTATAAAGGCAGGAACCTTTACTTTTTATATTTTATAAAAAAAAAAGGATAAAAAAAGAGTAATTTATAAATTTGTAATATATATAACCCGCCGTTAATAAATAAAATAAAATTATTAACGCTTTAAGGATTAAAGGAAGCGTTATAAATAAAAAAACAGTATCAAATAATAAATATTTTTAATTTATATTATGAATAATAAAATTAAAAAAATTAAAAATACTTCTTATTAAAAAGTAGATACCCTATTTAATATTACTCAAAATAAAAAGTTAAGCTTATTTACCTTAAAAGGGATAATGATTTAATGCGATAAAAATATAAAATTATTATTAATTTTATATTCAATTTGGAAGGCATTAAAATAGTAATTATTAACTATATAATAAATAAGAAGCTTAAATATAGCTTTAATTATATCCCGGTAATATTAACGTTAAATTAAAAATACGATTTTATATTAAAGCCGGTATAAAGGATAGCATAAAAAATAATTAATATTAAGGAGGTTTAAAGGGAAAAAACCAAAGTAATTAAAAGAATCGTTTACTTAATATTAATACAACTATAATAACGTTAAGGGAAATAATAAAAACGATAATATTGATAATAAAATTAATTTAAAAGATTTAATCGTATTAAAAAGACGGAAATAATTTAAAGTTAATTAAAATAAAATTAAAAGTAACGTTTAAAAAAAATACATAATTATTTAAGATAAATTAACTTAAATATAGGAAATTAAAGTAAATATATTATAGAAAGTAAGAAAATCTTAAATATGTTTTTTATTATAGTATTTTCGCCGTTTACATAGGTTTTTATATATCCTTTTTGAATATATATAAATTAAAATTATAATTTAGTGAAGTTTAAAGAAGTTAAATAATTATTTTAAAGAAATTAATTAAATTAAATTATATAAATATAAAAGTGTATCGACCAATTATATTCCTTAATATATTAAGTAAAACCTTAAAGAATATTATTTTAAAGTTACTTAATAATTACGTAAAAGAAAATAATTTACTTTTTGTCAGGTACTAAGAGTACTGAGGTAAAATGTAGGTATAATATGTATAATAAGTGAGTATCTAGCTATCAAGGTGCGCAATATAAGTGTGTGCGTTAAGTACCGGGCGTCCGCTATACCCCTTTGGGCCTTAGTGCCCGTAAAGGTCTTGGCATACGCACAGTGTACATATCAATTTTAAATTAATAAATAAAAGTACAGAAGAATAACTTAACGGAAATAGTATTTAAAGGGTTAATAAACGGTATTATTATTATTTGAAGTTAGAAAGAGAAATATATTATTAATTTATTATTATTAAATATCGCAAAATTGTTTAATAAAATAAATTATTAAAAACTTTTATATAACCTTAAAGTTAAGGGTATACCGATATTTATTATAAAATAAACGAAAACTTTCTTAAAAAAAAAGTAATTATAATTAACTTAAATTAAAAAATTAGTTTTAAAAACGTAATTATAATAGGTATACCTTAAGGGTTATTTGTTTTACCGGTATTATTCCTATTTTTTAACGGGTTATTAATAAAAATTTTAACGGTATTAAAATAAAGAGTATAAATGAAAAACTTTATAAACGACATATACTTAATCGTATATAATAAGTTTATGAGGATTAATTACTTAAGGCTTAAATAAGTATATAAAATCTATTTAAAATAAGCGAAAATTTACGGGGCTTAATTTATATTTTATAAGTATAAATTAATATATATAAAAAAAATACCCGAAGAACTATAATACATTAATTACGGTAAATTTTAATAACCTTATAATAAGTATCAAAGTTTTAAAGCTTTAAGTATATAGTAAGTTAAATTAAAAAACATATATAATAAAAGTCGATAAGAAAATAATCTTATAATAAAAAAGCTTAACGTATATAATAATATTTACTTAAGATATAACGTTTTAGGAAACAAAAATAACATATTAAGCGGTTATAAAGTTAACGATAACTTATATAATTATTATTTAATACTTATTTAAAACATGACGTGGCGTTAATTAAATTAAGATTTTTAAAACCGGTATTTATATATAGTTTCCGGGGCGCATAAAGCTATACCGATCTTTTTAAAGTCGGAAACGTATATTCGGCTAATTAATTTTATTTTAAATTAAGTAATTTTACGTTTTAAAGGAACATATTAACTTATCAAAGAAAATAATAAAAAGATCCGGGTTATTTTTTAATTAATAAAAAAAATTAAACCGCTTTTATTTTCTTTTTCGGAGTTAAAGATAAAATAAGTTATTAATAACGTCCCGAAGTTAACTATGTAAATATATACCGCCGATAAGAAAATTTATATTAAAAAGGAATTATATAAGAAGAATTTAACCCAAAAATTAATACCGTTATAATAAACGAAATATTATAATACTTAATAATTATTTATAATTAAAAAGAATACGGGAATCGATTAAATTAAACGGTAAAAAGTTTTCCGTTATATTATCCTAAATTATTGGAAATAACTTATAATAAATGAAAAAGATATTTTGAATAAGTATTTTATACGTTACGGGGATATATAAAAAAAAGGATAACGTTATTATAATTTAACTTAAAATAAAAAAGATTAGCCTAATATACTTTTTTTATATTATAAGAACGGAAAAATTAATAAATATAAATTATATACATAATTAACCGAAATAAAACGTTTGTTATATTTTATTATTATATTTAAATTATTTAAAAAAAATAAGATAATTATAATTAAGAAAATTGATTTATATAACTTTAAAAAGATTTTCGAAAGGGGGAAACCAAGGAAGATATAAAACTTGCGGTTAAATATATAAAGGAATGGAAACATAAAAAAGGTTAATTAAGGGTAGAATCACTTTATATATACTTTGAAAAGGGAGAGTAAGATAAATTACCATAGTAGAGATCCTATACCTTACTCACTTATATAAGGGCTGCGGCCCATCTTCAATTGCACTCCATTGCTACCTGCTATTTCATCACTTTTAGTCTTTTACTGCTTCCCATCTTTTCTGGGTCGCCCCCAAGAATCAGTCTCAGTATACCTATCCGCCATCATTAGGCAAAATACAGGAATAAGGCTATAGGAGGAGCAGGCAGAGACGTATAGGAACGGCGTTAAAGGACGAAAATTATTTACCTATAATACACAATATTAAAGAAGCAACTTTATTATAAAGGGAGCCGGGGCAAGTTATTATTAAGTTAATACCTTTTTAGCTTTTACATTTACGACTATTTAGAATATATAAGATATATTATTAATTATCGGATATATAATCGAAACATATATAAACGGGTACGATATAATCTAAAGTATAAAGGTACTATAAATAATACTTTATTATAAGGGGGGCTAAAAAAAAAATTAAGGAAGATATAAAACTTACGGTTAAGTATATAAAAGAATAGAAATATAAAAAGGACTAATTAAGGGTATAATTACTTTATATATACTTTAAAAAAAGAGAATAAAATAGACTATTATAATAGAGATCCTATACCTTACTTACTTATATAGGGGCTACGGCCTATCTTCAATTGCACTCCATTGCTACCTGCTATTTTATCACTTTTACTCTTTCACTGCTTCCCATCTTTTCTGATTTTATTATCTTAAAAAGGGATTTAAATAACCGTCCGCTTTATAATAAGTATAAATTTATTATAATAGTTTAATATTATGATTAAAATAAAAAAAGTTATTAAGGTTCAAAAAGTTAAATTAAAATATCTTAAACCCGGAAAGGGTAAAAGGAAAAGAAAATAAAAGATTTACTTTATATAGAATCCGGAAAAAAGTATCTTTACGTAAACTGCGGGCTTAATTGGGTACAATAAAGGGTAAAAGGTTAACGGTTAATAATAAAAGCTAAAAGGATAAATACATTAAGTAAAAGACCAAATAAAAAAGGAGGTAAACTGGATATAGAAATAATTATAATAATAAAAGTAATCGATTAATAAAAAAGCGCGTAAAATATATTCGCTAAGCTATCAAAGAAAATAGGGTATATATTGATTTTCCCTGGAGTTAAATTTTATAATATCCGGTAAGCCTAGAAATAAAAGTAGGTATAGAATACCGAAATAGCCTAGCTGAATTCGTAGTATAAATACAAATAAAAAAAAGAAATTATTATAAATATTGCTTAAGAAAAGAACGGATAATAACGTATTATAAGCGGCGTTACTTAAAGGTTATAAGAAAGTTGTATAAAGACTATTCGAGGAGGGAGCCGATTTTAACGCTTAAGGTAAATATTATAATAATATATTATAAACAACGTTAATTTAAGGTTATAAGAAAGTAACATAAATATTGCTTAAGAAGGAGCTAATATTAACGCTTAAGGTAAAGGGTACGGTAACGTACTATAAGCGGCGTTATATAAAAATTATAAGAGTTTTTTAAGGGGTTAATAATCCTTAAAGAAATGGCGACGAATAAAGGGACCCCAGACGTCCAAACGATACGTATACGTATAGCTTAAACGATAACGAGGCTAGTATTTTAATGATAATAAGTACAGGCGGTATAATAATTAAGAACGAGGGAGTATACGGGTAAATACGGGTAAGTAGCCTATATTAATAAAAGCAACGTGGAATAATATAAATAATACGGTAATAATACCATGAATAATCGTTAAATTAATTAAGGGAATTATAATTAATAAGATATATATAAAGAAACGCGTAAAATACGTAAAAAAGGGGTAAATAAGAAGCGTGTTAAGGAGATCGGGGCGGCGATAACGGTAGGGAGAAAAGGTAACGATTATATATAAAAAGAAGGCAATATTAATAATATTAAGGGTATATAAAATAAAAACGAAAAAAATAAAAGTAATAAATTTATAAATAATAAAAAATAAAAAATACAAGAAATAATACGTTAAATATATAAAGGAATTAAAATAAAAGAAAAAGTAATAAAGATCTTAAATAAGCTATTTACGACGGAATAAATAACTATTACGTTAAAGACCTAGCCGATACTATAAATAAAGTTACGGGAAATAAAAAAGTTTTATAAGAAAATAAGGGTAAAATTAAAAGAATTAAAATAGTTAAAGGGAGCTTAAAAGGCGGCAGTGAAAATACCGGTAAAAAACGGGGGTAAAAATTAAAATATAAATATTTAAAGGGAAAAGGCAATAACTACTCCGGGAAGCGGGACGGGATAGGGACGGGATAGGGATGGGACGGGATAAAGTAAATAGAATCCTATCCCGTATTAATACGGGATAAAACGGAATGGAATCAAGATATATTAAGATCTTAATGGCGGATAAAATAAGGTAAAACCTGGTTAAAATAGTAAATTTATGGTTAAATTATTATAAAGATTATCGCAAATATTTTTTTAATGGTTTATTAACAACCGGAAAAACCATAATCCGGTTATCGATAAACCACCAAAAAAATATTTGTGATAATCTTTGTGATAATCTAACCCTTAATTCACCCTTACCTGCACCTTTACCTGCCTGCACCCTTACCACCACCCTCACCACCACCCTTACTACCACCTGCACCACCATTTGCACCACCACCCTTACTACCACCTGCACCCTCACCTGCACTATCACCTGGACTACCACTTTTATTACCACCCTTATTAATTCACTATTACCCCGCGTCTTGGCGGGATCTTGGCATATCCCGATCCCATCCCGCCGGGATAGGGATAGGATGGGATGGGATTCAGCCTTATCCCGTCCCACGCGGGATAGGATAAGTGAATCGAAAAACCGTCCCATCCCGTCCCGCTTCCCGGAGTAGCAATAACGGGAACCCTTTAAGTAAAAGAAACTTAAACGGTAAAAACCGTAAAGAAAAAGTACGTAATAAATAAAAAAGAGATAATATAAGTTAAAAAGAAAATAACGGTATTAAAAAAGTAAAAATAATAATAATTTATTTATTAATTAAAAAAGAAAAGAATATTATTATAAAAACGAACCCTTTATAACTTATAAAGGCGTTTAAAGTAATAAAAGAATTATTAATAAAGTCAATCATCGCTATATATAAATTATAAAATAAAGATATCTTCTTTAATATAATATCCTTAAAGGTAAAAAAAAGCTTGAAGAAATTAAAAACGTAAACCGGTGAAAACGAGTTTAAAATAATAAAGGTATTAAGATAATTATTTACCATTACGGTAAATAAGATATATTTAATATACTTTATAAAAATAAAAAGGGAGTTTACCTTAAAACGTATGAAAAAAAGAATATAGTTTTTTACTTCGGGTTAAAGATTATCGATTATAAACTTTTTCCAATAATAAAAAAGTTAAATACTTTAAAATAAATAAAAAGGTATTTTACGGTTATATTAAGCGTAATACTAATAAAAATATATAATAATATCCTAAATAAAAGGATTATTAAAGGTAAATCTTTTAAATTAATTAAACCGTAAAATAAAGTAATAAATGTTTATTTATACTTTAAGTATTAGGGATATAAATATATTATTATAAAATACCTTAATAATATAAAATACACAGTATATATTAAAGAATATAATACGTATAAATACGTAAACTTAATAAGTAAAAATCTTATAAAAAACGTATATAAATATATAATATATAAGAAGAATAAGTACTTAACGTAAAACTTAAAGAATTTAATAAAAAGTAAAAAATTAAACGTAAAGAAATTAAGATAATTATTAAAGTCTAATGGTATAATACGTATAAAGTTAAATTAATAAGTTAATTAAAAATAATTTTAAGAAAAAAATAAAATTAAATAAATAAAAACAAGTAAAAAGCCGTAATTAATAGTATAAAGAAAAAGAAGCTTATTATGATATTAATCTTTAAATCTGGTTACTTTAAAATAATAATAATAATTATAAAAAAACCGGGATAAATAACGTTTAACTTTAATAAAAAATTAATAATTTAAATAAAAATTAATAGGAAAACCTAATAGAAATTAATATATAATATATTAATACTTTTATAAATAATATAATCTAACGTATAAAGTAAAACGATTAAGGTAATACTATTAATATTTCAATTTAAAGAAATAAAAAACGTTAATATTATAATAATATGAAAACTATTGTATAACCTATATATATATATTTTAATTAACTTAAGTAAAAAATTTCATTTAACGTTTAAAGGAAATAAAAGAACTTAAATATTTTTTTTATAAATAAAAAGTTAAATATAAATAATAAAAACGCTATTTATTATATAGAAACTTATATATATTCCGGATTATATAAGAAAAAATATAAAAAGTAACTTAAATATTTATCATACATATAACCCGCCGTTAATTAATAAGATAAAGTTTTTAATAATATTATTACTTAAAGGTATCGTATTTTTATCCGGTAAATATGTTACTTTAAAAGATTTTCACCTTTATTATAATATATAAAATTAAAAAGGCTATATAATTAATTATATTAAAATAAAAGAGCTATTAATAACTATTATAATGTTTAATTTTTCGTTATTAATACCTTAAGGTATTATAACGTAAGAAAACCGGGGATTTAAAATACTAATTAATTTAATTGTTGATATAAAAAGGATTATTAACGTAATAATAACGTATAAAGCTTAAAAAGACTCAAAATATAACTAAAATTACTTAATAATATAAATAACTTTAAATTAATTAATCGATATAACGTTATTAATCTTAATATAGAAAAGGTAAAAGATAATCAAGGAAATTAAAATATATATAAAAATAAAAAAAGTAATAATATAATTAATAAAGCTTCCCTAGTTAAATAATAAGGATTAAATTAACCTTTTTATAAAGTAAATAATAAAAACGTTAAATAAAATAATTAACATAATAATCCCGATAATAAAAACTATCTTAAAGAGTTAAAATTTATTAAAATAAAAAACATATAATAATAATTATAAAAGTAAAAATATTAATTAAATAAACTATTAAATATGGAAATTAAAAAAAGCTTATATAGTTAAAGGAAGCTTAAGAAAGAAAAAAAAAAGATTATTAAAAGGACTAAGTAAATATAACTTTAATTAATAATTTATAATTTAATTATTTCCTTTTATAAAATATAAAAGTTAATAAAATATAATAAAAAGTAAAATAGAAAATTTAAACTTATTTTTAAATTCCTGTTTCTTAAAAAGCTTAATAATATAGTAATTAATATCTTTAATAGTAAAATTAAAGCCTTAAAAAGGCTTTTTTCCCCCTTTATTAAATATTAATTTAATAAATATTAAAGGAACTATATACTTTAACTTAATAAATATTAATAAAAAAATAACCTTAAAGATAATAACTAAAACGATTAATAAATTAAAGAAAAAAATGGCATGCGGACCCCGAGAGGACCTGAAATACGGTTCGGACCACGTCCCGATGCAGACGACCCTAAACTGGTCCATCAATACGACTCCGCCTTTACCGTTTAGACGAGCGTAAAAAACGGTTAAAAAAGCGGAAATATTAATGAAAACGGTAAAAATAATATCTTAATTAACGGAGCTTCCCCGGCTTAATAATAAGGAATAAATTAACCGTTTTATAAAACGGATAATAAAGGTTTTAAATAAAGTAATTAACGTTATAATCTTAATAATAAAGCCGTTTTAAAGAATTAAAACCTATTAAAATAAGAAATATATAAAGGCGACTATAAAAATAAAAACGCTTATAAAGTAAGTTATTAAGTATAGAAATTAAAAGACGCTTTAATGGTTAAAGGAAGCTTAAAAGGAAAAAAAAGAGAATTATCCGGAAGGCTAAATAAATATACTTCCAGGCTATAATATATAACTTAACGGTTTCTTTTTATAATATTTAAAAGCTAATAAAATACGGTAGAAAATAGAGTAAAAAACTTAAATTTATCCTTAAGTTTTTACCCTTAAAAAGATTAAACGGTACGGTAATAAACATTTTTAACGGTAAGATTAAAACTCTTAAAAAGGCGTTCTTTCTTTTATTATTAAAAGTTAATTTAATAAATATTAATAATACAATATATCTTAAATTAATAATAATAAATAAAATAATAATTTAAAAAATAATAATTAAAGTAATTAATAAATTAAAGAAGGATAAGGCCCCCGGACTTAACGGTATATTAAATAGGTTCTTATTTATAATAACGTTATTATTTAAAAAGGTTTTTATTTATTTATTTTAAGCTTACCTTAATATAAGATATTACCCCCGTAAATTTAAAGAGGTTAAGACGATTATCCTTAGAAAGTTAATTAAGTTAAATTACTTAAAAATAAAATTATATAGATTTATAATACTCCTTTATATATTAAGGAAGGCTTTAAAGATGGTAATCGTAAAAATCTTAAGTAATTATATAAAAGAATATAAGCTACTTTTTAATTAATAAATAAAAATAAAAAAAAACGGTTAACGGAAACAGTTCTTAAAGGCTTAATTAATAACGTATATACGGTATAAAATTATAAGAAAAAGTACGTTATAAATCTTCTTTCCTTAAATATTATAAAGGTATTTAATAAAATAAATTATTAAAGGTTATTATATAATTTACGGAAAAAAAAAGTTTTATTTTTCTTTATAAATTAAATAAAAAGTTTCTTAAGTAATTAAACGATATTAATTAACTTAAAATAGAAAATAAATATAATAAAGCCCGTAATAATAGGGATTCCTTAAAGGTTATTTATCTCCTTAATCTTATTCTTATTCTTTAATAACCTATTTATTAAAAACTTAATAAAATTAAAATAAAAAATTTAAATAAAAAATTTTATTAACGATATTTACCTTTTAACTTATAATACGTTTATTCGTATAAATTATTTTTTTTAAAATAAACCTATAAAGTCTATTTATAATAAATAAAGATATATAACGCTTAATTTACCCCGTATAAATATAAGCTTATTTATATAATAAAAAGCTTAAAGTTATATAATATAATAATTATAATAGACTTAAATAATATAATAATAAAACCGGAAGTTAATATTAAGGTACTTAATTTATAAATTAATAGAAAACTGGATTAAAAAAACTATATAAGAAAGGTTTAAAAGAAAATAATTTCATAAAAGAAAGGCCTTATTTACCTTACGGTATTAACGTAAAAAGTTACCTTATAAAAGGCTAAAACCATTTATTAAACAGTTATAAAGTTTATAATAATATACGTAATAATTATTTAATACGTATTTAAAAATATATTTAAATATAAGAAAAAGCTTATCCGGTAATTATAAAAGGTTTAAAACCGATACTTGAAAATAATAAATAAAGTATATAAAGTAACTCCCGTCTTAATATTGGAATCTAAGGTCTTTATATTATTAATAAAGTTAACCTTAAATTAAATAATCACTTAAATAAGGCTTAAAAAAGGTATAAACTTAATTACGTTAATAGGAAATAAACGTATTTACCAGAATTATAAGAAGTTTTGGATAAAAAAACGTAAAAAGGAAGTATTTATCCTTCCTACGGAAGTTAAATTAAAATAAATTAAAAATAAGGTCGACTTAACTTACGTTTAAGAAATTAACGTAAAAGTATATAAACTTTTACTTAAAGTAAAAACGGCAGGAAAAAAAAAGGTTATAAAAGCGAAATTAACGGTAATTATTTTATAAATTAAAAGGAAATAAATAAAACGTTAACGTAAATATAAAGGATTAATCCCTTAAGGGTAATAATACCCGGCACTAGATAATAACGAGGTTATTAATAAGTATCTCCGGTATTACGGAATTATAAGGAAAAATAATAACGTATTAATAATTTAACTCCGGATAAATAAAAACGGCTTAATTTACTTCTTTTTTATTATATATACTAATAACCGGATTAACGTTAATTATAAATATAAATAATAAAAGTAAAATACCGTATATATATTAATCTCTTATTTATTATTTAAGAAGCTTAAACCGGGATTAATTAAAAAAGTAAGGATTAATAATTATCGTTAAATACTTATTAATAAAAAAGGTATTAAGGCGGCTATTAAATTTATAATAATTACGGGCTTATTATTATAATTTAATTTAATTAAGGAAATAAAGAAAATAATTAAGGACTTAATTAAGAAACCTCGCCGTTAACCCAGGGGTAAAAAGCAATGGCGGGAAAATTATACTTAATAAAGGGTTAAAAAGGCTATAAATATTAAAACGATATAAAAAGTAATATTATATCGGTCGGTAAAATTATATAAATAAAATAATAATAATATACGTATCGGTAAGGATATTTAATAATATAATCGGAATTTTAAAATTTTAATATTAAATAAACCCGTAAAATAATAGAAAAACAATAAGTTTAAAGGTAACCTTTAAGTAGATTCGGTTATAATATTATAGGTTTTTTTAAAAAAAACGTATAAATAAATTTTTATTCTTTAAACGGCCGTAAATACTTTTAATTTTTAAGACGTAAATAAAAGCTAGGTAAATACCGGTTTTTATTTTTAACGTTATAGATATCGGGTTTTTTACGGTTACTAATAAGGCCAAATAGCCGAGTATTAAGGAACACCGGAATTAACTTAGCTAGATCCGTAGTATAAATCAATCAATCAATCAATCAAATTAAAGAAAAAAATTTTTATAAATTAAATGGAATTCTAAATAAGTTCTTATTAATAATAATATTATTATTTAAGAAAATCTTTATTTATTTATGTTAAGTTTATTTTAAAATCGGTTATTATTTTTATAAATTTAAAAAGGTTAAAATAATTATTCTTAAAAAATTAATTAAATTAAATTACTTAAAAATAAAAATTTATAGGCCAATTATATTCCTTTATACGTTAAAGAAAACCTTAGAAACGGTAATTATAAAGATCTTTAATAATTACGCGGAAAATTATAAACTTTCTTTAATTAATAAATAAATATAAAAAGAAAGAAATTAATAAAAATAGCCTTAACAAGTTTAATTAATAACGTATATACAGTATAAAGCTATAGGAAGAAGTACGTAATAAGGTTTTTTTAAACGTTACCGGAATTTTCAATAAAATAAATTATTAAAGGTTATTTTATAACTTATAAAAAAAGGGATATTATTTTTCCTTATAAATTAAATAAAACACTTTTTAAACGACCGGATAATATTAATCAATTTAAATTAAAAGATAAACCCAATAAAGTTAATTATAATTAAAATATTATAAAAGTTATTTATTTCTCCGATTTTATTCTTTTTCTTTGATAATTCGTTAATTAAAGAATTAATAAAGTTAAAATAAAAAATCTAAGTAAAAAGCTTTATTAATAATATTTACTTTTTAGCCTATAATATATTAATCCGTATAAATTATTTAAAGTTAAAATAAACTTATAAAACCTATTTATAATAAATAAAAACATATAATAATTAGTTTACGTTATATAAATATAAATTTATTTATATAATTAGAAACTTAAAGCTATATAATTTAATAACTATAATAAACTTAAATAAAGTTATAATAAAACCGGAAGTTAATATTAAGGTTTTTAATTTTTAAGTTAATAGAAAATTAAATTAAAAAGGTTATATAAAAAAAGTTTAAAAGAAAATAATATTATAAGAAAGGGATCTTAATTATTTTATAATATTAACGTAAAAAGTTACCCTATAAAAGTCCAGAACGGTCTATTAAATAGTAATAAAGCTAGTTATAACGTACGTAATAATTATTTAATACGTATTTAAAAATACCCTTAAATATAAAAAAGGATTTATTTAATAATTATAAAAGGTTTAAAACCGGTATTTTAAAGTAATTAACGGCACTTATAAGGTGATTTTTATGCCGGTATTAAAGTTAAAGATCTTTATATTATTAATTAAATTATTTTTTAATTAAATCGTTATTTAAGTAAAACTTAAAAAGGATATATACACGGTTATGTTAATAAAGAATAAGTATATCCGTTTAAATTTTAAGGAATCTCGGATAAAAAAGGGTAGAAAAAAACGTTTATCCCTTTTATTAAAATAAAGCTAAAATAAATTAAAAAAAGGATTGATTTTATTTACGTTTAAAAGGTTAATATAAATACGTATAAACCGTTACCAGGTATAAAGGAAATAAAGGTTAAAAAGGTTATAAGGGTAAAAATTACGGCGATCGTTAAGTAAATTAAAACGTAATAAATTAAATATTAACGTAAATATAAAGGATTAATCCCTTAAAAATAATAATATTTTATCTTAAATAATAAGGGATTCTTAATGAATACTTCCGTTATTATAGGATTATAAGGAAAAACAGTAATATGTTAATAATTTAACTTTAAATGGGTAAAAACGGGTTAATTTATTTCCTTTTTATTATATGTATGAATAACCGGATAAATATTAATTACGGATATAAATAAAAAAAGTAAAATATAATTTATATATTTATTTTATGTCTATTATTTATAAAACTTAGAACGGGATTAATCGAAAAGGCCGGGATAAACGATTACCGTAGAATATTCTTTATAAAATAAAGTATCCAGGTAGCCGTTGAATTTATAATATTTATAAGCTTATTACTTTAATTTAACCGTATTAATAAGATAAATAAAATTATTAGAAACCTTATAAAGAAGGCTTATTATTAACCAAAAAAAAAAGGAAAAATAAATACCGGCCATAATAACCGTATAAACCGGAAAGTATATTCTATAACTAAAGAGATACGATAGCGGACGCCTATTAAAAGTCTTTAAAAGAAACGGCTATAATGATCAAGCGGGAAGGTAATTACGATTAAAACGTTAATAATATATATATTAATAAAGGCATTTAAAGATATTATTTAAAATATTAATATAAAGTAAACTTAAAAAAAAACGAAAAAGTAATAAATTTAAAGGTAACCCTTAAGAAAACTTAATTATAATATTATAAGTTTCTTTAGAAAAAAGTATATGAATAAATTTTTATTGTTTAAACGGTTATAACCGTTTTTTATCCTTTAGGATAAGAATAAAGGCTAAATAAATACCGGTTCTTAATCTTAACGTTATAAATATCAGGTTTTTACGGTTATTAATAGGGCTTAATAGCCGATTATTAAAGAACGCCGCAATTAACTTAACTAGATCCGTAATATAAATCAATCAATCAATCAATTAATCAATAAAAATTATAAAAAAAGTGGTATAAATACTACTTAAGAAAAAGCCGATAATAACGCTTAAGGTAAAGAGTATGGTAACGTATTATAAACAGTATTAATTCAAAGTTATAAAAAAGTAATAAAGATATTACTTAAGAAAAAAGCCGATATTAACGCTTAAAATAAAGGGTATTATAATATACTATAAGCGGCATTAAGGGGAGGTTATAAGAAAGTAATATAAATATTACTTAAAAAAAGAGCCGATATTAACGTTTAAGGTACATAATTTAATAATATATTATAAGCGGTATAAAAAGGAGGTTATAAGAAAGTAATATAAATATTACTTAGGAAAAAGGCCGATGTTAACGCTTAAAGTAGAAGGTACGGTAACGTATTATAAACGGCGTTAAATAAAGGTTATAAGAAAATGATGTAAATGCTATTTGAGAAGGGAGCTGAACGGGCCAATATTTGAAGGTGCTGGACGGCAATAAATGGGAAGCACGGAAGGCTTAGCGGGCCTTGAGATATGACTTACAGCAGATTCGTATTTTACGCTATTCAAGTTAAGTGAGAATGCTTGGCATTTCTCATTTTGCATCCGCCCAATACAAACCAGGCTCAATGTCGCAAATTACTTAGAATCGTCATTGTCGTAGCTAAAGAATGGGTAGTCGAGCTCTATACGCTCTACACAAATAAACCACTGCGTCCATCGAGCCTTCTGATCACTCAGGTCCTTGTACAAATCGTTGTCGTAGTTCTTGAGCCACTTGCGGGTGCTGGTGATCCTTTTTTCGGCCCTGTTGATAACGGCTTTTGGCTCTTGTGAGACGAAGCTCAGCCGTTTTGACCTCATCCTCGTTACGTTGAGTATATGACTCTCGAATCATACCAGCCGTCATACTCCCTGACTTCTGGGCTACACTTGAGCCGATACTCTTAAGTTGGCTCTTGCGTTTAGCCTTCTCATGCACCTTGAGAAGATCTCGTTTAAAAGCCGACCGTATGAAGTGGATACAGTCAAGGAAATCAAGCCTATTGAAATCGTCATCACCCATGCGGGCGGCGTCGTTAACGGCTTCAGTGTAATAGTGATCAAGAGGCTGGGAACAACCCAAGTCCAGAGGTTGAGCCCAAGAGGTGGCTTTGGATGGTAGGATGAAAAGAGAGATCTTGGCTTCTATACAATAGTCATAAAAGGGCTTTGTGAAGTGGGTGTCTGAGCCGTCAAAGACGAGCATCCTCCAAGCCCCTACACGGCCCTTTGAGCTATGTACGTCGAAGTGCTTGATCCAATCCATGATGAGTGAGCCGTTGGAAGAACCGGTCTCATTGGTCCCAACGAGGTACTCGTCAGGAATCATGGTATTACCCCATTTGTGAAGGATTTGAGTTCCCTTCAAAATGAGGTGCGGGGGAATCACCCTCCCACCAGCACTGATGCACTCAATTGAAGTGATGAAGTCACGGTTCTCTGCGTCACGCATGAAGAGCTTTGCATTCAAGTGACGAGGAATGACCATATGGGCTATGCCACAGCCTATACGGAACCCTGTCTCGTCCATATTCTAAGTGTCTTCATCCTGGACTCCCAGTTCGTCCCTCTTAGCTTTAAAGCGCTCAAAATGCTGCATAGCGATCACAGGATCATACGAATCCTTGCGATCTGTATTGAGAGGCTGTTGCCTTCTTTTCTTGTATTCAGGGTAGCGAGAGAGGAAGTTGGTGACCCAGTTGTGCCCAAGGGGCTTGAAGGGGGTGTCCGCGGGGGAGCCAGTCATCCGGAGGAAGTCTGCACCTCCTCGGATGTGCTGGACGCGTATTTGAAGGTGTAGATCGTCCATGATATCGATATATTGGCATGAGGCTTGCTCTTGCTCTCGAGAAAGACGTAGATTCGTTGGCGGTCTCGTACTTGGTGATCCACCTCCCTTAACGCGTCTTTGGAGCAAACGCGGGGGCACATCGTGCCATTCAGCTGCTTTTATGGTACCAGGGAAAGTACCATCGCGGACATCATCTAAAGCCTCTTCTATGCGATCCTCGAGCTCATAATACGAATCGGACATGGTGGTGTTGAGGGGTAAGTGATTTAATAAGGTGGCTTCAAAAGTGGTAAATGCGACAGTGAGCCTGGTTGCGAGCCTGAGACCCCTGCGTGGCCAAAAACGCGAACCTGAGAGCGGGCCTTTTTTGGCTGGAGCCGGGGTAATGCGCCGACTAATCTGACTTGATGGGTTTGAAGAAGTAGCTCTTGAAGAAAGGGCTGACAGTGGGGATTGAGCCGGCGATGATGACGATGTACATGTCTGCCCTGTTGAGTAGTTAGCTGTGGAAAAGGATTCGAGATTACGCATTCCACGTGATGAGGTAGGCCAGGTCGAGGTCGTCTGGATGGGAGCAAATTTCGGAGTCTGCAAGGCAACATACACATAGCACAGCTAGAAAGATGACTTGGATAGGAGACTCGGTTCTGGTGGGTAGAGAATGATTGATTGATCTAGCTAAGAGCAGTGACTCCTACTTATGCCACCGTGATTATTAAGCAAAAGGCGGAATCTACCGCTCATCACAGCTACCCCTCGTTGATTGATTGATTGATTTATTCATACCTCTAGTCGGTACAGGCCGGGTAGGCCCAGAGACGGTATCATCTACCGCTATCTACGTATTTCTGGTACTAGTACCCTCGTAACTCCTAAGGCGTTTTCCCGAAGGGGCTTAACGCGCTCGGCAGGTCTGAGGGACTGAAACATTCCTCTGACTCACACTAACTTCCTTATCACAAACCCATCTTCCTATTGCTCTGACCCGCGCATGATCGTCATGTCCTCATCATCAATTTCCCACCGGATGGCATTGTCCCCAGAGGGGGTGTCCCCGGAGGTGGATTCGGCGCTCGCTCAATCCACGGAAGTTCATGCTCCTTCCCAGCAAATTACAATCTACGTCGATGAAGAAGGTGGCAGCGATGATTCAAAGACCAAAGGCACTAAAGAGAATCCATGGAAAACATTGTTCGCCGCGTACATCAAGTTCCCGCCCCAGTCAAGCACTCCCTCGCCACTTTATTATACTCGCATCGTGAAGCCTGATGATGACGGTCAAGAATGGAAGGAGGCTGCTAAGTCAGCCATGAAAAAAGTTGCTGGGCGGTACAACGACTATCGGAAGACGATAGCCAGGCAGAATACAGAAGAGGCTAAAAGGGAACTTGCCCTCACGGAGGCTCGAAAAGTTGTCATCAAGCAAGATGAGAACCTTCCCGCAGCCGTCAGGTTGAAGATCTCCGCTCAGAATCCAAAAGGAATCACACTGGGCAACGACACAGTGGCCGGAACGCGAGTCAAAGTTGCCGGGCGGATCGATAATATTCGAGCTTCGAAAACCCGTTCGTTTGTCTATCTTACAGACACTCGGGCCATACTTTTGTGCATCTTCTCTGGCCCTGTCAACATCGTTGCACCCATTCTGTTCCAGAAACAAGCTTCCCTGGAGATCTACGGGGAGATGAAAGAGGTTCCAGCAGAGAACAAGGCGCCTGGAGATCGTGAGCTTCATGTCGACTTTTACTCCATCATTGGTGAAGCGCCAGGGGGTTCAGATTCCTTTACAAGTGTTGTTCCATTTAGCGCGGACCAAGCGGCCTTACCTGACTTTCGCCATCTTGTTCTAAGACGGCCAGAAGAGTCAACGGTGATGAAAGCACGTGCTTCAGCGCTCACTGCCTTCCGTCAGTACTATAAGGAACACGATATGCGTGAATCTACTGCACCATCCTTTGTCCAAACTCAGGTCGAAGGAGGCGGTTCTCTTTTCAGTCTGGACTACTACGGCGAGCCTGCATATTTGACGCAGACTTCTCAGTTATATCTTGAGACGCAGCTCCCCGTCCTTGGCGACTGCTACACCATTCAATCATCATTCCGTGCGGAGAACTCCCACACTCGTCGCCACTTGTCCGAGTACACCCACATCGAAGGTGAATTAGACTTCATCATGTTCGAGGATCTTTTGCAACACATCGAAGATCTTCTCTGCGGCGTCATCAAGATATTACTTGCCGATCCAGAAAGCGCTGCTTACATCCAGAGCCTGAACCCTGGCTTCAAAGCCCCTACCCGTCCTTTCATGCGCATGCGGTATGCCGACGCGATCGAATGGCTCAACAAGCATCAGATTGCGACGGATGAAGGCGAATCGCACACTTTCGGTACGGATATATCAGAGGCTGCAGAGAGAGCGATGACTGACCAAATTGGTGTGCCCGTTATGCTCACTCACTTTCCGGTTCCCCTCAAGGCTTTCTACATGAAGAAAGATGCAACCGATCCTAGAGTTACTGAAAGCGTCGATGTTCTTGTTCCTGGCGTAGGCGAAGTTGTTGGTTCGGGAATGAGAATGGACAGCTACGAGGACCTTCTTGAGGTTATGAAAGAGAATAAGTGGAACTTGGCATCGTATTCATTCTATTCAGACCAGCGAAAGTAAGCCATGCTACTCTTTTTCCTTCTTTCTATGGATGACACTGACGCATTGGCTTCAGGTACGGAACCTCGCCTCATGGCGGCTATGGAATGGGTATCGAGAGATTCCTTGCATGGATTTTGAAAAGACACACAGTACGAGAATGTGTTCCGTTCCCAAGGTACCCAGGCAAATAGTATGCGATTTGATGTTTCCAGACCAGCGTAAGAGGTAGAAGCTGACTTCTTCGTAGCACGCCATAAATGACGGTACCCGCGCCAGTCTTCCTTATCTCACTTCTCCATGGCGCTTCACCCCTTCCGGGTACTTACCGATCCTCGCTCTAGGTCGTTGATCTGACTCCTTCCGGTTTTTTGGTCACGATAATGACCAATCGGGCTACGGAATGATATGCCAAAACTCTCGCTGAATGAAAGCCAGCCTTTCAGTTCTCAACACTCTAGTTGCTGCAGGTCGCACATCCAATAGAGGCGATTTGTGTCCACATCCATCCCTATATGTTACTTTGAGAATAAGTTCATTCTTCAACAATCTGCTAAACTCAGCTAGAGAAAGAAGTCGTGATTTGTCATCAGTTTCGCGTGCAATCCTTTCCAGGCGCCAGCGTGCCTCAGTATGGTCCTCCAACCATAACAAACTTCATTCCAACTAAAATAGTATCCACCACGCAGACCGCAACATCAACTGGAAAGTTCCCTATACGGTTTCCGTCTCCACCTCTACATTTCATCAGGTGGCACCCAGTAATTATCCTCCGTGACCTCTATATCCATTTCCTTCGGCTTTCCCATCTTCTCGTCTGTCTCAACCCTACTTTCAAAAAGGCCCTTGCTAGGGATCTGAGTAAAATTCATCTTGACCCGTTGCTTCAGATAGTCGATGGGACCTTCTATGTAGTCGGCTTTGACCGTCACGTGGTCCCATGACTCTACCAATGCTCTGCAGTCTTCTGGCAGGTTCAGGCGCATGAATGATCGATACCATCGAGGGAAGTAGATGAATGCCAGCATGACTCTCGGATTTGGACTGTAGTTGGGCATGCCGGCATGCCAGAGGCGCAAATCCCGCATGCAGATGGACCCTTTGGGAACCGTGGGCTGGATCGGCGGAGATACGTCTGCACGCTCGTTGATGAGCGCCTTCGGGATCCAGCCTCGCTCGTGGGGGATGTGGTCCTTCTTGTTGTAACCCTCGTGCGTACCAAGCCACACTTCGGTCGCGCCGTTGTGGGCGGAAGCGTCGGTAAGGAAAATGTAGATTTCAATGGCGAACGGGAACGAGAGATGTTCGTGGTAGGCGTCAGAATGGACGGCCTGTCGTCCCACGCCGCCGGGCAAGGCGATGTTGCTGCTGATGAAAGACAATTCGGGCCGCGGGCCAAGGATGTTCTCGATGATTGCGATGGCGTGGCGATTGGCCCAGATCTCCTCGTGGATGAAAGAAGCAGACAGGGGTGGGGTCTGGGATATGTTCTTGTGTCTGACACCGTGGTTGTATTGTACTCGCGGCCAGGCTAGCGACAGTTCACTCTCTTTGACCATTTGTTCGTTCAATTCGTCAAGCATCTTGTGGGGGATAGCATCCTCGATGATAACGAAGCCGTTCTTTTGAAACTGTTCAACCCCACTTTGGATATTCTCCAAACTTGTCGTGCCGGAGAGTTGCTCCTCCAGCGATAGCTGTACGCTTCGCCATTGGGACTTGGGAGATTGGCTCGGGAATTTGACGACGCTCTCCATCATACGTCCTATTAGAGTAAGACTCGGAAGAAAAGTTGGCCGGAGGAGACGAGTCTCTATGCGGGTGTAGACGATGGAAATTGCTTGAGGTTTAACTTGGCAGGGTTCTTGAAAGGGATCTATTGCGGGGAAGACCGATATATGAACCTTGCTCAGAGGGACGGCATATAAATGCAGGGAGGAATGTAATGCTCGCCCGCAGCTCCTCAAAGAGTGGGAGTTGCATAAAAAAGCAAAGGATACGCGTACCCAGCAGGCCTTCGGGTCATCCACGAAGGCCGAATATAGGTCAAAGTTGACTTAGCTATCGCATTGCTCTCCTCAATTATCGCTATCATATGCCTCATGACCACTAGATCCTCGGATGCTCGCGAGAATTGAAACGGGAGCGGCACGGGGAAGCGCCTTCCGGGACAACAGCTCCCTTCGATATTTAGAAGTGAGGGGTTTGCAGCTTGCAGGTGGTACAGGAGCTCTACGAATTTCAGGCTCCTCTCTGCACACTTGTGGGAGCTCTACTTTCAGGGCACCCACGGCTGTCAGGCTAATCTGGGGCTGTGATAGCTGTTAGTCTATTTCATGTGACTGGTGGGTATCGCAGGATGTACTGACTACTGACTCACGTGCTGTTCCGGAAGGCCTGGTAGGTATGTGCGATGCAACTCCCACTAGTTACACACTAGGTAAGTAGCTGCGCGGATGAAGAAAGTCATTACGCGAGGGTAGGGTGTCGGCTGTGGGGCCTCCTGCACGGTCGGGCGACGATGCGACAACAATAACCGATACCTTGCCATCCAACAGGTTGGTATTGAAAGGGTTCTCGTGTTTGCCCGATGAAAAGGTTCTCGTGTTTGCCTGAATGCACTGTTAACACAGAGTATGATTACGCATGATCCAGTAAACACAGATTGAATAAGCCATTGTTCGCTTCTTCTATTGACCTCGATGTTATCAAACGATAATACTGTGGCACAAAGCGTTGCCACGTCACGACCATGTTGTCAGCCGATGCACAGGGTGTAGTTTAGCTACTAGCTAATTTGCCGGACATGCGGAATAGCCACTTGTCGGCTAAGCGGCTCTTCAGGGGGGCCGTGCGGGGATGCACAAGGCCATTAATGGTTCTCGCCTTAGGAAAGTATGATTGATAAGGACTGCTGCAGAGCCTCATGGTTTGACGCGTTGTAGAAGACCAAGACTAGCTCCATGTTCGAAGATTCACTCCTACAGTCCGTGGTTATTGTAGTCTCCGCTTTGGATTACATGATACGATAATACCTCTTACTTCAATCATTCAACGATTCGAATTTGTCAACCCTCGCAATGGATCCAAACTCGCCAATCGGTGCCATGACGCACCTTCCTCGAGCGTCTGATCTATACTCCGTTGCGCTGCATACGGGGACGATGGAGAACTGGACATGTAATCCGATCGCTCAAGGACAGACAGAGACCTATTTAAAAGAAATTTGCGAAGCGGCTAGGGACAAGCTTTCAAAGGGGGCAGAAGCAATCGATGTGGTTCAATCCATAGTGAAGATGCTGGAGGACCACGAAGAGTTCAACGCGGGAAAGGGGAGTGCAATCAACGAAGCCGGAGGACATGAAGTAAGTTCCCTGGATCTCCCTAAAACAAGATCGAAACAATGTGATTCGAGACTAATCGACTCTACTTCAGTTGGAAGCAGCTATCGTAGAGGGATCCAGTGGAGCTTACGGGGCCATTGCTTGTACTAAGAGCATTAGGAATCCGATCAGTGCTGCACGTCTTGTTCTCGATTCCGAAGGTATATGTCTTTTGGTCGGCCAGGCTGCCGACACCTATGCACGTACGGCTGGCTTGGATATTGTGGACAACGAATATTTCACAACAGCCAAACGACTCGACCATCTGAAGAAATGGAGAATAGGCCAATTGGTTCAGACAGAGAACCTAGGTACCGTGGGGGCTATTGCGCGAGACATTTATGGCAGTCTGGCTGCCGCGGGCTCCACTGGTGGCAACACTGGTAAACCGTTGGGTAGAGTTGGAGACACAGCGATAATCGGCGCCGGGCTGATAGCAAACAAGAATGTTGCTGTTGCATGGTAAGTGTACAGTACCTGTTGCATGAAAGGGATTGACATGTTTCTTGTCGTATAGTAGCGGACATGGAGAATCCATTCTTGAAGCAAACGTGGCAGCCACCGTTTCAAGTCTCGTTGCTTCAGGAGTACCCTTGGAAGAAGCCGTGACAACTGCCATACAGAAGCTATCTCAACAGTCGGATGGAATGCCATGTGCGATCCTAGCTATGGATCGTCATGGAAGAGTGTACAGCCAATCAACAGGCCGGATTTTCACTACCTCTACATCCTCGTCGTTTGCTCCTACAAGAGCTTCTATGTCGGAGACAACAGTTTCCATTCTGGAACAACATGAATTCTACAAGGATGGCCTCCTACGTGCCGGCTTAACGAGATACTGTACGATGTTCGGTCAATGTGTATTGGAACTTCAAAATCACAAGGAACTAAGTACCTTAGATCTGCATGGTCTACTGGCCGTATTCGGGAGAATTTGCGCTATCACGACTGCACTGAAGCACGCGACAGGAGCTATCGAATGCGGCATCGTCTCGCAAGGTGGTAACACAATCACCTTGATGCCCTTTGGGATGCCAAAGGAGGGCGACCAAAGCCTAGAGTCACAGAACGGATCACAATTCCCATCTCTCAATCCAGACCGGAATCCTAAACTCGAGGCTTCTCAGTTGAGCCAGCTTCATGCCAGAATCACAAGTGTCTCACCCCCAGCGATAAGTGGAGACACGGTCGAGACTACCCAAACTCTAGAGAGCGGTGGTGAAGATTCCTCATGGCTGATATGGGAGAATGAACTCCATGCAGCCTTCTTGTCACCTGCGGGAAGTGTTCGTGGAGAGTGCATCTTGCGCCCAAGGGCACTATCCGGTCATGAAGTCTTCCATCCTGCTTCCAAGGACTCAGCTGATCAGCACCTTGTCCGTGCTATCTATGCAGTTATGCAGCTTCTCAAGTCAAGTATAGGCATTACTCACTGTGGTATCATGATTGATTGCTATGCAGTTGGCCGAGGAAATGTTTCACTGATTCCTCAGCGGCCATCTGTCTCAAGTTTACCAGACTCTATCCCAAGCCCGGCGGCATTTTGCAATACCTACGCAGGCTATATCACAAGTCAGCTCGGTCCGCTCGCCAAAGAAAAGACAGAGTTGTTGGAGCTAGCAGCCAAGATTCGAGCTCATTTTCAACCACCGACTCTAAGTGCTCCGGGGTCATGGAGAGAACCATCAACACATTCGTTTCTGGCTCTTGGCGACCCTTGGTACCAGGCAATGTTCAAGCTCCAAGACACATTCTACCACGCCTGTATCGGATTCTTCAGAACCGAAATGTCCTACGATTATGTGCTTTCCCCTTTGACGTCTGCCTGCATTAGCTCCCCCATGGGTCTCGGTTCTGATTCTCTGCCAGTTCAGATCCCCTTACACGGAAGCAGCACCTATCTGGCCGACTCGATGCAATTCACACTCGAGTATATGCTCCGACTGAAAGAAGGTTCAAGAGGAATGTACTATGTCAGTCCCTCTTTTCGAGGCGAAGATCCTGATTCCTCGCACTTGAATCAGTTCTATCATGTCGAGTGCGAGCTAGAAGGCAGCATGGATGATGGCATGAAAGTCATGGAGGACTTTGTGGTCTCGGTCGCAGGATCACTCTTTGAGAAACATGGCGACCTTATCCGATCCATTGCTGGCGATACTAGCCACATATCGAATCTTCTCGACTTTGCAAGAACACCTGGTGTGAGATTTCCACGCGTTACGTTTGGAGAAGCCATGGTTATCTGCGGTCACGATTCCGACTCCTGGGAATTCGTCGTTCCGGAGGCGCCAGAACTGGGCAAAAAATTGACAAGAAAAGGCGAGAGGGCTATTATGAGGCAACATGGTGGGGTTGTGTGGCTAACGATGATGACCCATCTAAGCGTGCCATTCTATCAAGCATACAGCGACAAGACAAAGACAAGTGCGCAATGTGGGGATCTGCTAATGGGAATCGGTGAAATGGGAGGCTTAGGAGAGAGGCACAAGACGGCCGAGGATGTAAAGGCTGCTCTATCACAACACGAGGTCCCGTTGGAGCGTTACAAGTGGTATGTGGACCTTAGGGACCATAATCCCATGCAGAGTGTTGGATGGGGGATGGGGATGGAGCGGTTCATGTTATGGTTGCTCAAGCATAACGATGTACGGGACATTTCAGTCATACCCCGACTCAAAACCGGAGTTTATCTTCCATAAGGTAATTAGGAACCAGCTTTCATTTAGTGGGCTCCCTAGGGATTATCACCCGAGCGAATGCGCTACGTTACATTTTTTTGCAGAATTGCCCGATCGTACAGCGGTCATCAGTCTATAGCAGTTAAGCGCGATAAGACGAAGGATATACGGACAGTCCCGGTTCAACAGCGGGGCTCCGGTTTGACGTTATTCCCAGTGAGTGGGCTTCTCCAGCACCCCTAATGCAACCCACCGGGCAACCCTGGGGCAGCGAGGTTCCTCAATCATCTTCCCACCTCGGCGTGTAGTCTCTGATCCCCATTATCCGAGAATCACGCCACTGGCCTTGCGAACGCCACCCTCGAACGCAAGCTCCAAATCCGCAACCTCTGCTGCTACCACGTAAGCTGGCAGAAATATAGGAATGCTTGCTGTAATACCATTACGACCCGATGCTGGTATTATTGGGTAAGGAAAATTGAGGTTAGGTTCCTGGGAAGATGAGCGGAAAGATCGGCTCAAGGTAATTAGTGCCTTACGTGCGAAAATAGTGGAATAACGGAGGTAGGCAGAGGAAGCCCACTATAATGGTTATAGAAAGATATCGTCGAAAGGTAATTATAACGGGGATGGACGTAATTTTATATACTTCAGAAGCTTAAAAATGCTTAACAAAAAAATTAAAACGCACGTCTCCCGAGATTTTATTACCCATTACCATATAAATTTATTAAAGCCTTACGTAACGTCCACTTTGATTCAGTATTATTTTTTAAAGTTCTTAAATCGTTTGATTTTGAGATTTTTAGTATTTTTAATTAAAATATTTATTATATTTATTTAACGTTAAATACCATCCGGCCGGTTTTATCCTTTATCCTTTTTACCGCTATCCCGTCATAATAATTAACCTATTAACCGTATTTTTACCCTAGAACGTCCTTATCGCCGCCGTATTAACCTTAAAGGTATCCTTAATGTTAAAGTATTAACCTTTTAAATGTTTTTATTTTGAAGTTTTTAACGAAGGATCCATTTCCAAGATAAAATCGGTAATCGTATGGTATATAAGTATAAGTTAACGGTAATACGTTATTAAAAAAAAGTAGGGATATAAGGCTTAAATTACCGGGGAAAAAGGGAATTTAAGTAAAAAAACGTTCTTTATAACCGTTAAGTCGTTATTATTATTTACTTATCCGTCGGACTTAAAAGCCCGATTTAATTTATTAAAAAGTTAATGTATATAAAATTTTATATTAAAATAAATAAAATAAAAATAAAAATTGGGAAAATTTATATATCCGATATTTTAAAAGTAAAAAAGGGAAATATGTAATCCGTAAATTTAAAGAAGGATACTAATTTAATTAATAATAAACCATAATATAACCCGTTATCCTTTAATATAAATATATTAAATTAAGTCGTGAATGAATAGGAATAGATGGCGACGAATAAAGGGACCCTAGAGGTCCAAAACGATACGTATACGTATAGCTTAAGTAATAACGAGGTTAATACCTTAATTACGATAAATATAGGTAATATAATAATTAAGAACGAAGGAGTATACGGGTAAGTAGCTTATATTAATAAAAGTAACGGGGACTTATATAAATAACGCGATAATAATATAATAAACGGTCGTTAAATTAAATAAGGAAATTATTATTAATAAGATATATATAAAAAACGTATAAAATAGGTAAGAAATAATAAATTAAAAAAAAAGCGTTAAAATGATTGGGGTACCAGCGGCGGTAAGGAAAAAAAGCAATAAATATATATAAAATAATATATTATTAATAATATTAAAAATATGTAAAATAGAAATAAAAATAATAAAAACGATAAGCTTATAAATAATTGAAAACGGAGAATAAGAGAAATAATACGTTAAACGTATAAAAGAATTAAAATAAGAAAAAAGGCGGTAAAAGGTTTAAACGGATTATTTACGACGGAGTAAATGGTTATTACGTTAAAAATTCAAGTAATATTATAAATAAAATTACGAAAAATAAAAGACTTTTATGAAAAAACAAAGGAAAAATTCAACGGGTTAAGGCATTTAAAGGAGGTTTAAAAGGTAATAATAAAAACATTAATAAAAAATAAAGATAAAAATTAAAGGGTAAACGTATAAAACGAAAAGGCAATAATAGAAGCTTATTAAATAAAAGAAACTTGGACGGTGAAGGCCCCAAAAAGGGCTATATAATAACCGAGAAGGAGACGGTACGGGTTAAAGAGAAAACGGTAATATTAAAGAAAATAAAGATAATAACGATGCGTTTAATAATTAAAAAAAAGAATACCGCTATAAAAATGAAGCCTTTATAATTTATAAAGGCGTTTAAAATAACGGACAAGTTATTAATAAAATAAATTATTATTATACGTAAACTATAAAACGGAAATATTTTCCTTAATATAGTGTCCTTAAAGGTAAAATAAAACCTAAAAATATTAAAAATACAAATCAATAAAAGTGAATTTAAAACGGTAAAGGTATTAAGATAATTATTTATGATAACGGTAAACAAAATAAATTTAACGCGCTTTATAAAGGTAGAAAGAAAGTTTACCTTAAAACGCATAAAAAAAGAGAATATAATCCTTCACCCGGGACTAAAAATAATTAATTATAAGCTCCCCCCGGTAATGAAAAAACCGGATACCCTAAGACGGGTAAAAAGGTATTTTAAGGTTGAGTTGAGTATAACGTTAATAAGAGGATATAATAATAACTTAAATAAAAGAACTATTAAGGGAGGGGTCCCTTAAATTAAATTAATTATAAGATAAAGCGGCGGATATTTACTAATATTTTATATATAAAAATTATAAATATATTGTTATAAAATATTTAAACGGTATAAAATATATAAAATATATTAAAAGGTCTAATATATACAATTATATAAGCTTAATAAATAAAGGTTTTATTAAAAACGTATATAAACATATAGCGTATAAAAAGAATAAAATACCCGGTATAAAACCCAGGATGCTTAATAAGGATTAAAGAAATTAAGTATAAAGAAATTTAAATAATCATTAAGGTTTAACGGTATAACTTATATAAAGTTAAGCTAAGAAATTAACTAAAAACGAACCTAAAACGGGAATAAAATTAATTAAATAAAATCGGGTAAAAAAAATATAATAAATGATATAAAGAAAAAAAGCTTATTATATCATTAATCCTTAGGTTTAATTACTTTAAAGTAATAATAATAATTATAAGGAAATTAAGATAAACAATATTTAACTTTAATAAGAGGCCGGTAACTTAAATAAAAGTTAATAAAGAGACCCCAACGAAGGTTAATATATAATATATTAATACTTTTGAGAACAATATAATATAACTTACGTAATAAAATAATTAAAATTATATTATTAATATTTAAGTTTAAAGAAATAAAAAACGTTAATATTATAATAATATATAAATTATTATATAATTTATATATACGCTTTTTAATTAATTTAAATACAGGGTTTTATTTAACGTTTAAGGGAAATAAAACGACTTAAATGTACTTCTTTATGAATAAAAGGTTAAATATAAATGGTTCAAACGTTATTTATTATAATAAGAATCTATATATACTCCGGATTATATAAAAGGGGAATATAAAGGGCAATTTGAGTATTTAAAATACGTATAACTTTTGATTAATTAATAAAATAAAGTTTTTACTAGTATTATTACTTAAAAATATTATATCTTTATTTAATAAATTTTCTATATTAAGAGATTTTAACCTTTGTAATAATATATAAAATAAAGAAAACCGTATAATTAATTATATTGAATTTAAGGAGCTATTAATAACCGTTATAACGTTTCATTTTTTATTATTAATACCTTAAGATATTATAACGTAAAAAAACCGGGGATTTAAAATAATAATTAATTTAACGTTTAGTATAAAGGGGATTATTAACGTAATAACGGCGTATAAATTTTAAGAGGACTTAAAATATAGCTTACATTATACATTAATATAAATAACCTTAGATTTATTAATTAATATAACGTTATTAATATTAATGAAAAGGGTGTAAAAAACGGTTTAGGAAGTTAAAATATATATAAAAATAAAAGAAATAATAATATAATTAATAACATTTTCCCGGTTAAATAATAAAGATTAAATTAATTTTTTTATAAAATAAATAATAAGAGCGTTTAACGAGGTAATTAACGTAATAATTCACATAATAAAACGGTCTTAAAAGGCTAAGATTTGTTAAAATAAAAAATATATAACAATAATTATAAAAGTAAAAATATTAATTAAATAGGTTACCAGGTATAAAAATTAAAAAAAGCTTATATAATTGAAAAAAACCTAAGAAAAAAAGAAAGGATTATTAAGAAAATTAAGTAAATATATTTCCGGTTAATAATTTATAACTTAATTATTTCCCCCGTAAAACATAAAAGTTAATACAATATAATAAGGAGCGGGATAAAAAACTTAAATTTTGTTTTAAATTCCCGCCTTTTAAAAAACCTGATAATATATTAATTAATACCTTTAACGGTATAAAACTAAAACCCTTAAAAAAACCTTTTTCTATTAAACGTTAATTTAACGGATATTAAAGGAGTTATATATTTTAATCTCATAAATATTAACAAGGAAATAACTTTAAAGATAATAATTAAAACGATTAATAAACTAAAAGAAAAACAAACCTTTAAATTAAACGGAATTCTAGATAAGTTTTTATTAATAATCGGATCATTATTTAAAAAGGTTTTTATTTAAATTTTTTTGAATTTACCTTAATAAATTATTATTTTTATAACTTTATGGAAATCACAACGATTATCCTTAAGAAATTAACTAAATAAAATTACTTAAGAGTAAAAGCTTTTAAATTAATTATATTCCTTTATATATTAAGGAAAGCCTTAAAAATAGTAATTATAAAAATCTTTAATAATTACGTAGAAGAATATAGGTTTTTCCCGGACTAATAAATAAATATAGAAAGAAAAAGGTTAATAAAAACAGCCCTTAAAGGTTTAATTAATAGCATATATATAATATAAAACTATAAAAGGAAATTCGTTATAAATTTCTTTTCTTTAAATATTATAAAAGCCTTTAATAAAATAAATTACTAAAAATTATTATATAATTTATAAAAAAAAAAAGGAATATTATTTTTTTTATAAAATAAATGAAAAGTTTTTTATATAATTAAATAACGTTCATTAATTTAAAATTGAAAATAAGCCCGATAAAGCCTATTATATTTAAAATCTTTTAAAAGCTATTTTTTTTTATTTTATTCTTATTCTTTAATAGCTTCTTAATTAAACAGTTAATTAAATTAAAAAAAAAAGTTTAAATTAAGGATTTTATTAATATTATTTATTTATTAATTTATAATATTTTTCCTTATATAAATTATTTAAAATTAAAATAAGCTTATAAAGTTTTTTTTATAATAAATAAACATATTTAAAATTTAATATATATTATATAAATATAAATTTATTTATATAATTAAAAGCCTAAAATTGGATAATATAATAATTATGGTATATCTAAATAAGATCGTAATGAAACTGGAAGTTAATATTAAAGTCTTTAATTTTTAAATTAACGGAATGTTTAATTAAAAGGATTATATAAAAAAATTTCAAAGAAAATAATTAATTAAGTAAAAGGCTTTACGTATTTTACGGCATTAATATAAAATATTACTTTATAAAAGGTTAAGACTATTTATTCAACGGTAGTAAAGTTAATTATAATATATATAATGGTTATTTAACATATTCTTAAAGGTACCCTTAATATAAAAAAGAACTTAGTTAATAATTTTAAAAATTTCAAAACCGGTATTTACATGTAATTAATATTATATATAAAGTAGCTTTTATCCAGATATTAAAACTTAAAATTTTTATATTATTAATTAGGTTATTTTTTAATTACAAAAATATTTAACCGAGATTTAAAAGGGATATATACCCGGTTATGATTATAAGGAACAAATGAATTTAATTAAACCTTAAAAAGTCCCGGATAAAAAGAAAATAAAATAAAGTATTTTTTTTTACCGAAATAAATTTCAAAGAAGTTAAGAAGGAAATTGATTTAATTGATATTTAAAAGGCTAATATAAATGTATATAAGTTTACGCCTGGTATAAAGGAAACGGAAATTAAAAGGAAAATAAAAATAAAAATAAAAATAAAAACGATTATTCTATAAATTATATTATATTACGTTAAATATTAATATAAATAAAAGAGATTAATCCTGTGAAAGCGATAATATTCAACCTTAAAAATAAAGAAATTATTAATAAATACCTCCGTTATCATAAGATTATAAGGAAAGGTAATAATATACTAACGATTTAATTCTAGATAGATAAGAAGGGATTAATTTATTTCCTTTTTATTATATATATTATTAATTAAACGGACGTTAATTATAAATACGGATAAAAGAAACAAAACGTAATTTATATATTTATCTTATATTCATTATTTATAAAGCTTAAAACGGGATTAATTAACAAAACCGTACTTTTTATAAAATGGAATATGTAACCGGCCGTAAAATTTATAATATTTATAAACTTATTACCTTAATTTAATTTTACCGGTAAAATAAATAAAATCGCCGGAAACCTTATAAAGAAGGCCCGTTACCGGTTAAAAAAGAAACCGAAGGGTAAATACTAGTTATAATCATTATATAAACCGGAAAGTATATTTTATAATTAAAAAAAATATAATAATAAACGCTTATTAAAAATTTTTAGAAAAACGGGCCTTAATAATAAAATAAGAAGGTAAATATAATTAAAATAATAATAACGTATATATTAATAAGGATATTTAGAGGTATTATTTAAACTATTAATATAAGGTAAACTTGTAAAGAAATAGGAAAATAATAAATTTAAAAATAACCCTTAAAAGGATTTAATCGTTATATTATGGGTTTTCTATAAAAAAAATATATAAATAAATTATTATTTTTAAACCGCCGTAAATGTTCCTTATCCGTTAAAACGAAAGCAGAGGCTGGGTAAATACTGGTTTTTGGTCTTAACGTTATAGATATTAGGTTTTTGCGGTTATTAATAAGGCTTAATGGCCGACTATTAAGGAACGCCGGAATTAGCTTAGCTAGATCCGTAGTATAAATCAATCAATCAATCAAATTAAGTCGTTTCCGATAATATTAATGTATAAAGTATTTAAGTCTATTATTTTATAGTATTTACGTTATAATTAAAAGCTATAAAGTTAATATAAATAATAAAAGAATTCTTATAAACGAACTTATACGTAAAGAATTCTTTAATAACGTAAAGTTAATCTTAAGTAAATTATAATAAAGTAATCCCGATGATAAACTTATACTTTCTATTTATATTATACCCTTTTGTCACGGACATGCATAATGCATATGAAGTGAGTGGGTGTAATATGTATGATAAGTAGCTATCTAGCTATGAAGGTGGGAAATATAAATATGCGCGCCAAGCACCGGAACAAGGTAAGCCCGCTCCGTACCAAGGGATCCTCCCAAGGTCCATACCGTAATAATATACCTATAAAAAAGAGAAAAAAGCGATATTTACGTCGTACTATATTTATTATAAAATATTATAAATATTAATATATTCAGTAATAAAAATAATTAAGGGGAAGCTCCGAGTATATAGATTATATTAATTAAATATATAATTATCAAGAAAAAAAGGGTAAAGAGATTATATATTGAAAAAATCGAAAATTATTATAATTTACCCGGGATATAATCGTAATTTTTAAGGATTACGATTAAGTTAAATCGCTTAAAAACATAATTTCCGAAATATTCTTAAGTCGTATATTAAAGGTATTATTACTTAAATAGCCTATAAGTATATTAACGGTACTTTTACTTATTAATAAAATCGTAATTTTCTTAACGAATATTACCGAAGTTAACTTTAATATATTTAAAGACGTCGTTGTTAAAAACGTAAAGGATAGATTAAGGTCGTCGTTATCGATAGGCTCGGTTTAATATACTAATATATTTATATGATGTACGGTAAGGAGTTTTTAACTTAAATAAGGGCCTTAATTCGACTAGCTATTACGGGGTGGGTAAGGACGTTAATTACGATTAAATCGTTTATTTCGATCGTAGTTATTAATAACTTATTGGGTATAAAGTAATAAAGTCGACGGTATTAATTATAAGTAAATAGATTTATTATAAGTGCGGTATTGCTTATATTATATTGTCTATTGAATTTATACTTAAGATATAAAGGAATTTATATTATTATTGCCATTAAAAAATAACAAGGTACTCTATAATAATAGCTTAAATTTAATAAAGGCTAATTATAAATTACCCTTTTAATTTAATTGTTTAATAAAATTTATAACTTAATTAATAAATACTATTATAGGTTTCTTATCTATAACGTCTTTACGTATATACCGTATTTAATTCAGTTAATTAAAAATTTAATATTCCGGTGTTTTAACGCGAGAAATAAATACGTCATAAAGGGAAGCTATTAATATAGTGCTGAAAGTAAAGGCTTTCCGTTTATTACTTATAAGCTTTAATATTTATTAATTATAAGTTTTATTTAATTTTAAAGGATTTATAAAGTTAAAGATTATATAATCTTTAATAAGCTTATTATTCTTTACCTTAATAAGGGTCTTAATTTTATTAATAAACGTATAAAGGTTATTAGTACCGTTAGAGTATTTAAGCTCTTTAACGTGGAAACGGTCTTTCTTTAAGGTTATAAATATAAACTTCTCTTTTAGTTTTATATCGATCAACGGTAAAAGTTCTTATCGTCGCTTTTTTAAGGGTATCCGTTTAACTTTGAGCTTAATAACTTTATTAATAAGCTTTTTATTAACTTATTCGAATATATTAAATTTCTTTTTAAAGCTTAAAGTAAAACGCTTTAATATAATTTTAAGGTTGTTATTAATAAAACTTATTTATAAAAGCTTTTTCTTTTTAAGCTTTTAAAATTCTTGTTAAAAAGCTTATTAAGCTTATAAGTTTTATAATTTTAATTGAGTAATAAGGCCTTCCTCGTTAAATATAAAATATACGTTAAAAAGCCATTTAAAGGGATCGATAAATTAAGTATTAAAGAAGTATATTTAACGCGGTTATTATAAAAGCTATAACATAAGTATACTAATTATAACTTATTAACGGTTATGCTGAAGCTATAGGAACGTTTAGATTATTAAGCTATTATTATTATTTATTACGGATATATATAAGGTATATAAAGTGAGTAAATATAATATATATAATAAATAGCTATTTAACTATAAAGGTAAGAAATATAAGTATAAGTGCCAAGCACCGGAACAAGGTAAGCCCGCTCCGTGCCAAGGGATCCTCCCAAGGTCCTTACCGTGATACCTTTTAAAAATAGATTCTACTTAATCTATATTTATTTTATTAATTTCATTAGTATTATTAAGGCTTTTATTATTTACTTTATTTTAAAGACGGATAAAAATTATATAATAAAAAAAGCGAATAATTACAACCCGGGATATTAATAAAGGTATTAACAACTTTAATAAAAAGTTGAATAATTATTATATGGTTAAAGATAACCCTTTTAAAGGTAGATACTTTATTATTATATAAACTATATTCGATTTACGGATTAATAACGACAATACCGGTAACGTTATATTATTTAATAATATTCAGAGACCTATAACAAAACTTAATCTTATTAATATAATTCTTAAACACTTTATAATCATAGAACGATAAGAAGTTAAGTAAGAACAATAAGAGAATAAAAAGCCTATTTAAGAGAAAAAGATATAAATAAGCTTATTTATAATAAGAAGAGCAATAAGAAAAACTTTTTATAATATTTTTAAGACCTAAATAATATATATAAATATAAGTAATATTAATTGATTGATTTATACTACGGATCTAACTGAGCTAATTCCGGCGTTCCTTAATACTCGGCCATTTAGCCTTACTAATAACTATAAAAAACCCGATATCTATAACGTTAAGAATAAAAACCGGTATCCACCCAGCCTTTACTTACGTCTTAAGGGCTAAGAGCATTTACGGCCGTTTAAAGAGTAAGAATTTATTTATACGTTTTTTTTAAGAAAACCTATAATATTATAACCGAATCCACTTAAGGGTTACCCTTAAACCTATTGCTCTTCTGTTATTTTATAAGTCTATTTAATATTAAAATTTTAGAATTTTAATTATATTATTAAATATCCTTATTAATACGTATATTATTATTATTTTATTTATATAACTCTACTGACTAATATAATATCGCTTTTTATACCGCCCCGGTATTTATAGCCCTTTTAACCCTTTATTAAGTATAGTTTTCCCGCCGCTATTTTTTACCCCCGAATTAATAATAAGGTTTTTTAATTAAATCCTTAACCATTTTTTCTATTTCCTTAATTAAGCTAAACTATAATAATAAGCCCGTAATTATTATGAATTTAACGGTTACTTTAATACCCTTTTTATTAATAAGTATTTAATAATAATCGTTAATCTTTACCTTTTTAATTAATCCCGGTTAAAGCTCTTTAAATAATAAATAAGAAATTAAAACGTATATAGCGTTTTACTTTCGTTATTTATATTTATAATTAATATTAATCCGGTTATTAATATATACGATAAAAAGGAAGTAAATTAAGCCGTTCTTATTTATCCGAAATTGGATTATTAATACGTTATTACCTTTCCTTATAATCCCGTAACGCCGGAAATACTTATTAATAACCTTATTGCTATTTAACGCCGGGTACCGTTATCCTTAAGGGATTAATTCTTTATATTTACGTTAATATTTTATTTATTTTTTTATAGTTTATAAGGTAATTACCGTTAATTTTACCTTTACGGCCTTCTTTTCTTCCGCCGTTTTTACTTTAAATAAAAGTTTATATATTCTTACGTTAACTTCTTAAATATAAGCTAAATCGATTTCTTTTTTAATTTATTTTAATTTAACTTTTATAAGAAGGATAAATACCGCCTTTTTACGCTTTTTTATTTAAGGCTTTTTATAATTTTAATAAATATATTTATTTCTTATTAACGTAATTAAGTTTATATTTTTTTTAAGTTTTGCTTAAGTAATTATTTAATTTAAAATTAACTTTATTAATAATATAAAAACCTCGGATTTTAATACCGGGACGGGAGTCGCTTTATATACTTTACTTATTACTTTTAAGTATTAGTTTTAAATTTTTTATAATTACCGGATAAGCTTTTTCTTATATTTAAGCGTACTTTTAAGTACGTATTAAATAGCCGTTATATACGTTATCATAAACTTTATAACCGTTTAATAAATAATTCTAATCTTTTATAAAATAGCTTTTTACGTTAACGTTATAAGGTAAATAAGGCCTTTCTCTTATGAAATTATTTTTTTCTAAACCTTTTTTATATAATCTTTTTAATTTAATTTCTTATTAATTTATAAATTAAGTATTTTAATATTAACTTCCGGTTTTATTATTATATTATTTAAATTTATTATAATTATTATATTATATAACTTTAGGCTTTTTATTATATAAATAAGCTTATATTTATATAAGGCAAATTAAGCTTTATATATTTTTATTTATCGTAAATAAACTTTATAAATTTATTTTAACTTTAAATAATTTATATAAATAAATATATTATAAGTTAAGAGGTAAATATCGTTAATAAAGCTTTTTACTTAAACCTTTTATTTTAACTTTATTAAGTCTTTAATAAATAAACCGTTAAAAAATAAGAATAAGATTAAGGAAATAAATAACCCCTAAGGAATCCTTATTATTATAGGCTTTATTATATTTATTTTCTATCCTAGGCTAATTAACGTTACTCGGTTATTTAAGAAACTTTTTATCCAATTTATAAAAAAAGGTAAAACCCTTTTTTTCCGTAAATTATATAGTAACTTTTAATAGTTTATTTTATTAAACGCCCCTATAATATTTAAGGAAAAAAGACTTATAACGTATTTCTTTTTATAATTTTATATTATATATACGTTATTAATTAAGCCTTTAAGAGCCGTTTCTATTAACCGTCTTTTTCTTGCCTTTATTTATTAATTAAAGAATAGCCTATATCCTTTTACGTAATTACTTAAGATCTTCACGATTACCGTCTTTAAAGCTTTCCTTAATATATAAAGGAATATTATAGGTCTATATGACTTTATTTCCGAATAATCTAACTTAACCGGTTTCTTAAGGATAATTATTTTAGCCTCTTTAAATTTATAAAGGTAATATCCTATATTAAGGTAAGCTTAAAATAAATAAATAAAGACTTCTCTGAATAATAACGTTATTATAAATAAGAATTTATTTAATATACCGTTAAGTCTAAAGGTTTTATTCTTTTTCGGTTTATTAATCGTTTTAATTATTATCTTTTAAATTATTATTTTATTTATTATTATTAATTTAAGATATACCGTACCGTTAATATTTATTAAGTTAACTTCCGGTAACGGGGAAAAAACGTTTTTCTAAAAGCCTTAATTTTACCGTTAAAGGTATTTATTATTATACCGTTTAATCTTTTTAAGGGTAAAAACTTAAAAATAAGTTTAAGTTTTTTATTTTATTCCTTATTATATTTTATTAACTTTTAAATATTATAAGGGGAAACCGTTAAGTTATATATTATAGCCCGGAAGTATATTTATTTAACCTTCCGGATAATTTTTTCTTTTTCTTCTTAAACTTCCTTTAATTATTAAAGCGTTTTTTAATTTTTATATTTAATAATTTATTTTATAAGCGCTTTTACCTTTATAATCGTTTTTATATATTTTTCATTTTAATAAATTTTAATTCTTTAAGATAACTTTATTATTAAGATTATAACGTTAATTACTTTATTTAAAGTTTTTATTATCCGTTTTATAAAACAGTTAATCTATTCCTTATTATTAAGCCGGGGAAGCTCCGTTAATTAAAATATTATTTTTACCGTTTTTATTAATATTTTAATTTTTTTAATTATTTTTTACACTTATTTAAACGGTAAAGGCGGAGTTACGTTAATAAATTAATTTAAAGTTATTTATATTGGGACGTAATTTAAACCGTATTTTAAGTCCTTTTAAGGTCTATATATTATAATTAAGTTAATAATACCTTTTAAGCCGAATATTAAGTTAATTATAATCCTAAATTTATAGCTTTTTTATATAATAGCCCCTTTTAACGTTAATAATATAAGGTTAAACCGTATAATAATTATTAATAACTTTTTAAATTTAATATAATTAATCGTATAACCGTCTTCGTTTTATTAAACGTAATAAAGATTAAAGTCCCTTATTAAAAGGTACTTATTAGGTATAATTAAAATATCTTTAAGTAACGGGATTATAAAAGGTTTTTTCTTATTAATTAATAATAGATTATACGTATTATAAATATTTAAGGTACCCTTAATATCCCCCTTTTATACGATCCGGAGTATATATAGGTTCTTTCCGTAATAAGTAATATTTTAATTATTTATATTTAATTTTTTATTAATAAAGAAATATATCCGCGTTATTTTATTACCCTTAAAGGTTAAGTAAAAATTATTTCCCGGGTTAATTAAAGAATAAGTATATAGATTATATAATGGCTTTTATATCGCTATAATATTAATATCCTTTATTTCCTTAAATTTAAATATTAATATTACGGCTTTAATTATTTCCTTATATACGTTATATTATATTACTTTTAAAAGTATAAATATATTAAATATTAACGTTTATCGGGCTTTTTTTATTAACTTTTATTTATATAAATGGTTTTTTTTTAAGGTTAAACGTTATTTATTTTAATCTTTTTATTATAATAATAATTCCGGTTAAGCAGCCGGCCTTAAAAATTAATATTATTATAAGCTTCCTTTTCTTTATATTATCGATTATCGTATTTTACCTTTCCTTATTTAATAAGTTTTATTTATGTTTTAAAACCGTTTTTAATTACTTCGTTAATTTAAGTTTATATAAATTATAAAGTTAAATTTTAATTGTTATCTTAATTTTTTTACGCTGGGTTTCCTTTATTTTTACTATATACCGTAAGTTTTACGCTGAATAATTATTATTATTATACGCCGCGTATTTCGGTACGTTTTTTATTAAGCCCTTTATTATTAAGCCAGCGTATTTATATATATTATACCCTTTAATATATATTATATACTTTATATTATTAAAGCATTTTATAATAATATACCTATACCCTTAATATTTAAAGTATTAATAAATATCCGTTACCCGGTTTTAAGGTCTTATTAACTTAAAAGACTTACCCTTTATTACCCCTTTATTAAGGATATCGTCGTATATCCTTATTAATATTACGTTTAAGATAATTATAAAGTATTTCTTTATATAATTAAAAACGTTTAACCTTTTTATTATAACGGGGAAATTATAATCGATAATCTTTAATTTAGGGTGGAAAACCATATTCTCCTTTTTTATCCGCCTTAAAATAACTTCCTTTTCTTCCCCCATAAACCTTATTAAATATATCCGTTTACCGTAATAATAAAAAATTGCCTTAATACCTTTATTATTTTATACTTTTTTTTACCGGCTTATCTCTTTAATTTCTTTAATCCCTCCCTTACCTTTAATAAGGTTATATTAAAGAGGATATCCCCGTTTTATAGTTTATATATTATAATAATTTACTTTATTAATAGCTTTCTTATTACTTTAAATGCCTTTATTAATTATAATAGATTTATTTTTACTATTATACTCTTTTCCTTCTCGCTTAATAATTATATAATTATTATTTTTACCTTTTTTAATACCGCCGTTTTCTCCCTTATTTTTACTTTTTTTATTATTAACGTTAATACCGCCCTTACGGTTTTTACTATTTAATTTATCCCCGCTTTTTTCCTTAAAGTTTCTTCCGTCGTTCTTTTATTTTATACGTATCTTCTTTATCTTTTTTTGCCTCCGTTTACCGGCGCTTTTACTATTACCCTTTAAGTTCCGTATAGCTTTTTTAATTCTTTTAAATTTTTCTCCGCTTTTATATAAAAGTCTTTTATTTTTTATAACCCGATTTATAATATCGGTTAAGTTTTTAATATAATATCCTTCTATATAATTATAAAAAGGCCTTTTAACGCCTTTATTACTTCTTCCTTTTTTACTTTTCCCTTATATATCTAGTAATTATTTCTTTTTATAGTTTATTCCTATTTACCTAATATCTCCTTATTTTTACTTAACTTTCTCTTAATTTATATATACTTAATAAGGCTTTTTACGCCTCCGCTTACCCTTTATCCGTCCCCGCGTACCGTCTTTATCCCCTCCGCTTTTTATTTATTACTTTTTATAATAATACCTTTACGCGTTATACGTATCCCTTTACGCGTATCTTATTAACTATAGGCTCCCTATTTAATTTAAAACCTTTTTATCTTATATTTATCGCGTTATTTATATAACTTATTACCGTTCCTATTAACTTAGGCCGCTTACCCTTCCTCCTTTTTTACTTTTATTATTCCGCTTCCGTTTATCGTATTTAAGGTATTATCCTTATTGTTACTTAAGCTATATACGCGTATATCGTTTCTGACCTCTGGGGTCCCGTTGTTCGTCGCCATTTTTCTCATATAAGTAATATATAATAAATTTAACGGTTAATATAATAGACTTAAATATTTATAAAATCTTCAAAGCTTATATTACCCCCGCTTTCTTAGCCTTAAAATCTATTTATTATTTAATCTTTTATTTAAATAGCTCCCGCTCGGCCCTTAAATTGGTCTTTAATAAATACTGTTTAAATTATCATAACTAAACTTAGGAGATCTAGCTTTTTAATTAAGCGATTAAAGAAAAGCTTATATAGAAGGCTTTTTAATAATAAAAAAACGTAATACGTAAAGTTTAAAAAGGAAAGTTACTTATTTAAATATAAAACGGAAATAGTATACGTATTTTTAGAGTTTTAATAAGCTTAAAGGGTTATTTAATTGTTAATTAAAATTTATAAATTCAACTTAAAAATAAATATACCGGATAAACTTATAAAACGCTTTTATAAAAATATCTTTAAGTTTAAGCCGTATTAATATAACATTTATAAATTATAAATAGAGATAATTAATATAAAATTTTATCAGCGAATTAAAGAAACTTAAGATAAAGTTATAAATAAGTTTTTTATTTTAAATTATAATATATAAAATATTAAATTAAGGGATAAAGGGTATATAAATATTATAAAGTACTTTTTTAATTTACCTTATCTTTATACATCAGCAAATCTGCGACCTGCTCGGATCGAGTAAATAAAAAAAATAGATTTATTCATTTAGACCGCTCGTAAGTTACTTTTAAGCATCCAGGGAAACTTATAAACGCTTTAAGCGGTCTTAAGCGGGTAAAAAAAAATGAAAAATAAAAACGTTTAAAACGGTAAAATAACGGTTTTTATTTTATATAATTTTTTTATTAAGCTTTCTTAATAACGGGTATAGCCGTAACCCCCCTTATAAGCCGTAATATTCAACGTTTTTTAAAATTAATTACAGATTCAGTTTTTTCAACTAAAAGTTACCTTAATAGCTAGTAATTTATCCTTAAGGGGGGGTAATTAAAGGGGGTAATTTAATTAAAAAACATTAAGTAAAAAAACTTACGAATAAGTAGGAAACTTATAAATAAGCCGGATACTCGCGAGCGCTTAAAAGCCTAGCGAGGGGGGATATAAGCTTAACCTGTTCAATTTACTTACTTATACTCGGAGTGCTTATATGCTGGTTTACAAATTTACAGATGTATAGCTGAAATTCTTATGATAAGGTTGTAAAATCCTTTTTAAATCGATAACTTATAAAGCTGTAACGGGAATATTAAATAATAAATCAATTGTATTTATTATTCTTTACCGTAAATTTAAGGAATTTACCGAAGTTTCGTTTATAATATAGCTGTAACTCTTAAGAGTAACGTTTTATTTAAGTTTTTAATACGTTAAAAGTAAATTTAATCGGGTTATAATTAAGCAAATATAGAATAAATATTTAATAATATAACTTTTAACTTTAATAACCTCTTTGAATTTAAGGGGAAATATAAATAATAACGTTATTTATATAAATAATACTGTTAACGGCGGGGTAGGCATTATATTAAAATAAAAGCTTATTTATAAGTTTTTAATAAAACTTATAATTATTATAATAACTTTTTTAATAAACGTATATGATAAATATCCGTTTATTATATACGCAAATAAAATCGACTATATCTCCCTTCGGTTACTATCTACGTGGTAACGGACGGGCTTAGTAATAGGTCTATATATATTTATTTATTAATAACTTTAAGCTTTAAAGTTTAATTTATCGATAAAAACGAATTAATAAATAAAATAACTATTTTTATCTGCTTATTATATATTCCGTAAAAAAGCGCTTTAAGGGTTAATAAGTTAACCCTATTCCGGCTTATTCCATATTTTTTTTAATATAACCGTAAATTTTTCACGTAATAACTTTATATCTTATTCTTCTTTAAGCTTTTAATAAAGCTTAACTTAATAAATTAAAGGAAAATATCGTTAATATTTGAGTAATATTATTAAGGCTATAAGGTAAAGCTTTAACCGTAAGTCTTTAAGAAATTACTTAAGTAACTTTATTTATTTATATTCTTATATACGTTTTTCTTATTTATAAAATATAACTTAATATATATACGTTTTATTAATAACGGCGATTAACTTTAATTAATTACGAAGTAAAAAACGAGTATTATACTTAAAAAAGGAGTTAATCTTACGGTAACTTATTATTATAATTATTTAAAAAGCTATTAATAAATAGCCAATAAATATAAAATATTAAAAATCTCTTCATTAATATAACAATTAAGTAATATATATAATAATAGACGTTACGTAAGGCTTTAATAGATTTATATAATGGTAGGTAATAAAATCTCGGGAGAGGTACGTTTTATTTTTTTCCTAAGCATTTATAAATTTCTCAAGCATACCAAATGGAGTTGCTGAGTAAATTCCGTTATAGCTTTCTAGCGTCTTAGAGCTTCATAACGACAGCAGGACTTGCCAATGGCACAAGGATAAAGGTTCTATATATACCAGAAATACATTAAGGTGATGATCCTGGATGGTTAATGTTGGAGTGTTAATAGCTCCTTATGGTATTATTTAATATATATACGTATTCACTTAGAAGTATTATATATATTAAAGTATTTAACCGTATATCTTAAAACGGTCGGGATCCTTTAAAGATAAGTTTGTTCTTCCTATATATATTTAAGAAATTAAATTAACAAATACGTTATATACCTATTTTGTTAATATTTAAGGATAGTTTTTAGCTGTTCTATTAATTTAAATTTATATAAATTATATTATTAAATTTTAATTATAATTATAATTTTTTTATATTTAATCTTATTAATTCTTATTAAATATTATAAGTTTTATATTAAGTAATTTTTTTTACTATATATTATATACTTAAATACGTTCTTTTTTAAGCTTTTTATTATTAAACCCGCGTATTTATAAGTATTATATCCTTCGATATATATTATATTTTTAATACCGTTTAAATATCTTATAATAAGATATTTATATATTTATATTTTTAATTTTTTAACATTAATGAATATTATTTTATAATCTTCTTAACTCCAAAAACCCGCCCTTAATTACCCTTTTATTAAGAATATTGTTATATATTTTCGTTAACGTTATATTTAAGATAACCGTAAAGTATTATTTTATATAACTAAAAATATCCGGCCTTTTTACTATAAAGGAAAGCTTAAAGTTAATAATCTTTAACCTGGAATAAAGAATTGTATTTTTCTTTTTATATATTTTAAAGTAAATTCTTTTTCTGCGTTTAAGAATCACGTTAAGTATATCTTATTTACCGTAACGGTAAATAATTACCTTAATACCTTTACCGTCTTAAACTCTCCTTTACCGGCTTATCCCTTAAATTTCTCCAGCCTCTTTTTTACCTTTAAGGATATTGTATTAAGGAGGATATCTTTATTTTATAATTTACGTATTACAATAATTTACATTTTAAGCGGCTCCCCCGTTACCTTAAATGCCTTTATTATTTATAAAGGATTTACCTTTATAATTACGGTTTTCTTTTTATTATTTAATAACCGGATTATTATTATTCTCGTTTTTTTTAATATTTTTTTTTAAACTTTTATCGCCGCCGTTATAAATACTACCTTCACGGTTTTTATCGCTTAACACTTTCCTTTTTAAAGGGCTCCTATTATCGCTCCTTTACTTTATATAAAGTCCCTTTAACTCCTCCTTTCCTTATTTATTTATGTCCTTATTATTATTTTATATATTTTACGTAAGCGTTCTAGCTCTTTTAACTTTACGCCCGTTTTTATATAAAAGTCTTTTATATTACGTAACTTTACTTATGGTAACGGCTAGGTTTCTAATATAATATCCTTTTATTCTATTATAAAAAAGTCCTTTAAAGCCTTTACCGTTTTTTCCTTTATTACGCTTTCTTTATAAGTTTATTATGTTTTCCTTTTTATAACTTAATTTTAATTATATAATAATAATTTATTCTTTTTATTCAATTTAATATTATTTTATATACCCTTAATAACCTTATTATTAATATTATTTTATATTTATTTATCTTTTATTTACTGTCACGGTATGGAGCTTGGGAGGATTCCTTGGCACGGAGCGGCCTTACCTTCTTCCGTATGCTTGGCGCGTATATTTATATTGCGCACCTTCGTAGCTAGATAGCTACTGCCTATATATTATACCTATATTTTATTTTAGTACTTCTAGTACCTAATAAATAGTAGCAATAACTCAGTTATCTAAGCTTTTAATATAGATTGAGTATAACCTTTACTGCGCTATAATTAGTGTGGCTACGTTATAACTTATCCACCTAATCCCTTATTATTAAAGCGGAGTCTTTAACTAAATATCTTAAACCGTTATGCCTTCATTTATTATATTAATAGCTTTCACTGGCTAGATTATATTATCCTCGATACTATTGTATTTATTAACTCTTAAATTGACTAGATTACCTATACCTTAAACCTTACCTGCAAGATCCAGGGCTTTAATACCTTCGTTAACAAGCTTATTAATAAGCTGTTTCTTACCTAAATCCTACCTTATTATCTATGATCTTTATATGAGTTTCGCACCTCTTAGCAAGTTAATAAAACCGTTAACAATACCTATTTCCAAAGTATTATTACTAAAGGTGCTACCACCTATAATACTTAAAGACCTCCTTAATAAATTTGCACCTACATTGAGTATATTACCCTTAAATTCATCCTTATCAGTTAAATTACTTACTCCGTTATTATTGCAAGCGAAATTATCCGCTCGCTTACCTTTACCTTAAAAGTTTACCCCAAAATCCTTAAGGTAAAAGCCGTCATTAAAACAAAAACCCCAGGCCAAGAGTAACCCCTTAACTAGGATATATATAAAAGCAATAAAAAAAGACAGGAGTTTTACCGTAAAACTTAAAACGTTCAAACGATAACCATAACGTATATTTAAGTATATAATATTATTTTCACTTATAAGACTCGGTTATATTAATATACCTATATTAAGCTACCTTGATTAAATTATTTATCTTAATTATAAAAGATACTATTATAACTTCTTAAGAAATAAGGATTTTAATGAATAGGCCTATATATATAATAAGACGTATTTATTCTATAAAAAATTACTTAATAACTAATAAAGAGTATACGACTACGGGAAAACCTCGGAAACTACGTTCTTAAGTAATTTAGCTTAATCGTAATCCTTAAATCCACGATTGTTTCCCGGGTAGATTACGATAATTGCTCGGCTTATACCCTTTTTCGGATTTTTATATACGGTTTTATTACCCTCTACTTCTTAATAACTATATATCCAATTAATATAATCTATGTATTCAGAGTTTCCCCTTGGTTACCTCTATTACTAAGTATATTAATATTTATGGTATTTTGTGGTGGATATAATACGACGTCTACGTCGCTTTTTTCTCTTTTTTATGGGTATGTTATTACGGTATGGAGCTTGGGAGGATTCCTTGGTACGGAGCGGCCTTACCTTCTTCCGTATGCTTAACGCGCACACTCATATTGCGCACCTTCGTAGCTAGATAGCTACTAATCATATATATTACACCCACATTTTACTTCAGTACTTCCAGTACCTGACATTTACCTTATTATGAACGTCGTTTTAGCCTTTTTTACCCTTTATTTATTAATTATTACTATATTATTTTTACGTGTTTTAAGTGTCTTTTTACGTATATCTTATTTTTTATAAGTCTTTTATTTAATTTAAGCGCTTTTCATTTTATAATTACCGCGTTATTTATATAATTTATCCCCGTTTCCGTTAATATAAACCGTTCGTTTTTCCACTCTTTCAATTTTGATTATTACGTTATTTATATTTATCGTGTTTAAAGTATTCGCCTCGCTATTACTTAAGCTCTATATATATATATTATCTTGGACCTTTAGGGTCCCTTAATTCGTCACCATTCTCCCTTTATACTTATTTTATACTTAAAAATAAAATAAATATATAAAAAGCTTTATTATTAATCTTAAAATAAAAAAATATAATATAAAAGCTATACTTAATAAAAATTAAAGTTTATTATTAATGTGGAAATAGTATGAAAAAGGTTAGTATAAGCGGTAATTACGTTTATAATGAAAGACGTTATATATGAATAAGGTAATAATAATATACGTATTAATAAAAATACTTAAAGATATTATTTAAGGTATAATATAGGACGGACCCGTAAGGAGATAAAAAAGTAATAAGTTTAAAAGTAACCCTTAAAAGGACTTAATCGTAATATTATAGGTTTTCTTAAAGAAAATATATAAATAATTTGTTATTCTTTAAATAATTATCAATGTTCTTTATCCTTTAATATAAAAATAAAAATTAAGTAATTACCGATTTTTAATTTTAACGTTATAAATATCGGGTTTTTACGGTTATTAATAAAGTTTAATAGCTGATAATTAAAGAACGCCGGAATTAACTTAACTACATCCGTAATATAATTCAATTAGTCAATCAATCAATATTATAGTTTATTTATTCAATGCCTTATTATTAAAGCGGAGTCTTTAATTGGGTATCTTAAACCGTTATATCCTTATCTGTAAATCTGGAACCTGCTCAGATCGAGTAAATAAAATCAAGGTCATTTATTTACTCAGATCCCTCGCGAGCTGCCTATAAGTAAATCAGAAAACTCACGAACGCTTTAAGCGGCCCTCAGTAATAAAAAAACGTTTAAAATGGTAAAATAACGGTTTTTATTTATTATAATTTTTTTTCTTTAAGCTTTCTTAATAACGGGGATTACCGTTACCCCCCTTATAAGCCGTAATATTCAACATTTTTAAAAATATATCATAGATTCAGTTGATTTCACTAAAAGTTATCCTTAAAGCTAGTAATTTATTCTTAGGGCGGTAATCAAGGGTGATTTAATTAAAAAAAATGTTAAATAAAAAACTTATAAATAAGTATAATACTTATAAGTAAACCGGATACTCGTAAGCGCTTAAAGGTTAAGCGAGGGCGGATATAAGATTTTTATGCTTAATCTGCCCGTATATACTTAGAGTGCTTATAGGCTGAAAAAATGTTTAATTAATGTTTATTTACTATATTAATAGTTTTAACTGGCTTAATTACGTTATTTTCATTTTTATTATACTTAACAACTCTTAAATCTATTCGATTACTTTTATCTGAACCCTTATTTAGAAGAGTTAAGACTATTTTACTAATAAGCTTTTTATTAAAACTTTACTTTATTATTTATAATCTCTATATAAGATTCCCTCCTCTTGAATTGTTAATGAAAACCACGTTAATTTATTTTTATTTAGAGTGTTATCATTATAAGTATTTCTTATTATAATATTTAAAGACTTCTACCGTAATTCTACTTTGTTACCTTTATCGTAAAAACTATATCAGCAAATCTGCGACCTGCTCGGATCGAGCGAATACGGAAAAAGGAATTTATTCACTTATACCTTCCCGTAAATTACTTACGAGTATCCAAGAAAACTTATAAGCGTTTTAAACGGTCCCGAATAAATAAAAAAATATTAAGAATAAAAACGTTTAAAACGGTAAAGTAACAGGTTTTATTTTTTATAATTTTTTTTATAAGCTTTCTTGGCAACGGGTATACCCGTAACCCCCCTTATAAGCCGTAATATTCAACGTTTTTTAAAATGAATTATAGATTCAGTGATTTTAGTTAAAAATTACCCCAGGAGCTAGTAATTAATCCTTAAGGAGGGGGGTAGTTAAAGGGGTTAATGTAATTAAAAAAAACGTTAAGTAAAAAAACTCATAAGTAAGTAAGAAACTCACGAGAAGCCGCATACTTACAAGCGCTTAAAAACCAAGCGAAGGGGGATATAAGCTTAACCTGCTTAATCTATTTATTTACATTCGGAATGCTTATATGCTGGTTCATAAATTTGCAGATGAAATTAATAATTTTAATATTTAACTTAAAAGGAATTATTAATATAATACTAATATACAAATTTTAAAAGAATTTAAAATACGGCTTGGACTATATATTAATATAAATAACCTTAAATTAATCGGTCAATATAATGTTATTATTGCTAATAAAAAAAGTATAAAAAACGGTTAAAAAAGCCGAAATATATATAAAGGCGGAGAAAATAATATCTTAATTAATAAGATTTCCCGGCTTAAGAATAATGCATAAATCGATTTATTTATAAAATATATAATAAAGGTATTAAACAAAGTAATTGACATAATAATCCCGATAATGAAGCCTTTTTACAGAGTTAAAACTTATTAAAATTAGGAATATATAACGGTAATTATAAAACTAAAAAAATCATTTAAATAAGATATTAGGTATAAGAATTAAAAAATATTAACGTAATTAAAAAAACTTAAAAAACAAGAAACAGTAGAATAAATATATTTTTATTTAATAATAAATAACTTAATTATCTCCCCTTACAATATTTAAAAGTTAGTAAAATATAGTAAAAAATAAAATAAGAAACTTAAACTTATTTTCAAATACCCGGCTTTTGAGAAAGTTAACGGTATAGTAATTAATACTTTTAATGGTAAAATTAGAACTTTTAAAAAAGCGGTTTTTTTCTCCTTACCGGACGTTAATTTATTTAATATTAAGGGTATTATGTATCCGGATCCGGTAATCAAAAAAAGAATTATAACTTGAAAGATAATATCTAAGATAATTAATAAATTAAAGAAAATCAAAGTTTTTAAATTTAACGGAATCTTAAATAAGTTTTGATTTATAATAATAATATTATTTAAAAAAGTTTTGATTTATTTATTTTAAGCTTAGTTTAATATTAGTTATTATTTTTACAAATTTAAGGAAATTAAAATAATAATCCTTAACAAGTTAGTTAAATTAAAATATTTAAAAGTAAGAATCTATAAATTAATTATATTCTTTTATATATTAAAAAAGATTTTTAGAATAACAATTATAAAAATTCTTAATAATTATATAATAAAAATAATAGGCTTTTCCCCGATTAATAAAAAAATATAGAAAAAGAAAACGATTAATAAAAAAAAGCCCTTAAAGGTTTAAGTAACGGCATATATATAATATAAAGTTATAGGAAGAAAGATATAATAAATTTCTTTTTATTAAATATTATAGAAGTTTTTAATAAAGTAAATTATTAAAGATTATTATATAACCTATAGAAAAAAAGGATATTATTTTTCCTTGTAAGATAAATTAAAAACTTTTTATATAATTAAGTAGTATTAGTTAATTTAAGATAAAAGATAAGCCCAATAAAGCCCGCTATAACCGAGATCCTTTAAAGGTTATTTATTTCCTTTATTTTATTTTTATTCTTTAAAAATTTATTAATTAAAGATTTAATTAAATTAAACTAAAAAGTTTAAATTAAGGAATTTATTTATATAAATTATTTAAAGTTAAAGTAAGCTTATAAAGTTTATTTATAATAAACAAAAATATATAAAGTTTAATTTATATTATATAAATATAAACTTATTTATATAATTAAAAACTTAAAGTTATATAATATAAGAATTACGGCAAATTTAAATAAAGTTAAAATAGAACTGGAAACCAATATTAAAGTCCTTAACTTTTAAATTAATAACAAATTTAATCAAAAGGATTATTTAAAAAAATCTAAAGGAAAATAATTTCCTAAGAAAAAGCTTTTACGTATTTTACGGCGTTAACATAAAGTATTATCTTGTAAAAGGTTAAAATCATTTATTAGGTAATAATAAAATTAACTACAATATATACAGTGGTTATTTAATATATATTTAAAGGCATCTTTAAAGATAAAAACAAGCTTATTTAATAATTATAAAAGGTTTAAAACCGGTACTTAAAAATAATTAAGGGCGTATATAAACTAATTCCTATTTTAATATTAAAACTTAAGGCTTTTATACCGCCGATCAGACTATTTCTTAATTAAATAATTACTTAAGTAAATTTTAAGAAAAATATATACCCGTTTACGATTATAAGGAACAAATGGATCCGACTAAACCTTAAGAATACCCGGATGAAAAAGGGTAAAAACGAAATTTTTACCTTTTTTATTAAAATGAAATTAAAGTAGGCCAGGAAGGAAATAAATTTAACCCGTATTTGAAAGGTTAATTTAAATTTATATAAATTTATACCTAACGTAAAGGAAGTGGAAGTTAAAGGGATTATAAAGGTAAAAACGGAAACGATTACCTTATAGATTATATTATAATAAATTAAAAATTAATATAAATATAAAGAATGAATCCTTTAAAAGCGATAATACCCGGTCTTAAATAATAAAGAGATTATTAATGAATACCTCCGTTATTATAAAATTATAAAAAAAAGTAATAATACGTTAAGGATTTAACTCCGGATAAATAAAAACCGGCTAATTTACTTCCTTTTTATTATATACGCCGGTAATTAAATAAATATTAATTACAGATATCAAAAAAGGAAATAAAATATACTTTACGTATTCATTTTATATTTATTATTTACGGAGCTTAAAATAAAATTAATTAAAAAAAGCCGGAATAAATAATTACCGTATTTTAGCATTGGACAGACCCGTGGGGTGACGGAAGAGCAACAGGTCCAGGGGTAACCCTTGGGTGGATTCGGTCGTGGTATTATAGGTTTTCTTGGAAGAGGCGTACGAATGGATTCTTACTCTTTAAACGGCCGTAGATGCTCTTAGCCCTTAGGACGTGAATGGAGGCTGGGTGGACACCGGTTTTTGTTCTTAACGTTATGGATATCGGGTTTTTTACGGTTACCAGTAAGGTTAAATGGCCGAGTATTAAGGAACGCCGGAATTAGCTTAGCTAGATCCGTAGTATAAATCAATCAAATAATCAATCAAATAATTACCGTAAAATACTTTTTATAATATAAGGTATCCGGGCGGTTAGAAAATTTATAATATTTATAAATTTATTATTTCAATATAAATTTATAATAAAATAAATAAAATTATTAAAGACCTTATAAAAAAGGCCCGTTATTAATTAAGAAGGAAAAGGAAAGGTATATACCGGTTACGGTAACTATATAAACCAAAGAGTATGTTTTGTAATTAAAGAAATATAATAATAGACGTCTATTAAAAGTCGTTAAAAAAGATAATAACGATAATAAGGTAAAAAAATAATCATAATTAAAATAATAATAACGTACGTATTAATAAAAGTACTTAAAGGTATTATTTAAGAAACTAATATAAAGCGGACTCGTAAAGAAATAGAAAAGTAACTCTAAGGATAACCCGTAAAAGGATTTAGTTATAATATTATAGGTTTTCTTTAAAAATATATGTAAATAAAATATTACGCTTTAAATAGCCGTAAATATTCTTTATCCTTTAAGATAAGAGTAAGGGTTAAATACGTACCGGTTTTTAATCCTAATATTATAGATATCAGGTTTTTACGGTTACTAATAAGACTTAATAGCCAACGGTTAAAGAACGCCGGAATTAACTAGATCCGTAGTATAAATCAATAAATCAATCAAGAAAACTTTTTAGTAAGGATTTTAATAATCTTTTTTATTTTATTAATTAAATTAAGCTTTAATAATAAACCCGTAATTAATATAAACTTAACGGCTACCTTAATATCATTTTTTATAATCAATATTCAATAATAATTATTAATTCCCGCTTTCTTAATTAACTTAATCTTAATCTTTATAAATAAAAAATAAAAAATAAATATACACATAATGTCCTGTTTCCTTTATTTAGATTTATGACCGGTATTTACTTAATCATCAACGTAAATAATAAAAAGGAAGTAGATTAAACCGTTTTTTTTTCGTCCGGAATTAAATTATTAATATATTATTACTTTTCCTTATCATCCCGTAACGGCGGAAATACTTATTAATAATTTTTTATTATTTATGGCCGGGTATTACCGTTTTTAAGGGCTTAATCCTTTATATTTATGTTAACTTTTAATTTATCGCTTTATCATTTATTTAACGATTATTATTACCTTTACCTTTATAACCCTTTTATTTTCTGTTTCTTTTATACCGGGTAACGGTTTATACGTATTTGTATTAATCTTTTGAATATAGGTTAAATTAATTTTCTTTCCTAGTCTATTTCAGCTTTATTTCTAATAAAAAAGATAAATTTTTTTTATTCTTTTTTATCCGAGACTTCTTAGAGTTTAAATGGATACGCTTATTCTTTATTAATATGACCGGGTCCATACTCTTCTTAAATCTCGCTTAAGCGATGATTTAATTGAAAAATAAGTTAATCAGCAGTATAAAGACTTTAGACTGTAATACCAGGATAAAGGTCGTTTTATAATCGTTACTGATTACTTTTAAGCACCGGTTTTAAACCTTCTGCAGTTGTTACATAGGCTCCTTCTTATATATCCAGGGGTACCTTTAGGCGGGTGCCAAATGGCTGCCGCGTACGTCAGAAAAATTATAGTATAGTTACCGCTCATAATAAGGTATTAAAAATTATATATTATCTATTGTCATGGTTCCAGCAGGCCTTGCTCCCAGCCTCGGCCTACTTACCCCATGAGGACTAGCTCCTTGGCACCTATACTCATATAATGGGTGCATCCTGTACCATAGATACCACCATAGCTATTATTCCGTTTATAGTTAAACCTTATATATTAGTTCCCTGATATAATAATAGCTATCCTTCTGTATCGCGAGGTTAATTATAAGCCTTATATGTAGTTGTACTTTATTAAAATAACACTGTTAGTTAATCAGCCGGCCAGTTAATTAGTATTACGGAGAAACGTATTAATTAATCAGCAAACCGTATAGTAAGCACGTATTACGAGCCCATAAAACGTTAGTAACTATAGGAACCAAGAGTAGAGACCCTTATAGGCTGAAGTGGCTAGAACTAGGTAACGGTTAATACTAGTAGTAATTAAATCAATAAAACTTAGAATAAGGATGAAGATAAGAATAAGGATAATTAAGTTAAGAGAAGAACGTTTAAGACAATACCGTAAATAGGCCTATCGTTAAAAATCCCTTAAGCGTGCAATAAAAGTACATAAATCCCTCAATCGCCCTGCCCGTAATATAGGGCCTAGATCAATACTTTAAAATCGACTTTATAGATAAGCCGTTAATATCTTAATTATAATACTTACGTGAGCCTATTATTAATAATAAGCCTACTATAATGGCATTCAAATTCTCAGTTAATCGGATAAATTGATTTCCGATTCTTATCTTGTAAAACTTACGGTGGATATATTATTATTACGTTATAAGCCTATAAGACGTCAGTAATTATAAGGCCCTTAATAGGATAGCTTATAGGCCGGAATAGTTAGTAACTGGATGGATGGTTAACATTAATAGTATTATTGGTGAGGGTAATACCATGGGTAGAGTAAGAGCAAGGATATTATATCTACAAGTGCGACGACGGTGTCAAGGGTGAGAGCCACCAGCTCACCTGCAACGGGTAAGAGCCACTCAGCCGGCTCACCCACGGCCACCTTGTCAATCGCTTTAGTTCAACGGTGTCCGGTAATAGCCCTATATTAAACCCCTTTTCAACAGAAAGTGTACGACTCGGTTTTACCCCGGAGATCACGCCAATCGATTTAACTCAGGTCGATTTTTTCACCCCTGCAGAGTCGATTTTTTCATTTTTTTCAGTTAATTTTTCAGGAGCTTTTTCAATACCCGGGTTGCTCGGCCTTTATTACTCAACCACCACGCTTGCTGAAGGTAGTATCAACATACTCGGTGGTTCTTTAAGGCTATACCCAGGTCCGATAAGGGTGGTTTTGGTCTAGGTGGCAGGAGCTCACCGTCATAAAGGGGGGGATCGTATTATGGTTCCAGCAGGCCTTACTCCCAGCCTCGGCCTACTTACCCCATAAGGACTAGCTCCTTGGCACCCATACTTATATGATGGGTACATCCTATACCATAGACACCACCATAGCTATTATTCCGTTCATAGCTAGACCTCATATATCAGTTCCCTGACATCTATATTACAGCTTAAATAATTAAACCTATTATTACTATTTATTATATATTACAGAGTATATATTTTAAAAGTGGGTATAATATATATAATAAGTGAATATTTAGCTATATATACGCAATATAAGTATATACGTTAAGCACCGCTATACCCCTTTAGGTATTAGGGGCCGTAAAGGTCTAAGCATACGTACCTATAAATAAATCTATAACCTGCTCGGAGTGAGTGAATAAAAAAAAATAGATTTATTTATTTAGACCACTCGTAAGTTATTTATAAGTATCCAGGAAAACTTATAAGCGCTTTAAACGGTTCTGAGTAAGTAAAAAAAGGTTAAAAATAGAAATATTTAAAACGATAAAAGAATGGTTTTTATTTTTGTTTTTTTAATTAAGCTTTCTTGGCAATAGGAATACCCGTAACCCCCCTTATAAGCCGTAATAATCAACGTTTTTAAAGATAGATTATAGATTCGGTTAATTTAATTAAAAGTTACCCTTAAAGTTAATAATTTACCCTTAAAGAAAAGGTAGTTAAAAAGGGTAATTTAATTAAAAAACGTTAACTCAAAAAATTTATAAGCAAGTAAAATACTTATAAACAAGCCAGATACTTACGAGCGCTCAAACGCTAAGCGAAAAGGGACATACTTTTAACCTGCTTAATTTACTCGCTTACACTCAGAGTGCTTATATGCTGGTTCATAAATTTGCAGATGTACAGTATATATAACAGAACTTAAATAATTTTAAAATAAACTTTTCAATTTTAAAATTAATATATTAGATTAATAATGCTTTATATTCTTCGGGATAAGATTAAAAATAAATAACGTATATATGTTCCTACTAAAATAAACCGTGAAGAATAAAAATATTAACATAAATATTATTTAACTTATTATTATTCTTATTAAGTATAACCGCTAACGATTTAACACAGATAAAAAAAATTATCCGGTCATTAAAATTAAGGTTTTATGTTAGCCGGTATATTCCAAACATAGAATGCGGGTAAGGAGTATTATAAAGCAATTATGCAGGCAATATTAAGATACCCTCATAATACATATAGATATTATTATCTGGCTATATATCCTAGAACGTTCAATTGTTTATTTATATTTATATTTTATTCTTATAGATAAATTATTGTATAGATTATATAGAATATATAGAATATATATATATTATATATTTATTTACTTATTATATGTCTCATAGTTATAAGCCCGGTTATGTATACCTTTTTTATATATAATATATTTAATTATTTAATTAAATAATTAAGCCGTAATGTTTATTATAATTGAATCTTATTTATATTAAAGGAACCTTTATAAAAGGTATTTCTAAGTATTAATAATAAGATAAGGATTAAGTTTATATTATAAGAAGGGTAAGATTTTTCTGTAAAAACCCTTCGTTAAACTTTATTAACCGTTAAAATTATTATAGTTCCAGTAGGCCTTACTCCCAGCCTTGGCCTACTTGCCCCATAAGTACTAGCTCCTTGGCACCAGCACTTATAACATAAGTGCGGCCACCTACCATAAACACCTTTATAGCTATTGTTCCGTTTATAGCTTAACCATAGATCAGTTCCCTAATAAAAATAAATAAAGTAAACGTTAAACTTATAATATTGAAGGATTAAGATTTATAACTCGCTATTCTCCGTAATAAAGTAATTAACGTAATAAAGTAATGAACTTCATAATTTGAGATTAAATTAATGTAAATAATATTTTTAAACCGGTATCTTCTCTTAAATAATATAGAAAAAGAAAAAGCCCAAATCCTTTAAATTATAAAGTATTCAGAAAATAATAACAAAATTAACTGTTAAAATAAAACGAAGAATATAAGTCCTTTGATAAAATTATAGATTATATTTATAAGATAGTTATTACCTTAAATACTATCTATTCTTGGAAATCGAGTTTTACTTATAGGTTATATTGAAAATCTCAAAGTAAAAATTTGTACTTATTAAATAGAAAGGTTATTAAGAAAAAAATTAAAAAAACGTGAAGAGATAATATAGTTAGGAAAGACTCGGATAAAGCCTTAAAAGCCCGACGAAATCAAAAAAGAAAGAATTCTATTATTTTTAACAAGGGTAACATTACCGTTACTTTAATTAGAAACTCAAATATTTATAATTCTCTTAGCTTTAAGTCCTTTATTATTAGCTATTAATCTGAGTTTAAAATCGCTAGAGTTATTTAATTATTATTTATTGAATTACGTCTAGAATAAGATAATAAAAGATAAACTCAATTAAGAAAAGGAATACGTTAATAATTTAACTATATATATAAAGGTAAAACGTTTAACCGTGATCGTATATAAATAAACCTTAAAAGGTATAAATATTATAAAGTTAAGAAACATTTTCTATATCTTAGGATTTTATATTAACATTGTTAATAAAGATCTTTATTAAAAAGGAATATATACTTCGATTCAAAATTTAGTTAATTATATGATAATAATAAGACGGTCATATATATATTAAAGAACGGTTTTTTTAATTTCTTAAAGATATTATTAAGTCGATACTTATATTTATAGTAACTTATTAAATAATATTATTATATTAAGTCAGAAATAAAGATAGAAGAATACTATCCTTTTACCTATATTAATAATAACATTATTTACCACCTTATAAGAGCTATTAAGGGGTAAAGACTATTAATAAACTAAGGGTACCTTATATAAATAAGTATAAATATATCCTTTACAAAAAGTATATTGAATCGTCTTAAATTTATTATTTAAAGTAAAAAGGGTAAAAAAGATTTTTTCTGCATTATTTATAACTTAATATTGATTGATTGATTGATTGATTTATACTACGGGTCTAGCTAAGCTAATTCCGGCGTTCCTTAATACGCGGTTTTTTAACCTTATTAATAACCGTAAAAACCTAATACCCATAACATTAGGGTAAAAACCGGCGTTTACCAGGCCTTTACCCTTTATCCTTTAAAGTAAAGGATATTAACGGCCGTTTAAAGAGTAATAATCCATTTATATATTTTTTATATTTTAATTCCCTTAAGAAAATCCGTAATATTACGACCGTATCCTTATAGGGACTATCCTTAAACTTATTATTCTTCCGTTTTTTTATATATTTATATTGCCTTAATCTTATATAATACTTTTAAATATCCTTATTAATATTTATGCGCTTAATATATATTTTTTTTATATTATTATCGCCGTTAATTCCTTTAAAAACTTTTAATAAGTATTTATTATTATATCCTTATGGCTATAAAAGATACTTTCCGGTTTATATAATTAATATAACCGGTTTCCGCTTTTTTTTTTTCCTTAACTGATAATAGGCTTTTTCCATAAAATCTTTAATAACCTCGTTTATTTTTATAATAAAATTAAACTATAATAATAATCCGGTAGATATTATAAACTTAACGGCTACCCGGATACCTCGTTTTATAAATAATATTTAATGGTAATTATAAGTATTAACTTTTACGATGAATTTTAATTTAGCCTCCATAAATAAAGGATAAAAAATAAGGATATATATAGCGTCTTGCTTTTTTTATTTATATTCATATTTAACGTTTATTTAACCCCGGTATATATAGTAAATAGGAAGTAAGTTAAACCGTTTTTATCCGTCCGGAGTTAAATTATTAATATATTATTACTTTTCCTTATAATATTATAATAGCGGAGATATTTATTAATAATCTTTTTATCGTTAAGAGTTGGATAACGATAACCTTAAAATATAAAGTCTTTATATTTTTATTAGTACTTAATCCACTTTATTATAACCTATAAGATAATCGTTATAACCTTTATTCTTTGGATCCCTTTAATTTCGGTTTCTTTTACGTTTAATAGGAATTTATACCCGTTTAGGCTAGTTTCCAGGATATTAGTAAAATTAACCTTTTTCTTTACTTATTTTTACTTTATCTTAATAAAAAGGGAAATAAGTATCTTTAATTTATTCTTTTTAACTTTAAGCTTATTAAAATTCTAACGGATTTACCCGTTTTTTATTATCGTAATTAAGTATATATATTTCTTTAACCTTATTTAAGCGACTATTTAATTTAATAAAACTTTAATTGACAATATAAAAACCTTAAACTTTAATATCGGGATAAAGGTTACTTTATAAATACCGTTAATTATTTTTAAATATTAATTCTAGACTTTCTATAATATTTAAATAGGCTCTTTCTTATATCCCGGAGTACCCTTAAATATATATTAAATAATTATAACATATATTATAGTTAATTTTATTATAATTTAATAAATAATCCGGGCCTTCTATAACGTAACTTCCTATATTAATACGGTAAGATAAATAAAGCCTTTTTCTTATAAAGTTATCTTCTTTTAAACCTTTCTTATATAATTTTTTTAATTAAACTTTTTATTTACTTAAAGGTTAAAAATTTTAATATTAATATCTGGCTTTACCGTAACTTTACTTAAGTTTATTATAATTATTATATTATATAACTTCGGGCTTTTAATTATATAAATAAATTTATATTTATACGGCATAAATTAAGCCTTATAAGTTTTTATTTATTAAAAATAAACTTTATAAATTTATTTTAGTTTTAAATAATTTATATATATAAAGGTATTATAAGTTAAAAAATAAATATTATTAATAAAGTTTTTAACTTAAACCTTTTATTTTAATTTAATAAATTCCTCGATTAATAAACCGTTAAAGAATAAAAATAATATAAAAGAAATAAGTAATTTTTAAAGAATTCTTATTATAATAGGCTTTATTAAGCTTATTTTTTATCTTAAGTTAATTAATATAATTTAATCGCTTAAGAAATTCTTCGTTTATTTAATTAAGAAAAATAATATTCCTTTTTTCTTTAAGTTATATAGTAATTTTTAATAATTTATTTTATTAAAAGTATTTATAATATTAAAAGAAAGAAGACTTATAATATATTTCTTTTTATAACCTTATATTATATATACGTTATGGATTAATCCTTTAAGGATTATTTTTATTAACCAATTTTTTTTTACTTTTATTTATTAATTAGGAAGAAATCCGTAATTCTTTATATAATTATTAAGGATCCTTATTATTACCGTTTTTAAGGTTTTCCTTAATATATATAAGAGTATAATAAATCTATAAGATTTTACCTTAAAGTAATCCAGCTTAATAAGCTTCTTAAAGATAATCGTTTTTATCTTTTTAAACTTATATAAATAATAATTAACGTTGAAATATATTTAAAAGAAATAAGTAAAAACCTTTTTAAACGGTAAAATTATTATTATTAAGAATCTATTAAGAATCTTATTCGGTCCCGGAATTTTATCCTTCTTTAATTTATTAACTATTTTAATTATTATATCTTATATTATTATTTTATTTATTAATATAGGGTTAAGGTATATAACGTTATTAATATTATTTAGATTAATTTTTAACGGAAAGAAAAAAAATGCTTTTTTAAGGGCCTTAATCTTACCGTTAAAGGTATTAATTAATATATTATTAAGTCTTTTAAAAAGCGGGCTTTATTATATTTTATTAACTTTTAAACTTTATAAGGTAAAACCGTTAAGTTATATACCGTAAACTGAAAGTATATTTATTTAACCTTTTTAATAATCCTCTCCTTTTCCTTTTAAATAACCCTTAATTAATTAAGTATCTCTTGGTTTTTATACTTAAAAGTTTATTTAGTTAACCTTTTTACCTTTATAATTGCGGTTATATATCTTTTATTTTAATAAATTTTAACTCTTTAAAAGGGTTTTATTATTGAAATAGTTTTATCGATTACTTTATTTAATATCTTTATTATTTATTTTATAAAAAGGTTAATCCGGTCTTTATTATTTAATTAAGGGAGGTCCGTAAATTATATTATTATCTCCTTTATTTTTATATAAACCTTTATTTCCTTAACCGTTTTTTATGTTTTCTTTATTGGTAATAATATAATTATATTAACGGTTTAATTTAAGGTTATTTATATCGGTATATAATTTAAATTATATTTTAAGTCCTTTTATAATTTATATATTATAATTATGCCGGTAACTTTTTTTATATTAAAGGTTAAGTTAATCGTTATTTTAAACTTATAATTTTCTTATATAATAATCTTTTATAATATTAATAATAAGAAATTAACTTAAGTAATAACTATTAATAAGTTATTTAATTTAACGTAATTTATCGTACGTTTTTCTTCGTTTTATATATAATAATATAGGTTAAAGTCTTTAAATAATATATATTTACTTAAAGTAATTAAAACCTTTTTAAGTAACGGTATTATAAAAGGTTTTTCTTTATTAATTAACGGTAAATTATATATATTATAAATATTAAGGTTACCCTTTAAGTCCCCTTCTTTTATAATATAAAGTATATAAAGGTTTTTATTATAATAAGTAATATCCTAGTTATTTACGTTAAGCCGCTTATTTATAAAAAAGTATATTCTGATTATTTTATCCCCCTTAAAGGCTAAATAAAACCTTTCTTTCGGGTTAATAAATAAATATATATATAGGCTATACGGTAATTCCTATATTATTATAACGTTAATATCTTTAATTTTTTTAAACTTAAATATTAATATTATAACTTTAATTCCTTTATTACGGATATTATATTATATTATTCTTAAAAATATTAATATATTATATATTAACCTTTATAAGGATTTTTTCTTTTATATTTATTTAAGTTACGGACTTTTTATTAAAACCGAACGTTTTTTAATTTAATACCTTCCTGGTTATTATTAAAAACGTAAAACGGCCAGCTTTTAAGGTTAAAATTATAAAAAGTTTTTTTTTTTTTTACCGTTATTTACCCCTTATTATTTAATTAAATAAGCTTACGTTTTAAGGTTATTTTTAATTAAATTATTAAACCAGTCTCGTACGTATTATACCGTTGGATTTTCGCGGTTATCCGGGTTTCCTTATATTTAATCTCTTTAGCTTTTATTATATACTTAGAATTTTATATTAAATATCCTTCCTTATTATATATAACGTATTTAAATATACTTTTTATAAGCTTTTTAATTATTAACTTTATATACTTATAAATATTATAGTTTTTAATATAAACCGTATATTTTATAATATTAAAATATTTTATAATAATATATTTATAATTTTAATACTTAAAATACTAATAAATATTAACCGCCTTATTTTATAATTAAATTATTTTAAGAAATCCTTTTTAATAATCCTTTTATTTAAGACGTTATTATATATCTTTATTAACGTTACGCTTAATATAACGGTAAAATATTTCTTTATGCGTTTTAAGGAATTAAGTCTTTTTATTATTAACGGAAGCCTATAATTAACGATTTTAAGCCTTAAGTAAAGAATTATATTCTCCTTTTCTATATTTTTTAACGTGGTTTCTTTCTTAACTTTTTTAAAACGTAATAGGTATATCTTATTTATTATAACGGTAAATAATTACCTTAAAACCTTAATTAACTTATACTTTCCCTTATTAATTTAAGCCTTAAATTTCTTTAAACTTTTTTTTATTTTTAAAAATATTATATTAAGGAAAATATCTTTATTTTATAGTTTACGTACCGTAATAATTTATTCTATTAATAATTTTATTATTACCTTAAAAGTTTTTATTAACTATAATAAGTTTACCTTTACCGCCGTATTCCTTTTTTTATTATTAAATAAACGGATTATTATTATTTTTACCTTCCTTAATACGGCCGCTTTCTCCTCCGTTATCCTTTTATTCTCTATTACGGGTATTTTTTATATTACCCTTATTGCCTAGCTTTTTCTCGTTTAAGGGGCCGCCGTTTTTATACTTTTATTATATATACTTAATTTTTATTAGACTGACTCCGCTGGCGGCACGCCGGCGGGACTAGTAAAGGTAGGTATAGAAGACGTAACGTTACGGTCTGGATACTTAAGTATTACTTTAATAAGTAGATTGGTAATAAGATTAATTCTTAAAGAACTTAGAAAGAATTAAGGTATAGCCTTTACTTAAGGTAAAGGTAATAATTACCTTACTTTACGCTTATTAAGCTACGGCTTATAAATAACGTATATTAAGGCCGTTATTAAGGCTTTTTGCTAAGGTTTAACGGCTTACTTTAACGTAGTAATATAACGTATTATTATAATGCCGGCGTAAAGATAACGTTAACTATTAATAATTATCTCCCCCTTTATACGTTAATCTTTAAGGTATAGAAAGATATATTTAAGACGTTAACGTAAAGCCGGCTAAGTATAAGGCTTATTAAAAACTTATTATTAAACCTAATAAGAAAAGGGTAAAAAGAAAAGAGTTCTTAAATATATATGTAAATATAATAATATCTATTTAATAATAATATAATAGGAATATCTTACGTTAATAAAAAGTTAACGTAACTTAAAGAGCTTATTAAAAACCCTTTTATAAAACTTAATAAGAAAAGGTAAGTAAAAAAAGAGTTTTTATAATATTAATTAATAATTACTTAAGGTTTTACTATTAATTTATTACGCTATAATAAAGGTAAGCGTTATTATAAAAACGGCGTGTAATTATAATAAGGTTTTTATCTTATTTTAAACTTTTTCTTTTTTCTCCTTAATAGTTTTAATCGCTTTTATAAATATAATATATTAAGGGTTTATATAAGTATCTATAAGTTAATATATATATAGTTATATACCCTTATTATTTATATTATTATTATAGTAAGTAAAACTAATATTATATAGGTATTTTATTTACGTTAATAGTCCGTTTATTTCGTTTATTAATATTATATATAAGTTAATCGATATTGGGTAATATAATTTACGTTAATATATCGTTAACATAAACGTAAATATAATATTAATAATAAGTATAATAACGCCTTATTCTACCTGCTTTTTATAGGGTAAGTTACGTTACATACGTAACCCGTTACCTTACCTGTGGTATCGCCGTAAATAATACCCTTCCCGTTATATTCCCGTAAATATCTTAACGCCGTTATACCACCGTTATTCTAATATATATATAGTTCCCGGACTGGTTATAGTCCCGGGTAATTCGATAAATATATAAATATTTTTCTATCGATACGCGGTTTATTAGGGCGTAAGCTTAATACGTATAAAAGTATAATAAAATCCTTTAAGATTTTAAAGTTTTCCGGTTAAATATTAATTAAATATTAATTACCGCCGGTCGGGCGGAGTATATATTCCGTTAAGTTACTTTAGAAGTTAAGGGGGAGGTATTAGTCCAAAAAATCAAGAAAAAAGTACTTATTACTTACGTTAAAACGGCGGAAAGGGAGGTTATCCGGCTTAAAGAATAAGTAAATAAATTATAATATAATAATAAGATAATAGCGTTAACGTTTAATAATTAAATCGGTTTAATATAAAGGGTCCGGGCCCTTTATAAGAGTTAACTCCGTCGGGGAATTATTTTTTATTTCTTAACCTTATATTTAAAATAAAAAGATAAGACCCCGAGTTTATAATATCCGGTAATTTAAAAGGTAAAAAGGAGGAGGGAGATACGGGCTTTAACCTATTTAAAGAAAAGGAAAAGGAGGTTATACCTTTTTTAATAACGCTATTAAAGGGGTCGGCTTTAACTTTTAAGAATAATACCTTAAAATTAAATTAAAAAGCTTTTCCGGTAAATAATATTAAAAAAAAGCTTTTAATTAAGGCGGAAAAAAAGGCAGAAAAAAAAAGGAAAAAAAAAATTAAAAAAATATAACGCCCTTATACTTATCCTTAACCTTATTAATCTATTCGTAAAAGGAGAGGGCCTACGTTAACGTAAAATTATAAATTATTCTTTTATTTTTATATATTAATATTATTAAAATTTAACGTTAAACGTTAAAGTTAATAACGTTAAACGTTAAACGCTTATAATCTATATATTATTAAAAAATAATAAGGTAGATAATATTATTAAAATTATTAATATATTAACGTAAACTTAATAAATATATTTATTAACCTTTTATTACCCTTAATAACTTTATTTCTTTAACTTTATTTATTTAATAATACGTCGGGCGTTTATAATTTAACGCTTACGCTTTTTTATTTTTTCCGGTATTATTATAATTATTATTAAAGTTATTTTTATTAATTATAATATTATAATAAAGATAATTGTTTCCGTAACGCCGGCTTATTTACGTACGTAATACCTATAATAAGTAAAGTTATTAATTAAAGCTTAAACTCTAATAATCTTACGGAAAAATAACGTATAAGGGCTAAATAACTATAATATTAATTATATATATAATTATTAACTATATATATAACCTCCGCTATTACGGCGTTATAATTTTATTTACGTTTTTTCTTACTTTATACTATTTTATTATATTATTCCCGTAGTTCCTAAAAGTACTTTAAGTCCGCCTTTAGTACTTATTAATTATATTTAAGGCCTTAATTAATTTACTTAATTTAATATTAAATACCTTTTTTACTTTTAACTTTATTAATAATTTCTTTAACTACTTATTCCTCTTCGTTATTAATTAATTTAGGTATTTATATTATAGCCTCCGCCGTTTAATCGCCGGTATAAGTATAATAAGGCTTTAAAAAAGAAATATAAATAATAAAATAAATTTAATAAATAATAAAGAGGAATAAGCGGTATATTTATATTTTAATTTTATTATTAATTTTAAAAAGTCTTATAAATCGGGGCGTAAGCTTCTTATTTAATTATTTTAACTTAAGGTTTTTAATATTTAATATTATTAAATCATTAACGTTATATAATTTTAATTTATATTTTTTATTATATATCTTTTAAATCAATTTAATAATATAATATTATTAATTTATTAATATTAATCGTATTTTATATAATATTTTAACTTTATCTTTTATTATAAATATTTCCTTTTTTATAAGTTTATTTTTAGGTTTAAAATAAATATTTAAATTATAGCTATATATCGTTATAAAAAGGCTATAATTTAAAGTTAAATATTCTGAGTTTATATAAGTAAATTTAATTAAAAAGAATAATTTTACTTAATTTATTTACTTGGAACTAATAAAGGTTTTTAAATATTATTTAAAACCTTAATTTTAACGTTTTATTTAATTATTTATTTATAGGTAGAAAGCGGTACTTAATTTACGCTTTATCTTTACGTAATAATATATTGAACCTTAAAATTTACTAATAAATAAAGACCCCCAATTAATTATAATTTTAGCCGGCGTATTATAACGTAATATGATTTCTTTAAAGAAAAAGTCCGTTAACATAATAATATCGATTTATTTCGTAACGGGGAAATATTTATATATTTTTATATACTTATTTATAATTATTAAAATTAAATTATAAATATTACCCTTAACTTTATTTACGGGTAAGCCAATAATAAAATTTATATTAAATTCTTTTTTAAAATATAACCAATTAAAAGAATAAAATAAGCTTACCGTAAAGGTAATAATATAATATTTTAATCCTTTAATAAGTATTATACGTTTTAATATAATTATTAATTTAAGCCTTTAAGCCGTTTTAATAATATTTACGGGCTAAAAGCTTATAAGTCTTTTTAGCTTTAAAGTGGCCTATTAACGGATTATTATAATATTTATTAATTAGCTTTTTTTTAACCGCTTTATCCCGGGGGACATATATATGGCCCTTATGGGTTATAAGGTTATTAAAATTGAATTTCTAAATATTATTATAATTTTAACGAGAATATATTGGCGTTATATTATCGTCCTGGAAAAAATGGCGACGAACAACGGGACCCTAGAGGTCAGAAACGATGCATACGTATATAGCTTAAATAATAATAAGGATAATACCTTAAATACGATAAGCGGAAGCGGAATAATAAGGATAAAAAAGGAAAAAAAGCAAGCAATTTAAGTTAATAAGAACGGTAATAAGTTATATAAATAACGCGATAAATATAAAATAAAAAGGCCTTAAATTAAATAAGGAGCCTATAATTAATAAGATACGCGTAAAAGGATATATATAACGCGTAAAAGTATTATTATAAAGGGTAATAAATAAAGGGCGGAGGGAATAAGGACGGTACGCGGGGACGGATAAAGGGTAAACGGAGGCATAAAAGGCTTTATTAAATATATATAAATTAAAAAAGAATTAAATAAAGATAAAAAGATATTAAGTAAATAAGAATAAGCTATAAAAAAAGGTAATTACCGGATATATAGGGAAGAAATAAAAAGGGAAAAAGCGGTAAGAACGTTAAAAATTTTTTTTATAATTATATAAAAGAATATTATATTAAAGATTTAATTAATATTATAAATTAAATTATAAAGAGTAAAAGACTTTTATATAAAAATAAAAAAAAATTTAAAGGAATTAAAAAGGTTATATAAAGCTTAAAAAACAATAAGAAAAGTATTAATAAACGGAGGTAAAAGGAGATAAAAAAGATACGTATAAAATAAAAGAGCGATAAAGGAGGCTTTAAAAAAGGGAGTAAGGATAAGCTAGGTAATAAAAGCTATAAAAGCGGCGTTAACGTTAATAATAAAGGAGGTAAAAACGGGGGAGAAGGTAATAACGTTAAGGAAAATAAGGATAATAATTATATAATTATCGGGTAAAAAGGAAAAAAGTATAATAATAAAAATAAACTTATTATAATTAATAAAAGTATTTAAGGTAATAAAAAAACTATTAATAAAGTAAATTATTACGGTATATAAATTATAAAGCGGGGATATCCTCCTTAATATAGCTTTATTAAAAATGAAAAAGGGGCTAAAAAATTAAAGAAATAAACCGGTAAAAAAAGGTATAAAACGGCAAAGGTATTAAGGTAATCCTTCGTTATCGCGGTAAACGGGATATACTTAATAAGGTTTATAGGAAAAGAAAGGGAAGTTATTTTAAAGCGGATAAAAAAGGAGAATATGGTCTTTTACTTTAAGTTAAAAATCATTAATTATAGTTTCCTTATTATAATAAAGAAATCAGACGTTTTTAATTATATAAAAAGATACTTTACGGTTATTTTAAGTATAACGTTAATAAGGATATATAACGATATTTTCAATAAAAAAATAATAAAAAATAAGTTTTTTAAATTAATAAAACCTTAAGACTAAATAGCGGATATCTATTAATACTTTAAATATTAAGGGTATAAATATATTACTATAAGGTGCTTTAATAATATAAAGTACATAATATATACCGAAAAATATAATACGTATAAATACGTTAACTTAATAATAAAGGGTTTAACGAAGAATACGCCAAAATATATAACGTACGGTAATAATAATTACTTAATATAAGACTTACGGTATATAATAAGAGCGAAAGAAACCCAATATAAAGAAATTAAGATAATAATTAAGGTTTAACGTTATAACTTATATAAATTTAAACTAATAAAATAATTAAAAATAATTTTAAAATATAAATAAAGCTTATTAAATAAAGAAGGATAAAATATAATAATTAATAACGCGAAAAAAAGGAAGCTTATAATAATATTAACTTTTAAGGTTAACCACTTAATCAAGATTATTATTATAATAAAAAGATTAAAATAAATAATATTTAACCTTAAAAAGAGATTATTTATATAAATAAAAGTTAATAAAAAGAGCCCGATAAACGTTAATATTTAATATATTTACGCTTTTAAGGATAATATAATATAACGTACGTAAAGAAGTAATTAAAGTTATAATATTAATATTTAAATTTAAGGAAATAAAGGATATCGATATTATAATAATATAGGAGTTATTATATAGTTTATATATTTATTCTTTAATTAACCCGGAAGATGGTTTTTACTTAGCCTTTAAGGGTAATAAAACGATATAAATATATTTCTTTATTAATAAAAGGTTAAATATAGATAGTTAAAACGTTACTTATTATAAAGGGAACCTATATATATTCCGGATTATATAAAAGGGGGATATTAAGGGTATTTTAAATATTTATAATATATATAATCCGTTACCGGTTAATAAAAAAAAATTTTTTACGATTTTATTACTTAAGGATATTATAGCCGTACCCGGTAAATATTTTTTAATAAAGGACTTTAATTTTTATTACGTTTAATAGAATAAAAACGGTTATATAATTAATTATATTAAATTTAAGAAGTTATTAATAATTATTATATAGTTTAACCTTACGTTATTAATACCGAAAAAGGTTATTATATAAGAAAGCCGTAAACTTAAGATTATAATCGACTTAATATTTAACTCGGAAAGTATTATTAATTTAATTATAATATACAGACCTTAAAAAAACTTAAAATACGGTTCGGATTACGTTTTAATATAAATAACTTTAAATTAATTTATTAATATAATTCTGCTTTTACCGTTTAAATAAATATAAAAGATAATTAAGGAAACCAAAATATTAATAAAGATAATAGAAATAATATCTTAATTAACGGAGTATTTCCGGCTTAATAATAAGGAATAAATTAACCGTTTTATAAAGCGGATAATAAAGGCTTTAAATAAAGTAATTAACGTTATAATCTTAATAATAAAGCTATTTTAAAGAATTAAAACTTATTAAAATAAAAAGTATATAAAGGTAATTATAAAGGTAAAAGCGCTTATAAAATAAATTATTAAATATAAAAATTAAAAAACGCTTTAACGGTTAAAGGAAACTTAAAAAGAAAAAAAGAAAATTATCCAGAAGGTTAAATAAATATATTTCCGGGCTATAATATATAACTTAACGGTTTCCTTTTATAATATTTAAAAGCTAATAAAATATAATAAAGAATAAAATAAAAAATTTAAATTTATCCTTAAATTTTTACCCTTAAAAAGACCAAACGGTACGATAATAAATACCTTTAATAATAAAATTAAGGCTCTTAAAGGGGCGTTTTTTCCTTTATTACCGGAAATTAACTTAATAAATATTAACGGTACGGTATATCCTAAATTAATAATAATAAATAAAATAATAACCTAAGAAATAATAATTAAAACGATTAATAAACTAAAAAAAGATAAGGCTTTTAAACTTAACGGTATATTAAATAAATTCCTATCTATAATAACGTTATTATTTAAAGAGGTCTTTACTTATTTATTTTAAGCCTATTTTAATATAAGATATTACCCCCGTAAATTTAAGGAAATTAAGATAATTATCCTTAAGAAGCTAATTAAATTAAATTACTTAAAGGTAAAATCATATAAACTTATAATACTTTTTTATACGTTAAGGAAAACTTTAAAGATAATAATTATAAAAATCTTAAATAATTATATAAAAAAGTATAAGTTACTCCTTAATTAATAAATAAAAATAAGAAAAAAACGGTTAACGGAGACGGTTCTTAAAAGCTTAATTAATAATATATATACAGTATAAAACTATAAGAAAAAGTACGTTATAAGTTTTTTTTCCTTAAATATTATAAAGGCATTTAATAAGGTAAATTACTAAAAATTACTATATAATTTACGGAAAAAGAAGGTCTTATTTTTCCTTATAAATTAAATAAAAAATTTCTTAAGTAATTAAACAATATTAATTAACCTAGGATAAAAAATAAGTATAATAAAGCCCGTAATAATAAGGATTCCCCAGGGGTTACTTATTTCCTTAATCTTATTCTTATTCTTTAATAATTTATTTATTAAAAACTTAATAAAGTTAAAATAGAAGGTTTAAGTAAAGGACTTTATTAATAATATTTATTTTTTAACTTATAATACGTTTATTTATATAAATTATTTAAAGTTAAAATAAGCTTATAAAGTCTACTTATAATAAATAAAGATATATAAGGCTTAATTCACCTTATATAAATATAAGTTTATTTATATAATAAAGAACTTAAAGTTATATAATATAATAACTATAATAAACTTAAATAATATAATAATAAAACCAGAAGTTAATATTAAAATACTTAATTTATAAATTAATAAAAAACTAGACTAAAAGGATTATATAAAAAAGGTTTAAAAAAAGATAATTTCATAAGAAAAAGGCCTTATTTACCTTATGGCGTTAACGTAAAAAGTTACCTTATAAAAAACTAGAACCGTTTATTAAGCGGTTATAAAGTTTACGATAATATACGTAATAATTATTTAATACGTACTTAAAAATATATTTAAATATAAGAAAAAGCCTATTTAATAATTATAAAAGGTTTAAAACCGATATTTAAAAATAATAAATAAAATATATAAAATAATTCTTATCCCGGTATTAAAATTTAAGGTTTTTATATTATTAATAAAATTAATTTTAAATTAAATAATTACTTAAATAAAACTTAAAAAAAATATAAACTTAATTACGTTAATAAGAAATAAACGTATTCGTTAAAATTATAAAAAACCTTAAATAAAAAAGCGTAAAGAAGCGGTACTTACCCCCTTTATAAAAGTTAAATTAAAGTAAATTAAAAAAAAGGTCAACTTAATTTACGTTTAAGAAGTTAACGTAAAAATATATAAACTCTTATTTAAAGTAAAAACGGCGGAGGAAAAAAAGGCTATAAAAGTAAAGTTAATAACGATTACCCTATAAATTATAAAAAGGTAAATAAAACGTTAATATAAATATAAAAAATCAATCTCTTAAGGATAACGGTACTTAACGTTAAATAATAATAAAATTATTAATAAGTATCTCCGGCGTTACGGAATTATAAGGAAAAACGATAATACGTTAATAATTTAACTCTGGATAAATAAAAATAATTTAATTTATTTCCTCTTTATTATATACGCCGGTAACCGGATTAACGTTAACTATAAATATAAATAATGAAAATAAAATACCGTATATATATTAATCTTTTATTTATTATTTAAGGAGCTTAAATTAAGATTAATTAAAAGGGTAAGGACCAACGATTATTATTAAATATTTATTAGTAAAAAGGGTATTAAAACGGCCGTTAAATTTATAATAGTTACGGGCTTATTATTATAGTTCGGCTTAATTAAGGAAATAAAGAAAATAGTTAAGGACTTAATTAAGAAACCTTGCCGCTAACTTAAAGGTAAAAAGTAATAACGGGAAAATTATATTTAATAAGGGGTTAAAGGGGCTATAAATATTAAAATAATATAAAAAGCAATATTATATCGGTTAATAAAGTCGTATAAATAAGGTAATAATAATATACGTATTAATAAAAATATTTAATAATATAATTAGAATTCTGAAATTTTAATATTAAATAAATTTATAAAGTAACGGAAAAGCAATAGGTTTAAAGGTAACCCTTAAATAAATTTAATTATAATATTATAAGTTTTCTTGGAAAAAACGTATAAATAAATTCCTATTCTTTAAACGGCCGTAAATACTCTTAACCCTTAAGACGTAAATAAAGGCTAGGTAAATACCGGTTTTTATTCTTAACGTTATAGATATCGGGTTTTTTGCGGTTATCAGTAAGGTTAAATAGCCGAGTATTAAGGAACGCCGGAATTAGCTTAGCTAGATCCGTAATATAAATCAATCAATCAATTAATCAATATTATCGTCCTTAATCTTATATATAAATATATTATTAACCTATAAATCCTTAATAAGTAACTTAATCGGCCTAGATTTTTTATAAGGTTTTTTAAGTAGTTATTAAATCTCTTTTTACGGAATAATAACTTAAATACTTTTTAAAGTAAACAATAATTAATAATTAATAGCCGCCGTCCGTTAACGTTCCGTTAACTTATCGGATTAAAGTATAAGTTTATTCTATAAAATAAATAATAAAAAAATATTAAAAAATAAAACTTTTTTATAATTTAAACGTTTTAATAAAGGATTAATAAAGTTTATTTTATTTTAATGATAAAATACTTTAAAGTTATAATTAATAAGTTTTAAGGCCTATTTAATTTAATATAAGTTTAACGCCGGCTATTTTATAAACCCTTAAAAGTTATTATAATTTATTTATATTTAAATAACTTTAAAGTTCTTTTTTAAATAATACTGTTATTATTTAAACGTTATAATAATAACGAAAAGCTCTTAATTATACGTTTTATAATTTTATTTAATAAAGGTTATTTTTCTGGATTAATACGTAATTAAACGTTAATAACCTTTTTCAAACTATTAAAATAAAATATTTATAATAATAAAATTAAATATATCGGTTTCTATTTATATCCCCCGTTTTAAGTTAAAATAACGGAGTAATAACGCGTTAATAAATATCTTATAAAGCCGGCGGAACGTTATATCTGCCGTATTATTTTATTTTAACGGACTAACCTTCTTCCTTCTTTATTACCCTTAAGTAAATTAATTAAAAACTTAATTATCCTTAAATATTTATAAATAAAATAATGATAAAAATTTATAAAGTTTAAAAAAACTTATACTTCTTAATAAGTTTTCAGGATAAATTAATTTTTAATAATTTAAATATACTTTTAATCCATTTAAATCCCTTTAATAAAAACGATAAACCTTAAAAACTTTACTTAAATAATATTAAATTAATATTTCTTAAGGTTAACGTAAAGTTAAAATTAATAAAATCGCTTAAGAATTTATTAAATATAACGTTAATAATCCGCCGGATTCTTATTAAATATTAAAATATCGTTTAAATAAACTATATAAATTATATCGATAAAATCAATAAAAGTATAATTAATATAAGCTTAAAAGGTTACCGGGGTATTAATTACCTTAAACGGTATAACGAGATACTTAAAGTAACCATAATATATACGGAACGCCGTCTTTTATTTATTATTAGACTTAATCCGTAATTAATAATAGGTATCCTTAAGGTTTAACTTAATAAACCGTTTAAAGTTATTTAACCGGTTAAAAGTCTCGGTAATTAAGGGTAATAAATATTGATTTTTAATTATAACTATATTCAATTTACGGTAATTAATATAAAGATAAAAATTATTATCCTTTTTAAATATAAAAAGGATCGGGGCGTTTATAAGTAACGTTAAATAATAAATCCAACCCCGGGCTATAATATCCTTTAAATACCGCCGGAGCTCCGTTAACTTTACCCGAGATAAATTATATAAAGGACTATATAATAACTCTTTATTATTTAAGTTAATAACGTAATCCCTTTATTTTAATTTAAATAAAGTATTAATTATATTATTAAAAAAGATATTTATATACTTACTTAACTTTTTTAGGATACTCCGGTTAATAGAGTTTTTTATTATACTTATATACGTTAAATTACTTTAAGGGATTTACGGTATTTTTAAGCGCTCCGTTGTTACGTTAACGTAAATAATTATAAAAACCTTATTAATTTCCGTTAAATTTTAATTAAAATTATAAATATTATTAATTTATAATTTATAAAAATTAACCTTAAAGCATTATTTATCCGCTACCGGATCGATTATTATTTATAAAATATATAAGGTTAATAAATTAAGGATTACGTTTGGACCTTTTTAATTAATAACGTAAAAAAATATTTTATATTATTTTTATTACTTTTAATTATTAATTAAATAATATTATAATTAATAAATATTATAATAAAAAATCTGCTTATTATTAAGAAAAGCCGTTTATAATAAGATAACGGAGGTTAATTATAAGTTTTATTAAACCGTATATATTTATAAAATTAAATTCACTTAAATTTTAATATTAATTAATATACTTAATAATTAAAGATTATCTTAAAAACTTATTTAACTTTTAATAATAAAAGCCGGGTATATTTTTAATTATCTTTTTATTAATTTTGACCTTAAGGCACCGTTAAAGCTTTATCGTTTTTTAATATATTATTTTTTTTATAAGATTTTAGGTTTATTATTAAGATTTTATTTTATAAGATAATAAAATAATCGGATATATAATAGCCCTTTCCGTAATATATATAATATTTAATATTTTTATTTATTTTAAAGGTAGCGTTAAAGTTTTTAAATATAGTTTTATACTTTTAGTTATGAAAATTAATTTTAATAAGGGTATATATTGGCTTTAAGCCGTTAAAATTAAATTTAAATGCCCTATTTTTAAGGGATTTATCCTTATTAACTTTTTAATTATTATTAATAATATACTTTAAGTTATTTTCCTATATAATTATTACCGTTATAATATCGTCCCGGGTTCTTAATATTTTATTAATTATAAGGATTTTAATTTTAAACTCCGGTAAAAACTTTATAAAGAATATATAAATATAAAATTTATTTAATAATAATAATAAATCCTTTTTTATAATCTTTAAAGTATTACGGAATTATATTATTTTTTAATTAAAGCGTTATTTAATATCCTTAAATTATTTATAATAAGTAAATTGGCGGTTTTCCGGATTAATTATTAAGTTTAAGAATTTATCTTTAAGTTCTTAATAGTTTATTCTATTGATTTCCTTATCCGGTAAATTAAAGATTTTATAAAAAATAGACCTTAAATAAAAAATTACCTTTTTTTTCTCAATAAAAAAGTATTTAAAATAAAGTATAAATTATCTTTTTAAGTTAATAAATTACGTTTAATATTTACCCTTAAATTTATTTTAATATAGCTTAAATTTTTCCGGATAAAAGGACTTACTTTTACGGGGTAAAATAAAAGTTATTAATAATATACCGTTAATATAAAGCTTAATAATAAGGTTAATACGGGGGAAAATCCCGGAATATAAACCTTTATATTACGCGTTAATACGGCTAGATATATACTTTTAATAAGTACGATTCTTAACCTTAAGCCGGTTAACTTTAAATTGTAGTTTTAAAAGTTAAATTTATTAAGCCGTAATATTATAGCGGTATTCCGTTATTTTAATCTATTTAATTATAATAAAGGAATTCTTAATTAAAGGGTAAATATCGCTTTTTTATTTTAAGGTTTATTAAATTAATTAAGTATTTATTACGATAATAACGTTAAGCCTTCTCCTTAATAAAGAAGAAGAATTAAAATATTAAACTGACTCCGTTAACGGTACGCCGGCGGGATTAATAAAAATAAGTATAAAAAACGTAACGTTACGGTTTAAATACTTAAATATTACTTTAATAAGTAAATTAATAATAAGATTAATTCTTAAGGAACTTAAAAAGAATTAAAGTATAGCCTTTACTTAAGGTAAAGGTAATAATTACCCCGCTTTACGCTTATTAAGCTACGGTTCATAAATAACGTATATTAAGGCCGTTACCAAGGCCCTTTACCAAGGCCTAACGGCCTACCTTGGCGCAGCAGTATAGCGTACCACTGTGGCGCCGGCGCAGAGATGGCGCTAGCTGCTAACAATTTTAAACCGCTATTTTTACCTTTTATTAATACCTTTATTCCCGCCCCTTAAAAGCCCCGTAGGCGTTCTGTTTCCCTTAACTTTATCCCTATTTTTATATAAAAGTCCCTTACGCTTTTTAATTTAATCTATAATATCGGCCAGGTTTCTAACGTAATATCCTTCCACTTTACCGTAAGGAGTCCTTTTAAGGCCTTTATTACCTCTTTTACCGCCCTTTTACCCTCTTTTACCCGACGATATATTATTTCCGCCCCTTATTTTTAGTCCTTTAAGGTCCCGTTCTTCTTATTAGCTTTATTTTTTTTTATATACTTTTAATAATACTTTTACCGCGGTCTTCCCACCTTTTCCCCCTATTTATACTTTTCATTATTAATACCGTATTAGCCTTCTTACCCCCTTATTTACTTATTACCTCCGTATTATTATTACGCATTTTACGCGCTTTAATATATATATTCTATTAACCTTAATTCTTTTACTTATTTTAAGTATTATCCGGCTTATTATTATTATATTGCCCGTATATGTTATTACCGTTTCTATTAATATAGGTTACTTACCCGTTTACTATTTTATTCTTAACCATTACGCCACTTCCACTTATCGTACTTAATATACTCCCCTCACTGTCGCTAGAGCTATGTATATACGCATCGTTTTAGACCTCTGAGGTCCCTTTGTTCGTCGCCATTTCCATTTCTATAACTTAATATAATTAAAACTAAATCCTAATAAGTATTAATAAACTTATTATATAGTTTATTGAAAAATAAAATTTTTAAATAATATAAATTTATTAGTATAAATCCGAAATTATAATTATTTTGAAGAAAACTATTTAAATTTTCCGGAGATGGTTCAACATTAAAGTAACCTTTATATGTTTTAATAATAAAAAAGGTTTATGCTACCTGAGATATTGATATAGGGCGGACCCGTAGGGAGATAGAAAAGCAGCAGGTCCAGGGGCAACCCTTAAAAGAACAATAGTTTTTCTTCAAAAAAGTATATTAATAAATTATTATTCTTTAAACAGCCGTAAATATTCTTTATATTTTAAAATAAAAATTAAGGCTAAATAAATACGGGTTTTTAATTTTAACGTTATAAATAGAAGGTTTTTACGATTAATAATAAGGCTTAATAACTGACTATTAAAGAACGCCGGAATTAACTCAGCTAGATCCGTAGTATAAATCAATCAATCAATCAATCAAAAAAGCTTGAAGAATTGAATTTCTTTATTTCTATATCAAAATGAATCTAAATTAAAAGCCTTTAATATTAAACATACTTATATAGAGAAAATACTCGGAACGAATAGGCAAACTTTTATTTATTTAAGTAAAAGTTTTATAACTTAAAGTAAATTTACAGGTTTATTTATAACTACCTACGATATAAACAATGGGGTTCTCAATAAACCGTGTATTAATAAAGAATTACTTATAGAAAATACCTCTTAAGATAATTATTAAATATAAATTATTTCTTAGTTATCTTAAAACTTATAGACATAAGGTTATTTATTACATAAGTCTATTCCTTAAAAAGATAACTTGATTTTTTGAACTTACATTGGCTTTTTTATCGGTTATAGAGGAATAAATATGTAGTTAATAGAAAGCAATACATGTGCAAAAAGGAATCTTCTAGCTTAAAAGATATGAATATTATATAATTAATAAAGAAATCCTTTTTTAGTATTTTTTTTTTATTTTGAATACCTCATTTTTAAATTTATTTTATGTAATTATAAAGGTTTTTAAGAGTATTTAGAATATAAATAACGATAGAAATAAAGAATTACGATTATACCGTTTATTTAAGAAGAAAAAGAGAAAAAAATAAAAATAAAATCTCGTTATTCCTTTTATCTTTATTATTCTTATGGGGTAATATTATCCATTTTTTGGATAATATTATTAAGGATTTTAATTAATATTTAATATTAAGTAAAATTAATTCTTAAATAAAAATTCTCGCGAATAAGGGAAGAAATACCCTGAATAATATATTATAAAACGATTTCTTTAACGTATTTAAGGTTGTTATATGGAAAGGCCATTGCCAAGGCCTTTACGGGCACTAAGGCCTAAATGGGTATAGCGGATGCCTGGTGCTTGGTATACGCACCTGGATATCTTACTCGCATTGCATTTATATAGATTATTATTCATATACTTACCACCCACTATTATAGTGCATTTACTTATGACCCAAAGGTCCATAACAAAAGTATTATTAATAATAAAGCCCTAAAAAAATCTAAATTATAAATAACCCGGTTTTTATATAAGGATAATATCTTACCGGAAAATATAATACGTTATAGAAAAAGAAAGGTTCTTAGTAAGTAAGTAATCAGTAAAGGAAACCAGTCTTTTTATATTGCCTTTATATTTTTATCCTTATCTATATTTTCTATAAAGTAAATATTATATTATTATTAATCACGTTATTAAACCCGTCTTTAATAGGAATATAATTGTACTAGGATTATTTATTATTTAAGTCAAAGTTTTATTATAAAGGGATTTTAGTAACAATAAATGAAGAAATTAAGGGTTTATAAAGAGAGAATATAAAAATAAAAGTTTAATATAAGTACGTTAATAAGGTTAATAAAAACTTTATCCTTATTATATAAATATAATATATAAACTCAATAATAAAGGGGTTTTTTTTAAACTATAAGGTACGTTTATATATGAGAGAATATCTATAATATATAATTTAAAACACGTTTATGATATTACTTACAAGCCGTATATTCAAAATTGTAAAAATACTTATCGTTATATAAGACTTTAAATATTATTAATGTTTTCATAAATAGCGATATTAACGAATTTATTTACCTTAAACCCTTAAAAGGGTAAAAGAGACCGGCCGTTTTATTATTCTTATTATAAGTATTATATAAGCTTAAGTAGTTATTAACTTTATAATTTTATTATCTAAAAAAAACGTTAAGTGGATTGAAATTAAAATAAATTACGGACGTGAAATGTTTTTTATTAATAAATATGTAATATTCTTCTTTTATCGATATTATTATTATTAGTTCTATTAATTAATATATTAAAAAGGTTAATAAGTTTTAAATTAAACCTCTTGAGATATAGAAAATAAAATATCTTAATAAAGTAAAATAATTCCTTAATATCTATATTATCCGTAATAAAAACCTCCGTTGATTATGTCTCTTTTTAAGGATAAATCTATAAATAATAATAAAATAAGTTTAAGCTCTTATAGATTATTTAAAGACTTTAATCAAAAACGATAAATAAGTGATATTATGGTAAATCTATATATATTAATAAGGGATAAATTCAATTAATATCTTAATAATAATAATACGTTTACAGATAAACCTTATATATTTAAAGCTATCATAATTCCTAATAAACTTATCGGAATAACATTGAGAAGGATTTAACAAAGTGGTAAGATATTTAAAATTAAATAAACAATATATTATCGTCTATAACGTTAAGTTCTAAACCCTTATACCGTTTTCATTATTTTATTAAACGCGGTATTTACGGATAATTTAAATATCCGGTTAAAGCTTATAAAATTATAGCTTTAAAATCTTTAATAAACTAATATGTTAAAAAGCCTTAAAATAAAAACCCGTTATTATTGATTTTGTAAAAGCCGAGTTATATATAATGATAATAACAAATAAGAAATAATTATAATAAAACCGGTTTTTTAAGGAGATTAACTTGAATGTAACTTATATAATATATATTCAATATAATAATATATAAATTATACGGTTTCCTATTGATAATAACTTATAGTTTATTATTAAACTCTGTTATATACATGAATATTACTATTAACTCCGTTAAAACATTTGTCACGAGAATGCGGTATGGATAGTAATAAAGTAAAGTATATATGAATGATAAGTAGCTATCTAGCAATGAAGGTGAGAAATATGAGTATGCGCGCCAAGTACCGGAATAAGTAAAGCCCGGTCCGTGCCAAGGAATCCTCCTATGGTCAATACCGTAATAAGATTAAAGATAAAAGTATTTATAATAAATAAAGCTTTACTATTATTATCTTTGGGGACGGTTTAATAAAAGTATTTTTATTATAAAGATACGGAGAATTCTTAAAGCTTTAAGTTTTAAGGACTATAAACTTATAAACCTTATTACTTAATACCATTTAATAAAGCCCCGGCAACGTTATTTTTAAAAGATTTAGTTTTTAGAAAATTACGACTATAAACCGGGTACGCGATAACTTTTTTAAGTTCAATTGTTCTCGCGGTTTTTTATCTTTTCTATTTTTTTTTACTTTTTATAATGGGTAGTTAATAATAGTTACCTTTTAATGTTATATTAATTAATTGATTGATTTATCTTACGGATTTAATTAAGTTAATTCCGGCGTTCCTTAATAATCGGTTATTAAGCTTTATTAATAACCGTAAAAGCTTAATAATTATAATGTTAAGATTAAAAAGTAATATTTATTTAATTTTTATTTTTATTTTAAAGGATAAAAGAATATTTAACGGTTGTTTAAAGGATAATAATTTATTTATATACTTTTCCCAAGAAAACCCATAATATTACAATTAAGTCCTCTTAAGGTTTACCCCTGGACCTACTGCTTTTTCATCTCCCCACGGTCCGCCCTGTTTCAACTATATATATATATATATATATATTACCAAATCTGCGACCTGCTCGGATCGAGTGAATAAAAAAATGGATTTATATATTGAAACCGCTCGCGAACTACTTTTAAGTAAATTAACAAACTTACGAGCGCTTTAAGTCGTCTTAAGTAAGTTAAAAAAAAGTTAAAAATAAAAATGTTTTAAACGGTAACATAGCGAATTTTTTTATAATTTTTTTTATTAAGCTTTCTTAGCAACGGGTACACCCGTAGCGCCTTTTATAAGCCGTAATATTTGACGTTTATTAAAATAGATTATAAATTCAGTTACTTTAATTAAAAGTTATCTTTAAAGTTAATAATTTATCCTTAAAAAGGGGGGTAATTAAAGGGGGTAATTTAATTAAAAACACGTTAAGTTAAGAAATTCATAAATAAGTAAGATACTTACGAGTAAACCAGATACTCGTAAGCGCTTAAAGGTTAAGTGAGAAACTGATATACTTTTAACCTGCTTATTTTACTCGCGTACGCTTGAAGCACTCGGAACCGGGTTCATAAATTTGCAGATCTACCCGGGGCTTAATTAAGTATATATAAAGCCCCGGAGCCGGTCGGTATATAAAGGTTTTATCGTTGTGGTTATTGTCGTTATTACTCGAATTTTTTACTTTTTTACTTTTTTAAACCCGTATTTATTATTACGATGTTCCTGTGATACCGATAAGGCTTAAATGTATATCAGCAAATCTGCGACCTGCTCGGATTGAGTAAATAAAAAAAATTCATTTATTTACTTATACCGCTTATAAGTTATTTACGAGCATCCAGGGAAATTCACGAGCGTTCCGAACGGTCCCGAGTGGATTAAAAAAAGTTAAAAATAAAAACGTTTAAAACGGTAAAATAATGGTTTTTATTTTTTATAATTTTCTTTATTAAGCTTTCTTAAAAACGCATATACCCGTAACCCCCCTTATAAGCCGTAATACTCAACGTTTTAAAAATTAATCATAAACTCGGCTATCTTAGCTAAAAGTTACCCTAGGAATTAATAATATGTAATATTAAGGGTGAGGGTACTTAAAGAGGGTAAATCAAAAAAGATGTTGAGTTAAAGATATTTATGAACCTTACGAGAATCCAATAAACTTACCAGTAAACCGGATATTTATGAACGCTTAAAAGCCAGGTAAGGGGGGATATACTCTTAAGCTGCTTAACCTGCTCGCTTGTACTCGGAGTGCTTATATGCTGGTTCATAAATATGCAGATATATATTAATAAAAGGGTAACTATATAAGGATAGACTGGATCGGTATTTTTACCGTCATAATAATATGGTCCTAAGGGGGTATATTAGCCGGTATATTACGGGCGTAAAGTACGGGCAAAAAGTGTTATAAAGCAGTTATATGAATGATATTAAGATATCCTTATAATACGTATAAATACCATTATTTGGCCGTATATCCCAGAACGCTTATTTCTTTACTTATAATCACCATTTATCTTTATAGATAAGTTATTATATAGATTATATAGAATGTATATATATTAGATACCTACTTGCTTACTGTACATCTCACAATATAACAATATATAAGTAAAACGGAACCTAAAGGATAAAGGAAAATAAAGGATAATAAAAGATAGATTTTAATTTAGACTTTTATCTTAAGAGAAGTTAACATAAAGGTAATTTAAAGTTAACGTAATAAAGGTTTAATTAATCGCTATGAGAACAAGAATAATATTAGACTGACTCCGCTGGCGGCACGCCGGCGGGACTAGTAAAGGTAGGTATAAAAGATATAATGTTACGGTCTGGATACTTAAGTACCACTTTAATAAATAGATTAGTAATAAAATTAATTCTTAAGGAACTTAGAAAGAATTAAAGCATAACCTTTACTTAAGGTAAAGGTAATAATTACCCCGTTTTACGCCTGTTAAATTCCGGCTTATAAATAACGTATACCAAAGCCGTTGCCAAGGCCCTTTACCAAGGCCCTTTGCTAAGGCTTAACGGCCTACCTTAACGCAGTAGTATAACGTATTATTATAACGCCGGCGTAAAAATAATGTTAATTATAAATAATTATCTCCCCCTTTATACGCTAATCTCTAGGGCATAAAGAAATATATTAAGAAGCTGGCGTAAAGCCGGCTGAGTATAAGGCTTATTAAAAATCTATCATTAAACCTAGTGAGAAAAGGGTAAAGGGAAAAAAGTCCTTAAGTATATACGCGAGTATAATAATATCTATCCAATAATAACATAATAAAGGTACCTTACGCTAATAATTAATTAACGCGACTTATAAAGTTTATTAAAAACCCCTTTATAAAACTTAATAAAAAAAATAAATAAGAAAAAAGTCTTTACGGTATTAATTAATAATTACCTAGGGCTTTATTATTAATTTATTACGTTATAATAAAGGTAGGTACTATCGTAAAAACGGCGTATAATTATAATAAGGCCTTTATTCTATTTTAAACTTCTTCTTTTTTTTTAAATAGTCTTAATCGCTCTTATAAGTATAATATATTAAAAGTCTATATAAGTATTTATAAGTTAATATATATATAGCTATATACCTTTATTATCCATATTATTATTATAGTAAATAACGTTAACGTTATATAAACATTTTACTTATATTAATAGTCCGTTTATTTTTATTTATTAATAAGATATATAAGTTTATTTTAATTTTTAAATAATATAATATATATATAATAACGTTTTATTAATATAAATATAAAAATATAATTTTAATAATATATATAATAACATTTTACTTAATTTACTTTTTATAGGATAAACTTTTATATTAACGGGGCCTTTTATTTTATTATAAGTATCGTAATAAATAATATGTTTCCCGTTGCTTTCCCGTAAGTATCCTTAATATTATTAAAGCGTTATTACTTTAATATATATATAATTCCCGGATTAATTATAACCCCGGGTAATTCAATAAATACGTAAATATCGGTTAATTAATATATAATTTATTAAAGCGTAAGCTTAATATATATAAAAGCGTAATGAAATCCTTTAGAATTTTAAAGTTTTCCGGTTAAATATTAATTAAACGTTAATTACCGCCGGTTAAACGGAATATATATTCCGTTAAATTACTTTAAAAGTTAAAAAGGAAGTATTAATCCTTTAAATTAAAAAAAAGGCATTTACCGTTTACGTTAAGGCGGCGGAAAAAAAGGTTATCCGGCTTAAAAAGTAAATAAATTAATTATAATTTAATAATAAAACGATAACGTTAACGTTTAATAATTAAATCGGCTTAATACGGGGGGTCCGGACCCTTTATAAGAATCGATTCTATTAAGGAGTTATTCTTTATTTTTTAACTTTATATCCGGGGTAAAAAGATAGGACCTTAAATTTATAATATCCGGTAACCTAAGAAATAAAAAAGAGGAAAAAGATATAGGCTTTAATTTATTTAAAGAAAAGGAAAAAAAGATTATACCCTTTTTAATAGCGCTATTAAAAAGGTTGGTTTTAACTTTTAAGAGTAATACCCCAGAATTAAATTAAATAGCCCCTCCGGTAAGCAATATTAAGGAAAAACCTCTAATTAAAATAAAAAGGAAAACGGAAAAAAGAAAAAAAAGGAGGATAAAAAAAATATGATACCTTTATACTTATCCTTAACCTTATTAACTTATTTATAAGAAGAGAGGGCTTATATTAACGCGGAGTTATAGATTGTTTTTTGATTTTTATACGTTAATATTACTGGAGTTTAACGTTAAACGTTAAAGTTAATAATATTAAACGTTAAATACTTATAATCTATATATTATTAAAAAGTAATAAGGCGGACGATATTATTAAAGCTATTAATATATTAGTATAAACCTAATAAATATACTTATTAGCCTTTTATTATCCTTAATAATTTTATTTCTTTAATTTTATTTACTTAATATTTATTTAATAACGTATTAAACACTTATAATTTAACGCTTACGCTTTTTTGCTTTTTTTAGTACTATTGCGGTTATTATTAAAGCCATTTTTATTAAGTATAATATTATAATAAAAATAATCGTTTTTATAACGTTAACTTATCTATATACGTAATATCCGCAATAATTAAAGTTATGAAATAAAGCTTAAACTTTAATAATCTTACGGGAGGATAACGTATAGGGGTTAAGTAATTATAGTATTAATTATATATATAATTATTAACTATATATATAACTTTTATTATCGTAACGTTATAATTTTATTTACGTTTCCTTTTATTCCGTATTATTTTATTATATTATTCCCGTAATTCTTAGGAGTACTTTAAGTCTATTTCCGGTACCTATTAATTATATTTAGGGCTTTAATTAATTTATTTAATTTAATATTAAACGCCTTTTTTACTTTTAACCCTATTAATGATTTCTTTAATTATTTATTCCTTTTTATTATTAATTAATTTAAGTATTTATATTATAGTTTTCGCTATTTAATTATTACTATAAGTATAATAAAATTCTAAAAAAGAAATATAAATAATAAAATAAATTCAATAAACAATAAAGAAAAATAAGCGGTATATTTATATTTTAATTTTATTATTAATTTTAAAGGGTTTTATAAATCAGGGCGTAAGCTTTTTACTTAATTATTTTAACTTAAGGTTTTTAATATTTAATATTATTAAATCGTTAACGTTATATAATTTTAATTTATATTTTTTATTATACGTTTTTTAAGTTAATTTAATAATATAGCGTTATTAATCCGTTAATATTAATCGTATTTTATATAATATTTTAACTTTATTTTTTATTATAGGTATTTCTTCTTTTATAGGCTTATCCTTAAGTTTAAAATAAATATTTAAATTATAACTATATATCGTCATAAATAAACTATAGTTTAAAATTAAATATTTTAAATTTATATAAATAAATTTTATTAAAAGGAATAGCTTTATTTAATTTACTTATTTAAAATTAATAAAAATCCTTAAATATTATTTAAGGTTTTAATTTTAATACTTTATTTAATTATCTATTTATAAATAAAAAGTGATACTTAATTTACGCTTTATTTTTATATAATAATATATTAAACCTTAGAATTTATTAATAAATAAAGACTTCTAATTAATTATAATTTTAATTAACGTATTATACCGTAATACAATTTCTTTAAAAAAAAGGTTTATTAACGCCGCGGTATTAATTTATTTTATGACTAAGAGGTATTTATATATTTTTATTTATTTATTTACGATTATTAAAATTAAATTATAAATATTGTCCTTAACTTTACTTACGGATAAGTTGGTAATAAAATCTATATTAAGTTTTTTTTAGGGTACGGCCGGTTATAGGGTACGGCCGGTTAAAAGAGTAAAATAAGCTCGCCGTAAAAGCGGTAACGTAATATTTTAATCCTTTAATAAATATCGTATATTTTAATATAATTATTAACTTAAGCTTTTAAGCCGTTTTAATAATATTTACGGGTTAAGAACTCGTAAGTCTTTTTAACTTTAAAATAATTTATTAACGGGTTATTATGATATTTGATTGATTGATTGATTTATACTACGGATCTAGCTAAGCTAATTCCGGCGTTCCTTAATACGCGGCCTTTTAACCTTGCTAATAACCGTAAAAACCTGATACTTATAACGTTAAGGTAAAAACCGGCGTTTACCAGGCCTTTATCCTTTATCCTTTAAGGTAAAGGATGTTAACGGCCGTCCAGAGAATAGTAATCTATTCGTATACTTCCTATATTTTAACTCCCTAAGAAAATCCATAATATTACGACCGTGTCCTTATAGGGGCCGCCCCCAGGCTCGTTGCTCTTCCGCTCCTTCACACGTCTATACTGCCCTAACCTTGCGTAGCGCCTCTGATATTATAATATTTATTAATTAGCTTTTTTCTAACTGCTTTATCCTAAGGGACATATATATAACCCTTATAAGTAATAAGGCTATTAAGATTAAGTTTTTAAATATTATTATAACCTTAATAAAAATACGTTAATATTACGTTATCGTCTTTAATCTTATATATAAACGTATTATTAACTTATAGATCCTTAATAAGCAATTTAATTAGCTTAGATTCCTTATAAAGCTTTTTTAATAATTATTGAATCTTTTTTTACGGGATAATAATTTAAATATTTCTTAAAATAAGTAGTAATTAATAATTAATAACCGGTATCTATTAATGTTCCGCTGACTTATCGGATTAAAGTATAAGCTTATTCTATAAAATAAATGATAAGATAATATTAAAAAATAAGATTTTTTTATCATTTAAACGTATTAATAAAGGATTAATAAGGTTTATTTTATTTTAACAATAAAATACTTTAAAGTTATAATTAATAAGTTTTAAGGCTTATTTAACTTAATATAAGCTTAACGTTAACTATTTTATAAACCTTTGAAAATTATTATAATTTATTTATATTTAAATAGCTTTAAGGCTTCCTTCTAGGTAATACCGTTATTACTTAAATGTTATAATAATAATAAAAAGCTTTTAATTATATATTTTATAATTCTATTTGGTAAAGGTTATTTTTCTGGATTAATACGTAATTAAGCGGTAATAATTTTCTTTAAATTATTAAGATAAGATACTTACAATAATAAAGTTGGATATATCGGTTTTTATTTATACCCCCCATTTTAGGTTAAAATAGCAAAATAATAATAAATTAATAAATATTTCATAAAACCGGTAAAATATTATATTAACCGTATTATTCTACTTTAATAGATTAGCCTTTTTCCTTTTTTTATTACCCTTAAATAAATTAATTAAAGGCTCAATTATCCTTAAATATTCGTAAATAAAATAATAATAAAAATTTATAAAGCTTAAAAAGATTTATATTTCCCGGTAAATTTTTAAAATAAATTAATCTTTAATAATTTAAATATACTTTTAGTCTATTTAAATCCCTTTAATAGAAATAATAAACCCTAAGAACTCCACTTAAGTGATATTAAATTAATACTTTTTGAAATTAACGTAAAGCTAAAATTAATAAAGTTACTTAAGGATTTACTAAATATAACGTTAATAGTCCGCCGGATTTTTATTAAATATTAAAACATTATTTAAATAAATTATATAAATTATATTAATAAAGTTAATAAAAATATAATTAATATAAGCTTAAAAGGTTATTAAAGTATTAATTTACTTAAACGGTATAATAAGATATTTAAAGTAACCGTAATATATATAGAATTTTATTTTTTATTTATCGCCGGACTTAATTTATAACCAGTAATAAGTATCCTTAAGGTTTAATTTAATAAACCGTTTAAAGTTATTTAACCGGTTAAAAGTCTCGGTAATTAAGGATAATAAATATCGATTTTTAACTATAACCGTATTTAATCTATAGTAATCAATATAAAAATAAAAGCCGCCACTTTTCTTAAATATAAAAAAGATTAAAACGTTTACGGATAATATTAAATAATGAATTTAACCTTAGGCTATAATATCCTTTAAATACCGTCGGAGCTTTATTAACTTTATTTAAGATAAGTTATATAAGGGATTATATAATAATTCTTTATTATTTAAGTTAATAACGTAATCCTTCTATTTTAATTTAAATAAAGTATTAATTATATTATTAAAAAAGATATTTATATATTTATTTAATTCTTTTAAAACGCTTTAATTAATAGAGTTTCTTATAATACTTATATACGTTAAATTACCTTAAAGGATTTATAATATTTTTAAGCGTTCCGTTATTACGTTAACGTAAATAATTATAAAGACCTTATTAATCTCCGTTAAACTTTAATTAAAATTATAAACGTTATTAATTTATAACTTATAAGAATTAACCTTAAAATATTATTTATCCGCCGTTAAATTGATTATTATTTATAAAACGTATAAAGTTAATAAATTAAGGATTACGTTTAAACCTTCTTAATTAATAATATAAAAAAATCTTTTATATTATTTTTATTATTTTTAATTATTAATTAAATAATATTATAATTAATAAACATTATAATAAAAAATTTATTTATTATTAAAAAAAGCCATTTATAATAAAACAACGGGGGTTAACTATAAATATTATTAAATTATATATATTTATAGAATTAAATTTATTTAAGCTTTAATATTAATTAATATACTTAATAACTAAGGATTATCCTAAAAATTCATTTAATCCTTAATAATAAAAGCCGGGTATATTTTTAATTATTTTTTTATTAATTCTGACTTTAAAGCGTTACCAGAACTTTATTGTTTTTTTAATATAATATCCTTTTTATAGGATTTTATGTTTATTATTAAGATTTTATTTTATAAAACGATAAAATAATTGAATATATAATAGCCTTTTCTGTAATATATATAATACTTAATATTCTTATTTACTTTAAAAGTAATATTAAAATTTTCAGATATAACCTTATACTTTTAACCGTAAGAATTAATTTTAATAAAGGTATATACTGGCTTTAAGCCGTTAAAATTAGGTTTAAATATTTTATTTTTAAGGGATTTATTTTTATTGGCTTTTAAATTATTATTAATAATACGTTTGAAATTATTTTCTTATATAATTATTATTTTTACGATATTATCCCCGGTTTTTAATATTTTATTAATTATAAGGATTTTAATTTTAAGCTCCGATAAAAACTTTATAAAGAATATATAAATATAAAATTTATTTAATAATAATAATAAGTCCTTTTTTATAGTTTTTAAAGTATTACGGAATTACGTTATTTTTTAATTAAAGTATTATTTAATATTATTAAATCGTTTATAATAAGTAAATTAGCGGTTTTCCGGATTAATTATTAAGTTTAAAAGCTTATTTTTAAGCTTTTAATAGCTTATTTTATTAATTTCCTTATCCGGTAAATTAAAAATTTTATGAAAAATAAACCTTAAATAAAAAATTACCTTTTTTCTTTTAATAAAGAAATACTTAAGATACAATATAAATTATCTTTTTAAATTAATAAATTACGTTTAATACTTACCTTTAAATTTATTTTAATATAGCTTAAGTTTTTCCGGACGAAAAAATTTATTTTTATAAGGTAAAATAAAAGTTATTAACGGTACGCCGTTAATATAGAGCTTAATAATAAGGTTAACGTAAGGAAGAATCCTAGAACGTAAACCCTTATATTATACGTTAATACGGTTAAATATATACTTTTAATAAGTATAATTCCCGGTTTTAAGCCGGTTAATTTTAAATTATAATTTTAAAAATTAAGCTTATTAAACCGTAATATCATAATAACGCTTTACCGCTTTAATTTACTTAATTATAATAAAAAGGTTCTTAATTAAAGGGTAAATATTATTTTTTTATTTTAAGGTTTATTAAGTTAATCGAATTTCTATTATAATGGTAACGTTAAGCCTTTTCCTTAATAAAAAGAAAAATTAAAATATTAAATTAATTCCGTTAATAATACGTTAACGGGATTAATAAAGGTAAATATAGAAGATATAACGTTACGGTTTAAATACTTAGGTATTACTTTAATAAATAAATCAATAATAAGATTAATTCTTAAAGAACTTAAAAAGAATTAAAGCATAATTTTTACTTAAGGTAAAGGTAATAATTACCCCGCTTTATGCCTATTAAGCTACGGCTTATGAATAACGTATATTAAGGCCGTTATTAAGGCCCTTTACCAAGGCCCTTTATTAAGGCCTAACGGCCTACCTTGGCGCAGCAGTATAACGCACCACTGTAGCGCCGGCGCAAAGATGGCGCTAGCTGCTAATAAATAATTCCGGAGTTAAAAAGGATAATAAGAATAAGGATATAATTATACATTTATAAATTACTTAATAATAATCAGAACTGTAGAAAAATACCGAATTATATTTCTATTATCATAGAGATACCTGGTATTAATAAGGATACTGTATTAAATAAATACCTTTAACAATATAATTAGATATAAGAAAAGGATAATATTGTGTCAATAATTTAATTTTTAATTGGGTCTCTAAGTGGTTTTTTAAATATATTATTATAATTAACACGTTTCTTGGCGATTTTTATTATCCTTTTATTAATATCCCCTGCTAATAATATTTTTTTCTTCCGGGGGCTTATCCCACGTCGTAGTTCCGCCATTATAGTGGTTTATTATCTCGTTAGGCGTTATACGCATTTACTCTATCACCGTCGTTATGGCTATTCCAAATCCTTAATATAGTTATATAGAATTGATAATATAAAATAAAAACGTTGAAAAAACCTAAAATAACAAAGTTAAAATCCAGTAATCCATGTTATGAATCTAGAAAATAGATTATCTTTAAAAACTCTTAAAAAGAATTAAGAAGTAACCTTTATTTAAAAAACTTAATTATTAGTTGAGTAATACTTCTATATAAAACCATAATTAACATAATTAACTCTAGGGTTCTTTAAACCTTAATAGCCATATATAATACGGCGCTATAGCGCGTTATTGTAGCGCTAACATATAAAAAGCACTAATATAATTATATTTTTCAATTAAACATTTAAAATAAAAAGCTTCTGAAAGTAAGGTTAAACGTGTTATTCATAATAAAAGTTTTCTCTGAAGTATTATACTTATTATTAACATGAATTATATGTCTTTATTTCTTATCTGTAGCCTTTTCCTTCCTTTTTATTATTATTAAACCGACTCTTATTTCTTAATAGACTTATTCATTAATTAATAATAGTTTTATAATATTAAATTTCAAAGCTTCTAATTGCGATTAAAATTTCAAAAAGTCCTCTCTTTCTTTTAAACTCTAATATTAACAGCCTAGCTTTTAAATATTTTAAAATTCTGTTTTATAGATATTAAGTTTAAACTTTTTATTAAGCCTTTTAGAATTTTTAAAATACAATTTTAATTTTAATCCCTATTTTTAAAGACTTATTAAAGTTTTATATCCTTTTCAAGAATACTCTAAAACAAAAACTTATTATTAAATATATATAAATTTTTATTCTAATAATCAAAAAAACGAAAAAAAAGCTTATTTTTAAATTATCTTTTATAGCGCGTTAAGATAAGTTAATAAATTCAAGGTTTTATTAAATTTATAGTTCGTCAAACAATATATAAAAAACATGATTTATTATCTAAACCGTTCTATAGCTTTAATTTCAGAATATCGATTGAATAAAATAAAAAGGTTATGGAACTATTAATTTTTATACATATTTTCGGGGGCCGGTGGAGACCTAGTGTTAAGGAAGTAACATCGAATGAGAATACGTTAAGTCCATAGAGTGAACCTTGGTTCCTCAATAAATTTCATCCTTTATCTATACGCTAAGCTGTTCAACCAAAGTGCTCGCTTTAAATGGACTTGATACCTTCAACCAGAAAGCGACGGGATCACAAACGCATCGGTCGTGGCCATGCCGATCGCGACTACGTCGATCATTACGTTCCTAACCCGATAACCTGGACAATTGCGGCCTGGCTTCTCCTCCTTATACTCTGCTGCTTGATTGCTCGACCACCCAGTATTATCGCTTATTATAGGCAAGCTGTAATTGCCTATATCTCGACCAAGCTTATAAGTTCTGCTTCAATCTATCAGCTAGGAAATACCTTGCTCTACTGGTGCAATAGAATCATAATGTTAGGGTTCATCTCGGCATTCCCCAGCATCGGTAGATATGGAACAGACAGATTGGGGGAGTCAATCACAATCAGTGCTGCGGTTGCAAGTCACCCATGGCGAATCATATTCGTTGTTGCAACTATCCCATGTGTTCTAGCCTTGTGGCGAGCGCAGAGATTTAAGGGACTAGCTACAGTAATGACGGTGCTTCAGCAGATCATTCTGCTGGTCTTCGTCAGTTATGCACTTATGCTAGTTATCTCTGCCGGGTGGCTTATGGAAGGAGATTTCGGCTTGGAGGGTCAGCTGGAAATTCCGATGGCCTGGGCAGCACGCATATTTGTGAAGTTTAAGACCTGGCTGGAGGGTTGAATGAATGAGATGCATTCAGTATGGTAAGTCGCTTCCTGTCAATTCAGGAGCTCAAGTTGACTTTCAACCAGCCAACCTTGTCACTCAGCTATGGAATATCTCGGCGCATGCGGGACGCAGCAAGGAGCGTCAATGTACATTCATCAATCTTCTCTTGTGACTTAGTCTTCTCTTGCGACTCAGTCTTCTCTTGCGACTCAGTCTTCTCTTGCGACTCAGTCTTCTCTTGCGACTCAATCGACTTCTTCCACCGAGGTAGTAGCTTGGCGGAAGACCCCATTGAGATGGTCCATGATGCTCTTACTGAGCTCTTGGATACGGTCTTCCTGAATCATTTGATTCAGCTTCAATCCATGGAGGTGCTGCCTCATCCCCTCGTAAGCTTTTCCACTTTTGGTCATTCTGTGCTTGACACTAAAGAGCCACCGGCCCCGTCAGCATAAATCGTCATGTGAAGGCTTAAAGGACTAACAAATTCTGGTCCATCTCTTTTGAGAGGTAGAAAAGAGATCCGATATTCCCGATATCCCTCACAAACCAAGCTAATCTGTCGGCTGTATCCAGAAAAGCTCCGAGCTTGTCCGGGTCGAGCTCTTTCTCGATAAGGTTAAGAAAGGTTGCCTGGCTGATCTTACATTCGGCGCGGATGGCTTCAGCCAAATGCTCGAGGCACTGATTACTGATTATACCGTCTTTGCCTCGCAGTCTGGGGACTTGTAGCCCTACATGATGAAGCAGTATAAGCCAGCGAAGATGAGCAATGTCCCGAGGTCCTTGCTGTATCTGCACGTGGACATAGCCGGCCGCAATGATCTCAGTTGGTGAATTATATTGTCTGCCTTGAACCTGTTGGGGGAGGTGAAGGAGTGGTAAAGCTGGAGAATCTTCTGCGCTGGATTCCCAATGGCTCCGAAGAACTTCATGTTGTTCGAGCTCCTCAATAGCCCGAATCTTCCCCCAAGATTCATTGGGCTGGGGTCTTTTCGATCGATCTTGCTGCTTTCCCCGAGGACGCTTGACTCTTGTCTTGCCGGATGACTCATCGCTTGTGTCTGATTCACCTTCCTGTTGCTTTTCCCATTGACGTCTGGGCTTTTTCCTGCTGGACATCTCCGGACTGAAATCCCATTCTGCTTCTTCTTCTTGCTGTCTTGGATGACGTCTGGACTTTTTGCCGGCGGACCATACATCATCTGCATCAGGTTCGACTTCTTGCACGGGACGCTTAAAGCGATCCACGTAAGATTGCAGAGTATCGAGTTGTTGCTCGCTTACGCTATCCGTCGGTAATCTCAGGATAATCCGACTCGCCTGTGAAGCATTAACACCATATCAAACATGCTATACTTATGCCCACCTCTGGTGAAAGTAACTTCAGAAAGGCCTTTCCGAAAACCGCTACCTCTTCCCTTGTTAGCACGTCGGCATCCTGTGTCGCCATTGCATATATTCTCTCAGTCAAGATGAAGCGATCAGTGCAACAGGAGATCTGTGATGCCTCACTGACAGAGATCAAGCTTCCGTCCACGAGAAAGCTGTGGCAGTCTTGTTACCGTATCAGATGGCTGCAAGAGACAAAGAATTTGGGACCTCGGGAGGTAAAAAATTTCATAGCCCCACCAGCAACACTAGAGGTATCGAGTGTCAACACTCAGGCTATCACGTCATGCCTTGGGCAACACATTTCGATAAGGACCAAATCCAATAATATTGCTTTTATTGCGGATACGAATGTGTTTCTTCCAACGGCTCACCCTTACATCGCCGTAGGATCTTGAAAAGATGGCGGCCCCACTTGTCGATAGAAAGACTCTATTGCACGATGCTTTGCAACTGCAGGAAGAGAACTTTCTTGTCTCTTTTCCTGATCAAATCTGGGCGCAAGTCAACCAAATCTGTCAGGATATCGGGCCCGAAATCGCCCAAGCTTTAGAGGGGAGGGCACGAGCCAAGGTCACCCACTTATGTGCTAGAGCTAATGAACAAGGTTTCTTGACTACAAGACATATTTTCAGACCCGTTGGGATTATCAGATTCGGGAGAGTCGCAGGCGGAGTCGGAGTTATTTGCTTAGCTGCCGTACTCCCCTCCGTTCGTTCAGAGATACTGCAAAGGCTGAAGCAAATGGTCCATACAATCAGAGACTGCTTCCCCCCACAACCTCAGGGAACATCCTTGAACACGATACTGGTGGATGGTAGCCATCCTTCACAGGTATCAAGTCAAACCAACGCTACGGCTCGGGGAAGAAAGCGAGCTTTAACCCCTGACAACAATGGAACAAATACAGCTTGCTCACGTATTGCCAAAATAGCTAGAACAACTTTCTCGCTCTCCGGTGAAGACTCGATCAAACGGGAAATGTCTTCCACATCAACAAGAACAACGAGTTGCATCCAGACGCCGGCATGCAAACACCTCGTCTTACCAAACTCTCTTCTCTTGGAGGCTTTGGATCTGTCGGTGGGAAAAATCGATAAGCCGATTATGAGTCGGGAGCAACTGAAGGATATGGCATTCCGACTTGATGTGAAGTATATCAAGGACTGGGGTAAACGGCGAGTAAAGAAAGAAAAGGGAGGCCTACCTCAAAGTCCACCAAGATCCCTACATCCAATTAGCCAGGGTCTTTCTCTTTTGGAAGCTTTGGATCTGAGGGCAATTTGGATTGACATGTCAGTGGAGAGCCGGGCAAGGTTACGATATACGGCCCAAGTCTTATCACTCCAGATGGAACACCAACGCCCCGAAAAAAAAGGCGTTAGCAAAGCACCTGCCAGATCAAATAGCACAGAAAAGGAAATGCTGAAGAAAGAGCGTGCTGTCCTGAGGCTTAGCTGACTCCTTGGGCAAAGACTGCGATCATCCCATTATTGTTACTTCAAAGCCAAGAAGAGCCACCGGCCTTATCACACAGAACGGCGTCCTACGAGAGTCTCCCAGCCAAAGCATTTTTCTACATCAGTCAACGAAGCCGCAAACTCTGTCTAAACTGCTGATCCACTACACTGACCATTTGCGGGTCCAGCTGGATTGAAGACCCATCAGCAACCTCCTCAAGTAATGAACAGCAGAGCAAAAGCCCTTACGAGCTGATAGCTGGTGGATCCTCTGCACCTGAGAGGTACATATTTGTCATTTCCCGCTATGCGCCTGTCAGTCCACTTGTTAGTCTCGAACCTGATCAATCGCGAAGTCAGTCAATCGGTATTGACGACGACGCTATCGGTTGCAGTAGGAGAGGAGACCTTCAAAGTGCAAGAAATTGGTTTACTCGATCCAGAGCTGCTCGTAGATGACAAGGAGCCGGAGGAAATTAATGTCACTACTGGTAAAGACGTTGGACGCTGATATGCTTGTCAACTTAGCAAAAGGGCTACGAGGGATGGATGCGATGCTGTCACTGAAGAACGTTCATAACTCGATCTGCGTGGTGGCTTAGCCCTGACATGGTTTCCTACCTCCAGGCATACATTGCAGGGGGCCATGAAGAATGATTTGGGGATGTTTTGTAATTAAGCTCTTTGCAGAATACAAATTTCCTCAATCACGCGCTATGAATAACATGCAAGCTGCGAGATACACTGTAAATGATGCGCAAAAGGGCCATTGTCTCAGCGGAACTGGCCCATTAACAAATCCTGTGTACCCATGAAATCAAGAGCGAGATCAACGGTATCGCCAACGGAACAAGTTCAATTGCCGTCAGCAAGATCGAGCTATCACCCTGACTATGCCGCTGGCAAATTCACCTATCAGGCGGCTGGTGAGAATGTCGTTGAAGAGAAGCCCGGACTGCCTGAGGAAAACGACTTTGTCTTTAATATCTCCGCATAGGGTGAGTATGATCAGAAGGGCGGAAAATCGACACCGTTATTTGCTTGCAGGCCATGTGTAGTAATACAGCAAGATTCGGCTCGCGTGCCCCATTGCAATCATCTCCCTTCAGCTCCATTTTCAGTGGAGTTATACGTCTCGCCCGAAAAAATCGATTCACCGTCCGGCAGGGCAATCCCATCTTTATCCTGATAAGGAACATAACCAGGAGGAAAAGCCTCGCCAAGATTGTGCTGATTCGTATAGACATACAGCTTTAGTAGATTGTGGTGCCACAAATCATTTGATTCGTTAAGCTCCTTATGAATGTCGTAAAGTCGGAATTTACCACCATCCACTACAGTTCCAGCTAGTGCCATCTTCTGTGTTCTTAACCTCTCCTGCAAGATCTTAGCTTTTGAAGGTATCTTGAACGGTGGCTGGCCAGGCTCGCTGTCAAAAATAGCATCCTTCCGGAGGGTGTCTATCAAGGGTGCACAGGGCCACTTTTTAGTCTCCTCAAGTGTCTTCTGCCGATTTAAGTACATATGGCCTTTAGGAGATAGTATTCCGGCGGTCGAAGATGGATTTTGAGATTCTTCCGAGATGGGTGCAGACGTCGCATCGGACACAGTCGACGTTGACTTCCTTGGTGTATGCGGAGGTTTCATACTTGCTATGGAATGGGGTGACTTTTGGGACAAAGGTGAAGACCACGCGTTAAGCTCAGGTGATGGTAATCTGTCTGGTGTATGCGTATGCGGAGGTTCTATACTTGCTATGGAATGGGTCGACTTTTGGGATGAAGACCGCGTGTTAAGCTCAGGTGATTGTAATCTGTCTGGTGTATGCGTATGCGCAGGTCCCCTGCTTGCTACGGAATAGGCTGACTTTTGGGACAAGGTTGAAGGCCGTGCGTCAGACTCAGATGATGGTAATCTCTCTGGTGTATGCGGAGGTTCCGTGCTTGCTACGGAATAGGATGACTTTTGGGACAAGGGTGAAAACCGCGCGTTAAGCCCAGATGGTGGTAATCTCTCTGGTCTATGCGGAGGTTCCATGCTTGCTACGGAATGGGATGACTTTTGGGACAAGGGTGAAGACCGCGCGTTAAGCCCAGGTGGTGGTAATCTCTCTGGTCTATGCGAAGGTTCCGTGCTTGCTACGGAATAGGATGACTTTTGGGACAAGGGTGAAGACCGTGCGTTAAGCTCAGGTAATGGTGACCTAAAATCAGAGAATGTCTGGTTGACCCATGACATATCTGGATCGTCCAGGAGAGCCAAGGCAGCGGAATCCAAGGGGGCGATTTGAGGTGGGTGTGAAGTCTCGGGTTCAGGCTCTGCTTCCTTTCCCCGGCGATTGGTTGTCTTCAGGTTATCCAGAACAGTGATATGTTCAGGCTCTCTTGCCACAACAGATTCATGTTCAGGCTCTACGTGCTTTTCCCGGTGTTTGGTTATCTTCAAGTCATGCATAGGCTCTCTTGCCACAATAGATTGATGTTTTGGCTCTGCTTGCCTTTTAGCTCTTTGCGAGTCTTCCACAGCAGATGTATGTCTAGGCTCTGCTTGCCTTTCCCGGCGTCTAGCTCTTTGCGAGTCTTCCGCAACAGATTTATGTCCAGGCTTTGCTTGCTTTTCCCGGCGTTTAGCTCTTCGCGAGTCTTCTACAACAGATGTATGTCCAGAGTCTGCTTGCTTTTCCCGGCGTCTAGCTATTTGCGAGACTTCCACAAAAGATTGATGTCCAGAGTCTGTTTGCTTTTTCGGGCGTTTAAGTGTCTTGATACTATCCACAACAGGTTCACGTTCAGGCTCTGCTTGGCTTTCCTGGCCTCTGAATGTGTTGGTTGTATGATAGAGCTGCACTGAAAGATCGGGGTTCGAGAATGCCCGATCGCGAGGTTCCAGGTAAAAGCGCAAAAATCTAGTAGAAGAATCAGTCGGCAGATTGCGTCCTGGCGGAGTGATACATACACTTTGGCGAAAAGCACCACAGTAACTACGAACCAAATCACAGAGGCCAAACCTATCACGTAGGGCATTTTCCACTTCTGGAATCTAATGGGGTCCCAATCGGCATATCCTGGTAGCCATTTGCAGAACCCAGGCATTAACAGGGAGATGAGGGTTTCTAAGCCAGGGAACAGCAGTAGAGACCACAGGGTTGGCATAAGTAAGTGGTGCAAGATAGCTCCAATTCCTTGCGAGTCCATCGTCGTCTCCGTTACGAGGCGCATTTCGATGGAGGCGAAAGGAAGTAAGTACAGAAGTGCAAGTGCCAAGCGCTATACCCCTAAAGCTTCAGTGCCTGTCTCGTAAGGCTGATAAGCAGAGCCAGCTGTCAGGGAAAAAGACGAAGTGCAGGTATTGAGGGTGGAGTGGTATCTGCCTGGATTGCAACTATGGACGGTGTTGCTACTTATGTGGGTGCGCGCCAAGCGTCCATAGCCCTATCCCCCTGCGCTATGCCTATTTTGGTATCTGTTCTGCTTGCACGTAACACCAGCATATTATTATAATAAGCGATCTCCACTGCGGGAGAAAAGCCGAACCTTTTAATCAAACCCTACTATATGGGGCGTGCTTAGTATAAAGAATATATACTATGTAATATATATATATATATAATCGTTGAGTATATACGGATCCGTAACTATATAGGTATTATAGATATAAAGGTGCGTGCGCCAAGCCGCGGAACAAGGTAGAGCCGCTCCGCTCCGGTAAGGCTGATACCTAAGGATTAACTCTGCTGAAATGAATAATGCGTATATTACCGTCAGAGCTTTAAGCTGAGAGTTATTACTGCTTTGGGGCCAAAAAGGCCTGGTTATACGGTAATTAATATAATTCACTTGCATATTACGTGCTTTTCATTAATAATCTACTTTAATCTATAATATTACTTTATTATCGGGGGTCCGCGAGATTGTTCTTCGGTCTCCGGCTCCTACATAGATTTTTAATACTTTTTTATTTCCTATAAAAAAATTTATAACGTAAGTAGTTAAACATTACCTTTATAGTTATAAAAGATAAATTTTAAACAAATCTTCTTAATAGAAAGAATATAATATATATTTTAATAAATAATTTTAATATAAAATTTCTATTTACTTAAGATCGTAAAAAATCATTAAAAGATATATTCATAATAAAAGGGTCTTTAATCTTAACGCGTATACGCTAAAGTTATTATAGAAAACAAGACCCTTATATTAAAAGGTTTTACTAAATGAATAATAGCTTATACTTTAATATTTACTTATTAATTCAATCCTATATCGCTATAAGCTTTCGATTTACTTTATTTATAAATTTTAAAGTTTATTTTAAAGTTTAGGGTACTTTTCTGAAGAAGCTTATTCTTAAAGGAGTGTTAAGCCAGACGTATGCCTAAAGCTTGAGGGTAGTATGGTAATGTAAAATGTATATATAGCCTTAATAAATGGTATATTTGGTAAGTAAACTAATTACTGAAGAAGTAGAAGGAAAAGTGGGAAGGATAGGTGTTAAGTATTCCTATAGCCCAGTTACGCTAGGGTTATAAGGTAAGTATTAACCCTTATATTATTTCTTATTATAATAATATTTTTTTTCCTTAATACTTTATCTTTAAAGTTATAATTTTTAATTATAACCTTAAAATAACTTATTAAAAACCTTTAAAAAACCCAATAAGAAAAAAAAGGAAAAGAGTTTATAGGTTTTACGGTATAGATATATAACGTATTCGCTTAACTTTTAATATTAATAATATTAATATTACCCGGTAAAAGTCTTTATATTTATAAATAAGAATATTTTAAACTTATAATAATATATATACTTTCTTAAATGCGTATTTTACTTTTTTTACCGTATAATAATATTTAAGTTATAACCGATTTATATTTAAATTATATAATTATATTAAAATTATTTATTAATAATTTCTTTTAACCCGCTTAATTTCCGGTTAAATTATTCTTACGGTTATTAAATAAATTGCTTATAAAGTTTATTTATACCGTATAAGTAACGTTTAATAAAAAGTATTATTTACGATATATTTATTATTTCTATAAGCCTTTATATAAATTATATAATATTAAAATCGATAAAGAAAAGTTAAGATTAATAAAGTATTCCCGTTATTTAATTAAAAAGGCATTATATAAAATTATACGCTTTTAATTTTATTATTTTTACGCGACGTAACTATTACGTAAGCTAAACGTATATTTAAATCTTATCCAAGTTAAATATTTAAATAAATTATATATTTCTATATTACCGTTAATTTACTTTAATACTTAAAAAAAACGAAAAGTAATATAAGAATATATAAATAAATTTTATTAAATATTATATAAAGTTCTTACGTTTTTTAATTACTATAAAATTAAAGTTTTCTCAATAAAATATTATTAAGGTATTAATATTAATTAAATATAAGTATAATATAATTAATAATATTAGTTATATAACTTTTATATTTAAATAATTAATTAACTTAAGTCGCTTTATTATAAGTATACCTTTATTACGGCTTATATATTATTAATTACGTTATAGTTCAAGCTTAATCTATTTTAACCTCCGGATCTTAATATAAAGTTTAAGTAATTAATATATAAGAATCCCTTCTTTAAACGTAACTTATCCATTATAAACGTTAATAAATCGCCCGTATAACGTATTTTTACTTTATTAATATTTTATCCGTTTTTAATATTTATTTTATAAATTTTATGTTTATTAATTAACTTTAAGTTTTCTTTAATATCTTCTATTATTCTTCCGGTAAGCTTATTATAGCCCGATTTCCCTATATTACGTTAGACCCCTTATAGCCTTTTAACGGGTTATAAGTATTTATACTTAAAAGCATTAATGAACCTTTAGTTATAAGCCGTTTTATAAAGTAATAATTTCTTAAATACATTTACTCCGCGTTATATAGTATTATAAGTTATTTAATCAATTAAGGTACGTTTTTACCGTAAAGAGATCATAAGTTTAAGTATTGGTTCTTATATAAAGTCTAAATAAATAATAAGTGGATTATAATAAGGGAATATAGAGGATAATAAGTTTAAAGGATTATAAGTTAATAATACTTAATATACGTATATAAGTAATAATACTTTTATATTTATATTAAGGCTTATCCTTATAATAAAATTAAATACTTTATATTTAAGCTATATATTTTATATTTTATACCGTAATTATTTATATTTCTTATTAAATATATTTTATAACTCTTTTATATACTTTAAATTCTCTATTGGAATTTACTTATTATAAATAATTAAAAACCCTTTTTATTTAATTTTATAATATAATTTTTTATTAATTTTATTATAATTAAATAATCTTTTAATCTTTTATTTTAATTTATTATCGATAAAATCCGATAATAAATAATTATTTTCGGCCTTAAGCCACTTCCTATATAATTTAAATAAGGATACGTAAAATATATTATATATCCTATAAATAAATAATAAAATTAAGCGGTATGCTTAATATCCAATTAACTTAAGAACCATAAACGGGCCAATAAATTTATATAAAAGTTTTTTATTTAATCGTTTTTACTTAATATTTTTTATAAATAATATAATTATATCTTTAATTTTATATTTTTAAACTTTATATTTATAATTATAAGACTTTATTTCCGTTTCCTTAATACGTTATTAATATTTTATTATATCGTTTTAAACCGTTAATAACTCCTTAACTCTTTTAGTTACGGCCGGGACTTTTATCTTATTTAACTTGTTATCGATCCGCTTTTAAAATATTAAGAAATACCTTATTAAGGCTTCTGATAAAGGCTTATTAATTATAATATTATTATTTATAAAATAAATAAAGTTTATAATTTTTAATATTAAAGTTTAATTATTTTAATTCTTATAATAATATATCTTAAGGTAATACTTAAAAGTTTAATTTTATTATTCCGTTTAATTATTCATTTAAAAATAAAACGAAATATTTAATTTACGGAATATATATATTATATTATATACCTCGGATTAATAAGAATTTATAAAAAGTAAGCCTTAATCGGTTACGATATCCTTAAGAGCCCTATATTCCTAAAATATATATTAAAAGAGAAGTTTAATTAACTTAAAAGCAATAATCTTTTTAATTATAAAAAATAGTCTTAATTTCTTAATTAAATAATTAATTATAATTAAGATTATAATATATATATAGTTTTATTACTTATTAAATAATAAATCTATAATAAAATCCATAATAATTTCTTAAAAAAAATATAACGGTATTAATAAATTACTTAACTTATTATAGGGTTTATATTTAAAAGCTTTAATTCTTTAATAGATATTATATGAATTAACGTATAATTTAATATTTATATTTATATTTTCTTAAATATAAAATTTATTAAGGACTTCTTTAATACAGTTATTTCCAAAATATTTTAAAGCGGGATCGTTATAGTCTCGTTTTAATAACTTTTTTATATGGTTTCTTTAATAAGGATATATAAACGTTTATTATATTTTAGAAAACCGGTTAAATCGAATATCTACTTATTGGTTCTTTTAAGTACCTTATTTATAAACTTGACGTTTTTATGGTCTAAAATAAAGGTATCTTTAACTTAAAGTATTTTAATAAATTCTATTATAAATTTAATTTTAAAATTATATACCGTTTTATATATTATTATAACTTAAATAACGGTACGTAGAATAAATTATTTATAATTAATAATCTTAATAATAAAATTAAGTTATTTTTTAATTACGTTATAAATACATATAGTTTACGTATCCGTAATATTACCCTTTTTTAGAGTTTAAGGGTCCTTACGCTTTATATAATATACCAATCTTAAGTACGTTTTCTAAATAATATCGGTTATTAAATTCCGAATCGTTTCCTTTAAAGGGGGAATAATTATTAATGGCTTATATACGTTATTTTTACGTTTTTATACCGCTTTATTTTAATTAATTAAAACTTATTTATAGATTTTTAAGATCTTTCGGAATATAAAGTTAATTAAACCCTTTATAATTGTTAACTTCTTTTATAATATAAATAATAATTTTAATATTAATATATTAATAAATACGTAATTAAATCGTTAATTAAGCGTATCCGCCGGGTTAAAAATACCCGATTGGTACTTAATAACGAAGTTAAATGGGGCTAGCTTTACTGCTTATCGTATTTATTTATTATTTAAAGTAATAACCCCTATAAAACTTCTTAAGTTATTATAGTTAATTAATATTTTAATCGTATAAAAATTATCCTTAAAATAATAATATTATTACTTAAAAGTTATAATAATTATTAATAATCCCTAATTATAAATTTTATAATTACGTTCCGCGTCCAGTATTTTACGGGATTAAAAAATGATAAGTTATTATTATCTATTTTAATATAATTAAAATAAAATATTTATAAGGCCGAAGTTAAATGTATTTATTTTAACCTTAATTTAAAGGTTTAAATTAAAGTAATATAAAATTAGGATATCAAAGAATATCTTATATAGCTCTTTAAACGCCCGTTCTATTATTAAAGGTTACGTAAACGGGCCGTACTTTATACTTTTTATATTCCCTTTTAATAGCTCCGTTAAAGGAGCCGTTTTCACGGAATAATAATAAATAAAACGCTTAAAGAAGTTAATAAAACCAAAAAAAACCTATACGTTATAAAAGGACTTAAGCTTAAATTATAATATAAATATATTTATTTTACTTTTATTTATTATTACGCCTATAATTAATATTATAAATCTTAAAAATTCCACTTTAATAATAAAAACTTTATATTTCTTAAAATTTATAAAAAGTTTAAACTTTTAAAGCCGCTTTAAAACCCGTTTTATATATATTAGATATTTATCTTCGGTACGTAAGAAAATCAGGATATTATTTAGGTATATAATATAGAATTTATTAATAATACCGGTTAATAACTTATTAATATAAATTTAAAAAGTTATTAATATATTTATTAATCTGAACGATATAACTATATATTTAAAGTAATTATAATATATCCGGAACGTAATCTTTTATTTATTATCCGCTTTAATCCATATATAATAATAAGTATCCTTAAAACTAAACTTTATAACTTTTTTACTTTATAAAGTTAATTTAAAGTTTTTTTAATTAAAAGTAAAAAATAATGATTCTTAACCGTTATTTTATTTAGCCCCCGATAATCTATATAAAGGTATAAACCCCCGTCCTTTTTAAGTATAAAAAGGATCGGTAAACCTATAAAACTAATAAAATGCTATATTTATTTTTTCGTTAATATTTCGTTTAAATAAGCTTAAAGAACCGTTAACTCCGTATTAAATAAATTATATAAAGGTTTATACGGCGGTTTAACGGTGGTTTTAATTATATAATTATATCTTATATATGCGGGGAGTTTACCGGCTTCTTCTATTGAAAAAACGTCCGTATATTCAGATAATTCAGCTGGTAAAGACGGTCCCTTTATAATTAAGTTACGGCCTATATAGCTTTCAACTGTTTTTAGGTTGGTTTAACTTTTAGGTAATGGGTTTATAATTATTAAAGTATATATTACCGGTTTTTTTTTTAATATTATTATGAATATATATAGCTTATCGATTTAAAAAATTTATTTATTAACCTTAAAGTATTATCTTTTTTCCTTAAGGTTTAATTTAATTTTTTAAATTAATTAAATTTGATATCCTTAAGGTTATTAACGGGTTTTATTTATTTATTGCGTATATAATAATTTTTATTATTTTTAATTACTTTTAATTATTATATATATAAAACTTTAATAAGTAAACGTTATAATAGAATATATTATTATTATCCATTTAAGTAAACTTTAATAAGGCCGTATTTTAAATATAAAATAAATCCTTCTTTATTATAAAGTTTTAATTAATTATATTAATCTTTACCTTTATATTAAGATAAATTTCTATACTTTATTTTTTAATATTATTAAGGAATATTTAACTTTTATTAATAATAGTTTTTTCCGAGATTAATAATTACGGCCCTTATATCCCGATAGAGCTTTTATTATAAGGCTAACGTTTCCCGAACTATTCTCTTTCTTTATGTATAAAGCGGATCCGATAGCCTTTTATTCCTTCTTAAGTAACGGATAACTTGGTTTCTTATACCTTTTTATTTAATAGTAATAATACGTTATATTAGAAAGGTCCGTTTATTAACCCTATAAAAAGCTTTAATTCAATAATTAACTTATAAAGGGTTTAAATTCCTTCCTTAAAGATTTATTCTTAATAATCTTTTTCTTATTCTTCCTTTATAAAAAGTAAGTGGTTATATTATTAAATTTAAAATAATTTATATACGTAATAATTTTATTATATATAAAGGGAACCCCGTTTAACGCTTATATTATTATATAATATAATTATTTTTTAAGCTTATAAAATAAATAAGTAACTTATTATTCTTTTATATACTTTAAAAGTTAACTTTTTAAAGATATTATTTATACGTTAAAGTTATAAATTAATTATCCTTTACTTTATTTTAAGTTTATATATTAAAGCCAGACTTCTATCTTTTTATTAATAAAATCCGATATTAAAGAACTTAAAAATTTAATAAATCCCTTTTAAGTTAATATAAAATCGGGTCTGAGTTTATATTTATAATACGCTTATAAGCCCTTAATCTTACCTTTTAAGGAAAATAAAGCTTATATAATACGGACGTAATCCGTATTATAATTAGAGTTTAAGGAGAAAATTATAAAGGCGTCTTTAATTTATTTTTAAAGCTCCTTAATACTTTTATTTTTATATTTAAGGAATATAAAGATTTTAATATAATTATAGGATTTTTTCTTTGGACTTTTAATTTAAGTTTTACTTATAATTTACTTATAAATATTCGGCGATACGGACCTATAATTAATAACGATCGGATAAAGCGTTTTAGCCCGTATTATATAATTTAATAACGATCTATATATACTTTAAGAGTTTATAGAATAAGCCTTTAATATTTATTTATTTAAATGAATAAACCGTTTATAAAGCTTCATTTTATAAAGCTTAACTTAATAAATTATCTTATCCAATTTTATTTTTTTTATATAATAATAATATAAAAGCTTTATTCTTCCTTATTATAATATACGTTTATAAAGGATATTTATTTTAAAGGAGGAAGGTTTTATTCCGGGGGAATAAACGCGATAAACTTAGATTATTACCTTTAACGTTTTTATTTTTAAGGAGGATTTAATACGGACTTAAACCGTATCCGTCTTTACTTATAAAAAGGAAACGTAACGGATTCAGATCGGGATATTTAATATTAACCTTTACCGTTAATAGTTACGGACTCCGATTCGGATAAAGACTTAAAAGAGATTTCTTAAATCCAAAAAATAAAAAATACGGTATTTTCCCCTTTAAGTTAAATTCTTTAGCGTAAAGTACCAGGATCTATTATATTAATGGATATAGTTTAGGTACGGGAAGTATACGGTTTTCTCCCCTTTTAATTACGTATACGATTTAGTATTTCAGATTATTACCCTTTAAAAAGGTTAATAGCAATTAGAATATTAAGTTAAATATATATTTAAAGCTTAAGGGTAATATAATAATGTAAAATATATATATAACCTTAATAAATAGTATATTTAATAAGTAAATTAATTGCTAAAGAAATAAAAGGAAAAGTGGGAAAAATAGGTATTAAGTATTCCTGTGGCCCAGCTACGCTAGGGTTACGAGGTAAGCACTAACCCCTATATTGTTTCCTACCATAACAAGGAGCTTAAACGTTTTTTCAATTTTATAAGGAGGGAATAAACCAGTCCTTATTATATTATAATAAGAAGGACTAACTACTTTCAATTTAATAAGATATTACTATAGAAGTTTATGATTACCTTAATATTACTTAAAGTATCCAGATCTCCGCCGTATAAATAATAGTACCGGCCCCTTAAGCCGAAAAGCCCGTTGATTAGGGCAGAGAAAAGGCAAAAATAAATATTAAAATTTTAAGGCTTTGAGTCAATAACAGATTAAATTAAAAAGTGTATATAATAAAAATTAATAAAAAAGTAACCTTATAATAAAGAGATTTAATATATTTAATAATATTTATTTGGGCTATAATACTCCGGAAAATAAAAACAATATATTAAGCGGTTATAAAATTTACGATAACCTATATCGTTCTTATTTAATATTCTTTAAAAAGATAACTTGACGTGAATTAAATTAAAATTTAATAATTATAAAAAATTTAAGATTAATAATTATAAAGAATCTCCGGGGTATATAAGGTTATTTTAATGCTGGTTTTAAAGTCGGAAATATATATTTTATCGACTAATTCTGTTTTGATTCAATAATTTTGTATTTTAAATTAATCCAAAAAAATATATTAAATTATTAAAGCAAATAATAAGAAAATCCGGATTATTTTTTTTTTAAAAAAAAGCGAAACCGTTCCCGTTACCGCTTATAGAATTGAAAGTAAAACAAATTTTAAACTGAGTTCTAAAAATTTGTAAGTATATATATATTACCGATAAGAGGATTTACGTAAGAAAAAAATCATATAAAGAGAATTTAACTTATACGTTAATACCGTTAAAATAAGAAAAACATTAAAACGTTTATTAATTAATTAAAAAAAAGAATAAAAATAATTCAAACGGAACGGTAAAAGGCTTTCGGTTATTTTATTTTAATATAACGGAAATAATCTACGGTATTAAAAGAAAATGTTTTTAGTAAAAATTTTTTATATTATAAATACATAAGGGAAAAAAATAATACCGTTACAATTTAACTTTAAATAAGAAACAATAGCTTAATATATTTCTTTTATAAAGTAAAAGTGGGTAAATAAACTTAAATTATATATGTAAGTAATTAAAATAAAACGTTTCTTATATTTTGTTATTATTATTAAATTATTTAGAAAATCAAATAATTATAACTAAGAAAACTAAGTTATTTAACTTTAAGGAAAACTTATTATCTCCAAAAAGGATTTAAGTAACTGGCCGGTTAAGAATAAATATAAGTTTATTACGGTAATTAATATTATAATTAAGATTAAAAAGGTTAAACCGAAACGTTACCGCATTAAAAGTAATAAGGGTAAAAAAATGGAAGCTTTACTTTTTATAAACTCTAGAAAGAAGTTTTTTATATAAATCATAGATAGTTTTCATTAAATATAATAAAGGATTAAAGATTTATAACTTATATTAAGGGTTAAAAGAATAAATATACCGTATAAAGACCGGAGGGAATAAAGCATGAAAGGGAGGTAATAACGGTTCTAATAATAAAGGTAACTAACCGGTAAAGGGACGCATAAAGTATACTCGTTAAGCTACCGGTAAAGGTAGGGTATAAACTGATTTCCCCTAAGAATACATTTTATAGTACCCGGTAAACCTAGCAATAAGCATAGTTATAGAATACCGAAATAGCCTAGCTAAATTCGTAGTATAAATACAAATACAAATCTTATTTAAAAGTTATGTTTTAATATTAGAGAATAGTCGTTATTATAAAGCTTTTATTAGTTAATTAAATGAATTTAGAAAACAAGTAGTAAATAAGATTAAAATCTTAAAATATAGAGTAAGAAAAGAAGATACTCGTTATAAAATTATTAATATATCAATTATTAATTAATTTCCTATTTACATAACATAACTGAATTTAATAGGATAAGGTATTTTTAAAGATTTTAAGTAATTTCGATTTTCTGATTTTTTATGGCTCTAGTTTTAACAGTATGAGTTATGTTAAACCGTTATAAGCTTAACATTAAGAACTTAACTGGAATATTTAAACAGGACTTTCAATAATGTATAATTAATATTGTTAATATTATAAACCTTTATAAACCACTTATATACGTTAAATTCCTTATATTTTATTTAAATTCTATTAGATTATTCAAGAAAGATTATATAATTTTAATATAACTTACTTTTAATCTAAACTTTAAGTTTCCTTCGACTATATATCTAAATTTAATAATTATAATAATATATAATACCTTAATAACTGTATTGATAAAACTAGATCTATTATATTTTGAATCATTACTATCTTTTTAATTTAACTCTATCTTAATACTTATCTTAAGATTTAAGTTATTATCTTACTGGTATTAAAATTGTTATTTAATTCAAATGTATCTTACCCTATGAAGTAACATTAGGTACTTAAATTATAGCCATTTTAATCGCTCAAATTTATTAGTTTTCATTTCAAATCCTTTCAATTATTCAGAAATTATATTGGACTACTTCGTTATATATTCTAGTCATATATAATTGCGTTAATAAATTGTACCTTGTCGCAACGTGGTCTTCGAGTACTTACGTGCCAAGAACCTGTCCTGGAAGAGTATAGCGCGAAATCCCTGCATTACATACGGGCAACTCATCAAATCCCCCAACATCAAGTGTTGCAACCAAGTCAATTTTTTCCTCGATAATTACTTAGTCAAGGAGCATCTGCTCAAGTTATATTCAGGTGGTCTTGTGCACTAATACTTTGACGTGAAAACCTCCTAGCCCTTCCTGATGTGGTCCATTCGCGATATGATCCCTACCGTCCAAGGTATGCGAAGATACCGCCAGCGGTTGTTTTTCACACAACCTTTGGTTTTATTTCGCCATCGGGGCTTAAAATATCACCATCTCTCACGGATGTACTGGTATATGATGATATACCTTGGGTTCTTCCATGTTGTTCCATGGATCCTGATCGGCACCTTGATCCTGTTTGCCACCAAGGGCTGCGGATGGGAATGGACCAGAAAATACCTTGAGCCTGTGTGTCTTCAGCCATACCGACACCCCGGTAATCAGATTCCATGGCATCTCGATCTTTGGAATTCTTCTCTGGGCAGTCTTGATCAGGACCCTCCGTCTGTTCCTATCGAAATGGTGATGACTGGCCATTTGACTATATGTGACAGTGGAGCAGCTTTACATGATGAAATGTTGAGGATCAAAGAAATCTCATCGGGCTGGACAGGTGAATTAGTTGATAGCCTTCGTAAGACACCTTCTCCGATAAGCTTCTCGGCCAGCAAGTCAACTAACGCAACGCAGGCCAAGTGACACGGGTCACATCGAACCTTTGCCCAGTATTGGAAAGCTTCTCCTTCTCCTATTGTATAGAAAGGGACACTATGAATATGGCGTTCCGGGACTTTGTAGAAGCATACGCGATGACGATCACCAGATCCCATTTTGTGGATCTTTCTACGTCATCACTAATCCTTTTCCCTTTCTGGAATATCAGTCTTCGGATTCTCAATTACTATTTATTGGCTCCTTGGTTACCCGAGCCAGCACTTTACAGCTTTCAGGTCAAATCAGAAATACGTTTCCAAATGAGAAACTTTATCGACAAATCATTAAACGCGCTTGATCGTATTGATACACAGTCTCCTCTGCTGGGACATTCCTCGAATGCTGTGGTCGAGACCGCAATTGCAACTGTTGAGAATTATCAGCAGCACTTGAGCAGCATCTTTGAGTCGCACCAGCCTTTTTCGCCTCTTCGATATTTCCTCAAAAAGCCCGACGGACTGGTCATTGCCGAAGAACATATTGCCCTGAGCAATCGTATCCGTAACCGCCTGTTCACAGTATTAGAGACTCTCCAATTATATCAAAGTCATTCGGCGAGATTACGAAGTCAGCTTCAAGACCTCCGCAAGAGTTTCAGCCCTCCAGAATTCGAATTTTCCCCCAAAGGTCTGGTCGCTGTCCCAGCAAGCCTACAGGATGAGGTACAGCATCCTCCTTTTGAGTGGCATGAAGACGGAGAGGGCAATGAGAGCGCCAGGAATACCCTTACTCCTCACTCGCATGTATATTCTTACGACCTAGATAAGGATAACGGTAGCCGACCCGCCGAACTCAGACTGGCAATTGCATCACTATGTCGAAGCCGGAAGAACATCGACATACTATCTGGTGCATTATACATGATATGTTCAGTCTGGGCCCATGCAGCAACCATGTCCGGACTCGATAAGAACACGCTGGGAAGCGTGCAAAGAAGCTGGGTAGTTGAGCGGATGCAGGCAGTGCATCGCTATGAACGCCGGACGGGTACAGACGCTGAGCTTATCAGGCAAGTCATGGAGGAGACACACCGCAACTACATTGGTGGTACACCGGTGCCACCAAAACTTTCTACAAGGAACTCTATATGAGATACGTACCTCTCACGTCGCTGCCAAAACTGACGACGTTGTTGCAACCAAAGGGATCACGTTTCTGAATGGCTCGTGAAGGTTTCAAGCACGAGGTCCGAGAAGGAAAGACCTTTATCTCTCTCCCAACTTGCACTAGAGGTCCAACAAGAAAGCCTTGTGGCTACTTTAGAAAAGAAATCGGTACAAGTCAACACCGGAAGCCATCCTCATTCCTGTCTCAATTTCGTGGACTTGATCAAGCCATTAGACGCATATGTATGATTCCAAAAGAGCTGAAAGGTCGAAAGGACAGCGCAACCGATTGAAGCAGTGACTCATCTCTCTCAAGGATAGTAGCAAGGATAGCAGTTCTTTATTACCCGCAAAGATTGGTCAACACCAATCATTGCGTACCCTTATTACAATTACCTTATCCTTGTCTGTTATCAAGGTGGGAAGCTCATCCCATAAAATTCCCAGCTGTTTGTTATAAGTAAGATAATGCTCAATCCATTTATGCATTAAGCTTTGACTTGGCTTGGTTCCCCACATATTCCTCAGCCAATTTGACCCCCAATCCGTCTCAATGCCCTTGATGGATTTATTATCACGACCGACACTCCGGAGAGCAAGCATATCAACTATATGCTGAATGTTGTGGTCAAGCTGGTGGAGTGCTCGCTTGATCCAGTCCAATGTCTCGAGCTCCATGTTTAAAGCACGAAGACCTGATTGTACTTTTTGTGCTTTTCTTTGCTTGTCCATCCATGGGTCCCAGTACCACTTGGTTGAATCCCAGCCGAACATCGGTAAGCTCCAAGGTCCGGCACTGACCGCATATTGTTGGAAGCTACTTAATCTGAGCGCTTCTGATTCTTCCACTGCAGTGGCATTCAGATGTTTATAGATGAGCCGTAAATACAGGTACGAATCAACCATTTTCGTGGCCTTAGTAGCTATTCCCGTGAGTTGCTGACCGAAGGCGACGATCTCGTCTATGTGGGTGGAGCTTTGTGGACGATTCAACAGCTTGTTAAGCTCTTGGCTTGTAGTGTGCAGGGATGAAGAAAAGTCGGATTGGCCAGCAACCAGTGCCTGATATTCTTCCTCATGGCCAAACTCCACAAGGCCTGCTTGATGTGCAGTCTGGTTGACAGGCTGGGGAAGCGGGAATGACAGCGCAATGTCACAGTGGCGCGGACACTGGGACGCCACAACCCTTGGATCGATAAGCGTGGTGTAAGCCCATATGGCAACAGCGACCGTCAAGGCTCCCAGGACGGGCCAAGGCGATATCCGGGCGTAAGAGCGACGAGGAGGAGGAGGATTCGGAGGAGGAGGATTCGGAGGAGGAGGATTCGGAGGAAGAGACCCAGTGGTGTCTGCGTCGATAAGGTTGTTGAAGTGGTTAAGGAAGGAAAAATCATTACTGCGAGCAACCCTGGTGCTGGGGAGTTGAGCTGCGAATGCATCGAGAGCTGCAAGGGCATCCTCATCCGGAGTACCGCTGTTTGGCGCCATCTTGCTCTGGATATTTTATGTAATATCGTCGTCTCTCACGGGCGAAATTCTCGGGAATCTCTTGGCACTTGAGTAATGTTTCCCACCCGCGAAACGGTGTATCTTCAGAAAAGTTTGATATTCTAAACCTTTGATAGAGAATCAGTAGAGCTGATCCTTGGCTTGGCACGGAACGAGTTCCG